>JAKWJD010001758.1:50805973-51213437 GCA_027705065.1 Solanum peruvianum | reverse complement strand
ACTTTTATTTGAATTCAAGGGCTTCAAGCTTGTTCTTGATTTCAAGGGCTTCAAGCTTGTTCTTGAATTCGATGTTCTTGATGTTGATCGTTCTTGAAACTTGAATGCTTGAATTTTTAAACTTGTAGTTTTGTAGAAAATTAAATGACGTTTGTACTACAGATTTTTTCTAGCTTCTTGTTTAGAATTTTCTGTCTTCTCTTTTACTGAATTATGAGACCCCTATTTATAGTTTTAGAATAGAGGAGTTGCGGTTGGAACAAGACTCCCTCCGTCCAATCAGATTTAAGTGAAATATTATATGGGCTTTATGGAGCGGACTTTAATTAAATTCATATTTATCTGAATTTAAATAATTAAATCAATTATGTTAATTCATAATATTTATTTGGACTAATATATTCATTAATTTAATATAATTCGAACATCTTTATAAATTTATATTTAATAAATTTTAAGTGACTACAGAAGTTAAAAATGATAACTAATTTACAATACATATATAGAAAATGAAAATAACTTTTCATATTCCAAAATTGAAAGAGTCTATTAAATGTTTAGAACATTGAAAAATATAAAATTTAGTACGGAAAACTAATTAAATACTTTGAAAGTAGAAAATATTTAAGTTTTTATTTGTTCTCTTTCAAACTTACCAATTTCATATTTAGAAGAATTCCTTTCTTTTGGTTATCATGTACAAGATCATAAGTAGATATGTTTTATCATATAATTACACTGTTGTGATTGTATTATTATTTAATAGAAACAAGGAGTTGCTTCTAATATAATGTTGGAAGTTGTCAAAGTCTACCTTTGGAAATTGTTGTTTAATTTGTCGTTTCACATCAGAGCTATTTTTTTTATTTGCACACATGTATTCATTATTTCCTCGAAAAACTTATCACCTTCTCCAATACACAAGTTTCAGGTAATTTTGTTTACCATAATTATTATCTTCACCACAATTTATTAACCTGTGATATATTCATATTTTTTTTCCGTTTGCTCTTGAGCATTAAATATGATAGTTTAGCATAAATTAATAATAGCTGACACTTGCTCAATTAAACTTAGTTTTTGATGAATATTGATATTGTATTTTTTGAGAGACTTGAGAGTAGTTTCTCTCTTGCATTGATAACAAGTAACAAAAATTGTAGTCCTTTATATAGTAAAGACTTCATAGATAGAGAGAGTCTTGGTTAATCTTGCAGTACTCAGTTTCAGATATTTTGTTTGAGACTTTATATTTATTGCTTAATATTTTCATATTTGAGGTTTTTATAAATTGTTTTAAATAATTTTTCAATTTTAATGTTTGTGTATACTTAAGTTAGTCTTTCGCTTAATAATCAATCGAGACAAATTAAATTCTTGCTATTGTGATGTCAGTAAGCAAGGAGAATTCCTATTAATGGCCTTGATATAACGGAAAAGGGCCTAACATACCCTTGAAGTATGAGAAATGGGGCAAAATTACCATTCACTCACCTATTGACTCAAAATATTCTTCTCATCCACCTATTGACTCCAAAATACTCTAGTCGTTCATCTTTGGTTCAAAATTGACCACTTATTTACCGATTTTAAATTTAAACTATTTGAATATTTTCTTAATACATGGCGCTCAACTATTTTTATAATTTAAGTTATTAATACAATTTATAAATCAATATACTACCCACTTATTATTAAATAAACCACACCCAATTAATAAGTCCGCTCCATTACTAATACAACAATAAAAAATATACTTTCAATGAGTGTTTCTAAAAATTTGAAGCGGAAATGTCTATAGAAATAAATTATCATACATTCAAGTTTTCAATCAGAACATATTATAATTCAAGTGTGTCTAATTAAAAGTTACTGATAAACCTAAAAGTCTGATTATGTGCATCTTAATTATCGTTTGACTCAATTGTGTGATGTTACTTAATAGATATTTTTTAAAAAAAGAATATATTAAAGTTTTAATATTTAAAATAAATAAAAAATACTTATAAATTAATCAAAATTCTTTCGTTATCCAAATTAAACAAATGTAATTTCAATTATTCTATGAAATATGATCTCATCCAAATTAGAGAGTGAATGTAGCATATTAGCTTTTATAATTAAAAAATTTAATAACTTTTAGCATAAAACTTGTATTATCAACAAAGGATGAAGAATGAGAAAAGTCTAATTTTTTTTTTAAAAAAGTAAAAATTAATATCCATAATTACCTAAGGTATGATGGCATTTTTATTTACAAATTATCTCTTTTATCTTCTCTATCAATATTCATATTGATTTTATTCTTATTCATCATCATTATTTAATTAATTTTATTCTTTTAAAATGAAACACCAACCGTAAAAGAATATGAAATCAACATAAATAAGTGAAGTACGGAGCCTAAAGGGTACAAAATATTAACAAAAATTTCAAAATGGTATATAAAATTTTATATTAACCAAAACAGCAAAATCGCTGCATCAACAGCGATTTACTTCCCCGGAATATAAAATTTAAAAAAAAATCACATTTTGCAGCGATTTTGCCGTTTTGGTTAATATAAAATTTTATATACCATTTTGAAATTTTTGTTAATATTTTGTACCCTTTAGGCTCCGTACTCATAAATAAGTAATGCCACCAAATTGAAATAGTAATTGAGTTTATAATGTATATTCATCTAATAATCTAATGATAATAAATCACATAAAAGAGACCATTTTATTTTAACATGAAAATGAACATAGAAAGGCCAAATTATCATAACCGAAAATATTTAATGTCATGCAATGTATTAAATCAACGAAACAATTATCATAGCAATAATTTATGTATCAAAAATATTAAAACGTATATAGTCCACTATGATATGCTCTGAATACGAAAGTGTGCATTTCCGCCCCTTTCTCCCATGCTGAGTCACAAGCAGCGCTTCAAAAAATACGAATAAATCATATACAGGAAAACTTGCACATGCAGTTCAAAATTCCTCCATTTGTTTTTTTTTTTTACGATCTCAAGTGTAATCAAATTAATTTTTTATTGTGATTATTGTTACACATTTTTGAATATATTATTGAAGAGTTGGTTTAAGAAGATGTGGATAATAACATAGTTAAGAGTATTTTTCACAGATATAGCTTATGAAGTTTAACTGTTTTTAACGATAAGATTAGTTATTATTTAAAATTTAAATTTTAAGTTCATTATTTAGTATTTTGTCATGGCTAGATCTTTCTTTTTATTTATAAAGAAAGAATCTAATTATCATTTAAAAAAAAAAATTATGACTGAAAAGATTTGTTTATATTATTTAATAAGCTATGTAATCAAGATGATATTTTAATTTTTTTTAAAACAACAAAACAATCTCATTTTCCATATGAAAATCCACTGTTTTTGATTAATTTTCTTACCAATCTGTTTTTAATATATAGAATTATGAGTATTAATTAAAAACAATTTTACAATTACATCATCATAATTTTTAAAATTGTTTTAAAATTATTTCCATCTAATCAATTTTAAAAATAAGTTTTTTATACTGCTAACATGTGACACTTTTTCTTCTTCTATTATATAAAGATAGAAGAGTTTTATATTTTTAATATAGCACGGATAAATAGTTAATGAGAAATACATTAAACAAAATTTAATTCGTGAAGATGTAATATTTTTATAATAATGGGTTAACAATCTTGTGTGCAAGGTATAATTGGGATTTTGAATTTTAGAAGAAAAAAAGAAGCTTCTTTCCCTAATTCATATTAAGTGAATTTGTCACGATTCAAAATATCAAGTCGTGATGGCACCTATGTTTTCAATCGATAGATAAGCCAACTCAATACTTTTACCAATTCAATTCAATATTTTAAGTAGAAAGATAAGTGAAAACATAATATTCTAAGTCTTAATTATTTCAAATAACTTAACTCTAGTTGTGTTCATATATTATAATATACCTAACATTTAATTACATGTACTAATATGTCAACTTAAATTTTTGATAATTACAAAAACTCCGAAACCAAATTCTAATTACAAAAATCCATACTTAACCATGAGCTACTAATTACTCAGAGAAATACTTTTATGCAGATGTTCTTAACGTATGTATTATATTTATTAATTACTAATATGACATCCCCCAACTGATTGGATTATTATGCCCAACCATTGCTCATAATTTCTTCTTAATAAAACCCTAGAATTGTCAACAGTAAGCCACCCAACAATAATTACCCTTTAATTTGCAACAACACAATCTATCAGAAATAAAATAAAATAAAAATAAAAATAAAAATAATCATTCACCGACAATACGATACTAATTGTGGTAACAGCCTAATACATCCTCGAATCACTACCAAATAGGAGCAATAAATGTATGTATATTTACCTGATGTCGTACGCTTGAGTCGTACGATGAAAACTAATTAACTAATACGGGGAAATTTTCTAAAATATCAAAATATTTTAACATCTAAGAGGACTCAATAGCAACACTTTTAATATTTAGTAAAATATATTAAAATTTTAATTTATTATGTATCTTATTTATGTTTTTATTATTTGTTTTTATTATTTGTTTTTATTTAAAGAATACAATTATTTAATAACAATAGAGAGAAAACCAAGGGAGAGAATATTTCAAAAAAAGGTAAAGATTACTTAATTTTCTCATCATTTACATTTTCAAATAAAACTCAAATTTTGTTCTTCTTTTTTCTCTAGAATTATAACCTTTTTTTTATTAGTTTGTATTCATTCTAATAGGTATGACAAATTAATTTATAGTTATTTAAGAAACATATTTGTATTCATATTTTTTTTTTCATGTGTATTTATTTGTTTATTTGAAAATCTTGTATTTCATATTCATTTCAATATGTATATTATTTGTATTTCTATTTATTCTAGTTTTTATTTAGAATATTGTATAATAATATATAAAATACGAAAAAATAGTATGATGAAAAAGTGAGACAATATTTTTTAGAAAAGGAACATATCACATAAAATTTTCATCATTTACAATTTCAAAAAAAATCTTTTTTCATTCTATTAGATCAGCTTTCCTTTTTTCTTTGTTATGTTTTCATTATAATTGTATACCAATATTTTTTACATTTTATGTGCTCACTTTATCATTCAAATTAAAATTGATTTTTTTCTTTCAAACTACAAATTGTATTTTGGTGATCAAAATTGTATTATTTAATAGTCATATATATATATATACCATATATATACACGTATCTCAGTGTATATGAATATGATTTATTAAAGGGTACAAGTTTTTTTTTTTTTTGGAGGGGGGGGGGGGGAATAACATACTTGGTGAAAATAATAAATCTGTTGAGGAAATATATAATATTCTAAAAAATAAATACAAATCGACTATGAAAGAAATAATAATACAAGATTCTGGAAAACAGATAGCATACACAGTAAAATAATATAATCAGGATACAATATTCTAAAAAAATTACAATTTAACTGTTGAAAAACATGATACATATATGTTTAAGTAATACAAAATCATATGAGATAGCATACATAGTGAAAATGATATAATCAGAATACAATATTTTAAAAAATACAAATTGACTGTTAAAAAATAAGATACATCTATGCTTAAAAAATACAAATTCATATGAGATACATATTTGAATGACTACAAATAAAAAAGAAATACAATGTTCTTAATAAAAGAGAAAAGACATAAAGAGACCATCGAAGTTGTCTCATATTTGCATAAAGACACCTAAACTTTTGAAGTGTCTCATCACCCCACTAAACAACTATATATCGTTGTAAATTAGCCATTTTTACCCATTTACTCATCTGAGTTGTTTACACGCACGTTAGGCGCGTCATGGGTCATTTTTCCTATTTATTTACCAGTTTAAAACAGCCACATGTCATTTTCTTTCTTTAATATTAATTGTTTAATCAATTTTTGTATCTTCCCCAATTTAAACTCTAAAATAGCCTTTGGTAGCCCTAAAATTTTGATTTCCATGGCAAGAACAATATTGGTTCTCTCTTTTTGACGACTTCATCATCTTCCTCAAGAAAATAAGGTAGGAATTCGTCTTTTCTCTTTTAATTTCCAGTATAAACGTTAATTTGAAGTTTTTTTATGGTTGAATTTCTTCTCAATTTTGTGGTTAGTTTTTGATTGAAAATGTCAAATACAATGTTGAATCGTATTTGTAACAATGACAACTGTAGGAGGTCGATTCTAACACTTCTACACTATAATAATCCATAAAATTAGAATAATAAAAAAAGTGAAGATTTTAGAACCCTAACATGTTAGACCTTCAATCTCCAAGAATCTTCACAAATACACATCAACAACGATCAACAATGATCAACAACGAGGTTGTCAACAACAACACTGTGTATTTCGTTAGATTTTTTAGGGAAAAGTTGAGAAATGAAATGAAAAGGAGTTCACGAATTTTCTTCAAAAAAAAAAGGTCGGGTCGGGTTACCTAGAGAGTGAGCAACACGCACATTACATAGACGACGGAATGAGTAAAATGGTCAAATTACAACGATATATAGTTGTTTAGTGGTGTTATAGGACACTTTAAAAGTTTAGGTGTCTTTATGCAAATATGGGACAACTTCGATGGTGTCTTTATGTCTTTTCTCCTAATAAAAATACAAATGATGAGTAAAAGAAAAATAATTGACAAACAAAAGTTAATATGAATATTATTTTGATATGAATACAATTTCGCAACTTTTTTTTTACTCTCTCTTTCTTCTTCGTCTGCTATGTTCCTTTTTGCCAATTCTTTTCACCAAATACAAATCCGAAGCTCTGTTTATTTGTGAATTAATAATTTCATAAGCAAAATTCAAAATTATTAAATATGAATATACAAAAAAGTTCATACAATATATTATGTATGCTTATGTGGATTACTACAAATTACAATTTACAAAATCTCAAATATGAAAAGAAAATCATAAAAAATAGTGTTTCAAATACTAAAATTTCGAAATGCATAAATATTTGATAAGTATGTTAACAAACTCATATAAAAATAGAAAAAATGACGAAAAATTTGTAATACGTACAATCCAAAATTCAACATAATTTTTTATTTCGAAAATAAAATCTCATGAATTCTCGCAAAATAAATGATGATTTCGAAAATACCTTTATGTATTGAGAGATTTCTTGAATTAATCGTAGATCTGAACAAATTGGTATAAACTTGAATAATTAGTTTTTCTTCAACAACGAGATAATAATGGTGAAAATGGTAAAAAAGAGAAAAAAAATGAAAATCTTAAAAAAGGAAATAAATTTAATGGTATTAAAGTCTAGAGGAAGTCTAAATGGGCAGTTAAATATATTTAAATGTTGGACTGTTTTGAGAAATAAAAGGAAAGACAAATAATAGTATTTGAATACAAATTATTTTTAAAATATTGACATTTAAAATAAATATTTTAAAGTGTAAATATTTTTACTAATTAAGTTAGGAATTGTGAATAGTTTATAAATTTTTCCATTAATAAACCCTATTGATATATGTTAATACATGGACCAAGTGAAAATAAGATAAATGTTGAATTGACCCATTAATCACCAATTAAATTAAATATGTAAAAGATATTCATAAATGAAATAACCTTAGTTAAACGAATAGTTTAATATACTTGCGAAGGAGTCTTTTATGCTAAAAAATGTCTAGTACTCAAAACGACTTATCTGGTCGTTACAGAATTACCGAGAATAAAGTCATTAATTTGAATAAATTTTAATTATTATAGAATGATATTGCAATATAACAGAAAAATTGATTTCATAGAAAATATAACTATTATAGTAAAATATTATTACGAAAGATTTGTTAAAATCTATACTCTTTTATCTTTATTTACTTGTTTAATTTTTTTTACGTTCATACTTATTAAAAATAATAATATTGATATAATAAATTTATCATTTTCACTTTTATTAATTAATAGAAATTTAAAATTAATTTACTCATTAAAGTAATTTTACCTTTTTTTAAATATTAATTACCTAAAGAAATTAAAAATAATAGATAACAAAGTGTTATTTTTTTATTTATGTAAAACAAAAAATTAAAATTACAAAATAAAAAGAGAAGAAAAGTTGATAGTATAAAAAACTTAAAAAATGACAACTTCTTGAGAAATGCGAAGTTCGTGATCTACACGGCACGATTTCTTATTAATTCTAATAAATATTTATGATATTTATTTATTTGCCATCTTCATTACTTAGTAAGTATTTTCAATGTGTTATATTAGTTGTTTATTTTTAGTGTCTTTTAAGCATTTATGAACGGGAAGAATAATTCATTAATTTATTTTTATTTTTTTAAAATTTTATAAATTTATTATATTTTTTCAAAAAAAAAAATACTCTCTTGGTCTCTATTTACTTGTTCATTTTGAATTATCATACTTATTAAGAAAATAATTAATAACACTGTGAGTTTACCATTTTATTTCTATAATTATAAAATGGATGAAAATTTTTACATTTTTTGAAGTCATTAGTCACTTAATTGAGGATATAAATATGTAAAAAAAATTATTCTCTCTTTGATTTGTCAAAATAAACAAGTAATTAGGAACAATTATAAAAATATTTTTTAGTGTTATTTTTCCATCTTCTAAAAAGTATTCTATTCATTCATTTTTATTGATATTTTAATTTTAATTTATTTTTTTAACATATTAAGATAAACTGTTTTATCAGTTTTTGAATTTAATGTTAATTTTTTAATCTTTAAATTATTTCTAAAAATCATAAAAAGTAAACATTAATTAGTATGCATATTGTGATAAAATACTTATTTAATCATTATCTTTTCTTAATCTTAAGAGAAGCTTAAAATTCAAAGTGAACAAGTAATGTGAACAAATAGAATATTACTTCTTCCATTTCAAAACCAATGAATTATTGGAAAAGAAAATTGCTTAATTGTTCAAAAAATAATTTTAGATTTTTCTTCATTTTTACACCTTTTTTGAATTTTTTTTCTAATTACTTTTAGTAAATATGAGATAACTATTTTTATTAAAATAATCAACTAAATTTGAAAGAAAATAAATATATAATCATTTTAAACAACATTGTAATGATAATTAAGGATAAATTTAAAAGAACTATTTAATTTTATAAATTAACAAGTAATTTATAGTAATTATATTTTTAATTATGTGAATGATTAATATGCCGGAAATAATTACTAAATCAACTTTTCTGTGATCCTGGTAATATTTTAATATTTTTGTAATCCATTTTTATACTCCACCGTTCTAAATCATTTATTATTTTTTTACATCTTCTAAAAAAAATTATATTCATTCACATTAATTGGGAATTTTATTGACTATTTTAGTCATATTTATATCAAGGAAAGAGGGCCTAAAATAGTTTTGAAGTATTAAAAATGATATAAAACTATCATTCATCCATTTATTGGTTCAAAAATATCCTTTTCACTCATCTATTAGCTTAAAAATATCCTTGTCATTCATCTTTGAGTTTAAATTTGACTCTTATTTAACAGTTTCAAATTGAAAGTATTTGAATATTTTTTTGAAATACTTGGCGCTCAACTATTGAATATAATTTAATTTATTAATATCATTATAAATCAACCTACTATCCACCCATTACTAATGTTAAAAACACCATAAGTACTACTAAAACACAATGAAATTATAGATTCCTGAAAATGATATTCAAGATTATTCGAGTCAAAATTGAAAACCCAGTTAAAAATTTTGGTTGAGACTCTTATTTAAAAGGACACTTTCAGTACGATTCTCTCTCAAGCTTGAATTCAGATTTTATGATTAAAGGTAAAGAACAGTGGCGGAGCCACGTTAATATTGGTATATATAAAAATTATACCCCCTAAAATAACTAAACAAAACGCAGTGGAGTTGGCAATGGTTGTCGCAACCCTACACTTTGTCCGGGTTCGATTCCTTGCACCGAGTATTTTTATTTTTTTAGTTATTTGACTTTTCAATAATTAAAAAGACATGCATAGTATTAATTGAAAAAACATGGATAGTTTTAGCATAAACATTTAGTAGCGTGTTGGTTAATTGTTCCATGAGTCCCTCCGTTGACCCAAGGTCAAATACCCTCTAACTCTAATAATTTTTTTCCAATTAAAATTGAATTGTTTCCTTAAGTTTAATATCTTTTCACTATGGAATAAGATTTTCTAAAATTTAATACTTTTTCCTTCTGGATTTTTTTCAATTAAAATTAAATTATTTCCTTAAATTTAATATCTTTTCTTGTAGAATAATATTTCCTTAAATCCTAATACCTTTTTCTTGTAGAATAAGATTTCCTTAAATTCTAATACCTTTTTCTTGCAGAATAAGATTTCCTTAATTTATTTTGAAAAAATTCTTGTGGAATAACGTTTTCTTTCTCAATAAATACAAGACGCAATTACCCAAATGAAGTATATTAAAAATGACTTGCAAAATCAAATGGATGATGAGTTTTTAGACGGTTGTATAGTGCCTTATGTAGAAAAGAAAGTATTTCGTACTATTTCTAATGAGTCTATTATAAAAATATTTCAGGATATGAAACCTCATCGTATACAATTATAAAAATATTTTTGAGTCATGTTTTCAATAGTATTTTTTTATGTTAGTTTTGAATTATACACTTGTAATACTATTAAAAATATTTTTGTATTCAATTAAATATTGCTTAGCTTGATTATTGTTTTGGTAGTTTAAATTATCGTTTTATTTTTTAAAAAAATACTATTAAATGTTTGGAAACCCTTAATAAAATTTCAGACTATACCATTGATAAAGAAATAATACATCCCGAATTAATTCATGTATTATTTTTAAAATATAATTTTATAAATATAAATAGAAGAAATAAAAATGACTTAAGACTGTTCTATACTCTCTTCAATCCATTGTAAGTGTCCACTTAACATTTAGCCCATTCTTTACGTAAATATGTTTGAAAGTGTGATTTCTTTTCCTATAAAAAAAAGTAGGGTAAAGAATAAAGTAAAATTATTAAATAAGAAGTATAGAGAAAACAAGAAAAAAAAATTAAGGTAACGGCATGATCAAACACCAAATTTGTTTATAATATAAAATAATATTTTTCGCCATTATTTAACAATAGATTATTTTAAATAATACGATACGATAAATTTAAATAACAATCAAAATAAACATTATATTTAAACTAACAGTACAATACAGAACCACCCAACAAGGTGTTAATCTCTTATGACATGTAGAAATTTTAAAATGCAAGTGCTAATTTATTTTCTTGTTAATCTCTTATGACATGTATAAATTTTAAAATGCAAGTGCTAATTTATTTTGTCTATATATACTCTCTACCCCTCCCTTTAGTTATTCACATTGTGAAGTCTTTAATTCCTTCTTTATTTCTTTCAAATGGCATCTCCCAAAGTTAAGATTCCCACCATAGATTTTTCTAATCCAGAACTAAAACCAAACACTCCACTATGGGAATCCATAAAAATCCAAGTTTTTGAAGCTTTAAAAGAATATGGTTGTTTTGAAGCAATATATGATAAAATTCCAAATGATACTAGAGAGGGAATTTTTGACATTTCAAAAGAAATTTTTGAATTTCCTTTAGAGACCAAACTGAAAAATTATTCAGAAATACCATTACATGGCTATGTAGGAATGATTCCACATTTGCCATTGTAAGAGAGTTTGTGTATTCCTGATCTTAATCCTCAAAGTGTTCAAACTTTTTCTAACATCTTTTGGCCTCATGGTAATCCTGATTTCTGGTATGTCTACTAATCTTTTTATTTAAAATACAAAAATCATTATGTTCAAATTTAACGTGTGCATTGATAAGAGTGTTGAAGCAAACAATAAAATCCTTTTTAACACTGCTTTTTAATTGCTCAATTAATTGACTATTTAAATTTTCAAACAGATCGATTGAAGTTGATTTTTATATACTCTTTTTATCTCTTAGAAAAGAGCTAATATACCATTTTCCTTTATAAAAATAAAAAAATCAATTAAAAAGAAAAAGAACTCGGATTTATTCTTCATCATATTTTTGGAACAAAACATAAATACTGGATGCTTCGACATTGAAATATTTGGTACATAAAGTCACAAATTGATAAGTGAGAATTCGATTCCCCTCCCTTATTTCCCTTTCTTCTATCTCATTTTTTTTAAAAAAAAATTATACATATAAAATTTAATTAAAGTGTTTAAGTGAAAAAGATCGTGTCAGCTTCATATGTCTCTAAATATGTTCATCCTTCTTTATATGTTTATACTTTATACTAACATTATATGTGCATTAATTTTGGCAGCAATTTGGTAAAATCTTACTCAAATCCAATCGTGGAATTGGATGAAATGTTGAAAAGGATGATTTTGGAGAACTTGGGATTAAAAAATCACATTCATGAATTATTGGACCCTAATTTTATCATGTTTAGATTTACACATTATAAGGGATCATCAATTATTAGTGAAGATCACGAAAACAATATTAAACATGATAGATTGAGTGGCCATACAGATGTTAGCTTCTTGACTTTTATATCACAAAATCAAGTCAATGGATTGCAAATCAACAAAAATGGGGAGTGGATTGATGTCAATCTTTCACCAAAATCTTATGCTGTTTTGTGTGGTGATTCATTCCAAGTAAGTTGTACTTAATTTTTTAACGTTATATTATTTTGTTGAAATATGTATTGTTCGCACTCTTAAAATATAATATCACAATTTATTAATTTTTTATAAGAAAAAACATAGCTTTTAGAGAATCCAACATACAACAGACAATGTATGTATAGATAAATTCGATTGATATCAATTAGAACTATATGTAAAATATCTTAACGTAAAATTGGAAAGGAGTTTTGATATTGCTTGGAGCCTATGTTGTTGGACTCTCCAAAAATATGATCACACTCTTGTTGGATTATTCTTCAAAATGAATATTTTTGAATGATATAAATGCACTAAATAATAATTTTTGAAGAGTCCAACAAACATAGTTATAATTGGAATTGCATGTTTAATATTTTCATGCAAACCTGAGAATGACTCTTGATAGTGGAGCAAGTGTTTGAGTTTTATGTACTAACGATATGAGTGAATTGGTACAGGCATGGACAAATGGTCGATTGCATTCTGTCTACCACAGAGTAACAATGTCTGGAGAAATTGATAGATTCTCCATTCAATTTAATACATACTTAAAACCAGGTCACTTCATAGAGGCCCCAAAAGAACTTGTGGATGAGAAACACCCTTTACTCTTCAAGCCATATGAAATGCTTGGATTATTTAGCTATGTTGCTTCACGAGATAGCTCTGTTGATGTCTTCAAGGATTATTGTGGTGTTTCATATGATAAAATGTGAATTTTCGACGAACATTGTTATCAGAGTACCGTTACTATTTATGAAATTTTTGATAGGACATTCATCGTGAATGTCTCAACAAGCCACCATTTTGTTTGGAGATCATGTTTTCTTTCTATTGTGTATTTTATGTTTGAGTTGTTTTCGTTCATTAGCTTTAGAATTCTATGCTTTACATATGTTGAAATAAAAAAAACTGAATTTCTTATGAACGTTTCTATCAGAGTACTGTTATTACATATGGGATTTCTGATATAGTGTTTGTAAAATTCATGTTTTTTAGTAGTGTGTATTTTATGTTTGAATTGTTGTGGTTATTAAGCTTTAGCGTTCTATATATTAACTAGACGGTTTTTGCCTATGCAATTTAAAATCTAATATAATTTATTGTGTTTTATCTACCTAGAAAATATGTTAGAGTAATCAATTACCACAATAAATATTTTATACAAAAAATTACATGATAAAAAAAAATATGAATAATAAGTAAAAAGTTAGAAAATATAGATCAACAATCTTTAGTGAGCTCTAGCTTTGAATTGATCAAAAAATTTCTAAATTCAATTCAAATGACATGTTGGGCCTATGTTAGCACGGGCGGTACCTGTCTAGTTTGGTAAATTTTTTTTATAAAAACTGTCATTTAAAATGGGTTTCCCTCTTATAAGAAGCACTAGCGATGATTATCCGTGCCAGCATGGGCCCAATAACTAATACTAATTTTACTTTATTTTTTATATAAATTTGTAGAAAATACTTTGATACATGTTAACTTCACCCGGATGATCATTGCATGCTTAATTATTGAACATTATTGACGGAAGTAGAAAAAAATGTCACGACTCGAAATGGGAGTGATGACACTCGTCTTATCTCACCAAGACAAGTCATCCTAAAACCCAATCACCTAATTAATTGCGGAAATAAACAAAAGTTCAATAATAATTCAACCTTATTCAATTCACATAACCCGTTTGTCACGTGTACAAGCCTCTAAAGTATTACAATTGATTTTTTTAAAAAAAGTCTCAAATGACATTGTTTCTCGAATAGAACAAGATCATAAATAGGAGTAGAAGGTTTGCTGAGATAATAAGTAGCTACCTCACAATTCTCCACAAGAAGCCTCAGACAAGGCGAAGAAAAATACACAAAGGTCCGGGCTAGTAACCTACACAAAAAAATTGTAGTAGCAAGGGGTGAGTACCAAACCACACGGTACCCAACAAGTAAACTTCTAAACACAAGCTTAGGGGATAAAATACGGGTACTCCTTACACACCAACCGAACCTCCACAACTACAACCTGCATAAAACGTATCCCAATCTAACAGTTCACAATTTTCATAGCATCCAACTCTTTCTTATTAACAAATTACACATCCTTAACTACAATTAAATATTCAAAAATCACAAAACTTTCACAAAAAAGGCACTCACAATATCAGCAACATACAAGACCAAGTTCGTCAAATAGAGGTAATCAAATATCAAGTACTTCCCAACAATCAATAAAACATAATCATCAAGAATAAAGAATGTCATGGGATGCAATGCAATATGACACCATGAAGTGTTATGCCTCAGAATACCAGTTTTTCTCTCAACCTTATATGCATGATATTACTCGGAAATACATCGAGAGTTCATGAATAATAAGGAACTCGTGAGGTCCATATATCGACACGTACGATCTTCACGTGTCTGTGTGGATCTTAACGCACTATCATAAATCAAACAAATTCGCACTAACGATCTCTACGTGCCCAAATCATAATCACAACTTTTCTATCGCACGGACGATCTCCACGTGCCCAAATAATCATAACTCGATCTCAACATGGACGATCTCCACGTGTTAGACCTTTACTCATACCTAGTCTCATGTTAATGCATGTGCACAATATGATATCAAATAAAGGAGATAATATAACATCTCAATAAATCAAATGTCGCTATGACATATAATCCCCTCAATTATCACAATTATATGGATTTAGTAAAGAACACAATCACAGTAATAATCAAATCAATAATATATTAGTTAATTCGCATATGTTTTGGCTTTCTCAAATTACACTCCACATTCTATAGTAATAAACCTTCCCATTATAACACCGGTTTTCGTACCGTTCTCAACACATCATATACAAACAAATAATCACATTGTCTTTTATTACCCCTTTTTATCATTAAAATTAATCAAGGTGGACAAGTCAACCCTTTCAAATATCATTACTCCCAAACACATACCACAAGGAAATACACGCATTCCATACACTTAGCAAGAGTTTAGAGATCCACTTTCCTCAAATAATCGAATAATCACTCTAGGACTTGAGCCTTTCCTTTTCATTGAACTTCCAACTCAAAGCAATTTATTCAAATAAATGACCACAATAAGATTTCAAGGCTAACAACACACACATTACTATTACTAGTCTAGACTCAAAAACTCACTCAAATATACAATCTAATCTTGATGCCAATTAACATTCCAATTACCATATTTTCCAAGTTTCAAGTCTAGAGTTAAGTTACAATTTCTCCAATTACCAAATTCTTTTTCTAGAATACCTAGACCAAAAATCACACTGACAGAAGGCTTCCCAAAGGGTGTTTTGATGATTCCTCACAAGTGCAAGGACCCGTTCATTTGAAGAGTTGAAGAACTGGTCTTTACCAAGGAAAAGTATAGATAACTGTAAAAGCTATCTGTGTCAGAGAAGTTGGTAAGGAGCAGTGTACCAATCCAATCAGAATCATCTAGGATGTTTTGTTTGTTGGACAACATATCTTCATGGTATATATCAAACAAAACATCATGCATTCTTCATTCATTCAAAACTAAACATACTAGCAAGGATCAAAACAGCAAGAGATCAATTCAAGGAGCTTTCAGTTCTTCTAGTGATTTGTTGTTTTAATAATCACTTTTAATTGTTCTAAATTGTAAGATTCGTTTTGAAGTTATTAGAAACGTATCGAACCTTGAGTGTTTCATTGTAAGAGTTTTAGTTAAGAATAACTTAGGCTCTTACGAAGCAATGTTGTATCTGCTCGTGCTTAGCTGA
Source organism: Solanum peruvianum (assembly GCA_027705065.1). NCBI lineage: Eukaryota > Viridiplantae > Streptophyta > Magnoliopsida > Solanales > Solanaceae > Solanum > Solanum peruvianum. The sequence goes on along the minus strand of JAKWJD010001758.1, from coordinate 51,196,909 downwards.
GCAATAGGGAGTATTGCTTAGTAAAGCGGCTAACAGGTTAGTCTCTTGGTGTGTAATCGACTTTCACTTTTGCTTGAGAGAAGATTAGTGAAAGTGATTGTTGAAAATTCCTGTTGAGAACAGGTTGCGATTTTTTCCTCCCTTGAGCAAGGAGGTTTCCACGTAAAAGTGATTGTCTCTTTTACTTCTGTCTTTGTATCATTATTTTACTGCTTTATAGTGTTACGAAGACCAGGTCCCATTAGTTTCATGGACGCATACATTTCAACAAGTGGTATTAGAGCTTAATTTTTCATATTGGTTAACACCAAGAAAAGAATGTTCCAGAAGGAATGGCTGCTCCACCAAATCTGGAAGAAGGGCAATCATCAACAAGGCCACCCGCTTCAATGGACACTACTATGGATGGTGAAAGAATCGAATGCATGACTATATCAATGCTGAAGACTCTAAGTTGTGGTTCATTATTCTAGATGGACCATAAATCCCTATGAAGGAGGTAAAAGATGAAACACTTACCACTTACGTAGTGAAGACCAGAAAGAAGTACACTGAGGTTGATTGCACGAATATTGAAAAGAACTTTAAAGCAAAAAAGATTTTGGTATGTGATATTGGTGCTGATGAATATAATCGGATCTCTGCCTGTGAATCAGCAAAAGAAATTTTGGATTGTCTTCAAACTGCACATGAAGGAACACAAAGGGTAAAATAATGAAAGATCGATATGCTTACTGTCAATATGAGAATTTTGTGATGAAGTAAGGTGAAACTATTTTCGGGATGAACTCTCGTTTCACAGCCATCACAAATGATCTTAGAGGACTGGGAGAACCAATTTATACATGCAAGCAATTAAGGAAGATCCTCAAGGTTCTTCCAAAATCTTGAGAAAGCAAAGTGGATACAATTACTGAGGCACAAAATTTGATGATATTGCCTATGGATGAGCTCATAGGAAATTCACAAACCTATGAGATGAACAAGAAGTAAAAACACATCGCTTTGAAATCTTCACAAAGTGAGATGTTAGAAGAAGAAGTTGAAATGGCATACTTGACAAAGAGATTTCAAAAAATCATTATAAAACATGGTGGCTTTCAAAAGAAGGGAACTACTAGCAGAATGTTAACAACAAATGACCTATGTCACAGATGTGGAAAACCAGGTTACTTTATGAGAGAGACTGTCAAAATCAAAAGCAAGAATCTCATGAGGTGAGATATTGTATGAAGGACCTGGTCCGAGACAAATTTCGAATGAAGGTGCATGCTAATCAGATGGTGAAGAAAGCCTTTGTTGTATGGAGTGATGATTCAAGTGAGTCAGGGGAAGAAACTGAAGAACATGAAGATGTCTTGATGTTGGCCATCGAAGATGATGAAAACATCTTCAACAAAATGTTCTCATTGATGGCAAGATCAATTGATGAAGATGATGCGTCTGAGGTAACTCTTTTGAATTAAAAGATGACCTAGGAAATATGTATGCTAAATGTATGAGGAAATTTGTTGAGTTATTGATTAATTTAGTAGATGAAAGATCCACTGAAAACTCGAGCCTAACTGAAAAATTGAGCATTTTTTAAAATGAGAAGGTAGCTCTTCTAACACAGATTTCTGAAATGGGTAGAAGGATAGGGATACTAGAGTCTAATCATTATGCTAACGTAGAACAACCTAGTACTTCTAAACATGATAAAAGAAAGATTAGTATCTATGAAGAAGAGTTGGAGAACAAACTCAAAATCTCAGAAAATAAGTTAGCATCTTCTCTTGAAAAAAATTCTCAGCTTCAGATAGATCTTAAGAAAATCAAAAAAGAGTTAAGCCTGTCTCTAAAATGGACTGATTCTTCTAAGATTCTCTTAAATCTCTCTCAGCAAAGTTTTAATAGAATAAGAGGACTAGGAAGCAAAATAATAGGATCATTATACAATCAACATAGCAAATATGTGTTAATGGCTGATAACTTTCTATGTACTCATTGTGGAAAAAATGGTCATACGAAAGAAGGGTGTGATAAACTAAAAGAAGCTAAGAATAGACATGTGGAATTGGTAAAATAGAAAGTTATCAGACAAACAGGAAGTAAGGACCTGGTCCGTGTGATGAACATATTAGAAACAATAGACATGCTAAAGAAATGAAAAAAAGAAATTGAGTCTCATTGTCGTTATAAAAACTTTTCACCTCCTTGGGTTGGTAGATTTCTTATCAAGCCATTTGATAGCTACTGGGAGCTCCGTGTGAAGTGGGTTCCTAAAACTAAAAAGTGATTCTTCTGTAAAAGAGAGGAAGGAGTCAGTGATGGTACATGGACATAGGATGATCCAGACACATGACAGGCGATACCTCAAACTTACTCTCTCTGCAGGCACACGAGTCTGGTGGTGTGTCTTTTGGGGTGGCAAGAAAGGTTCTATTCTTGGAATTGGAAAGATAGGCAAGTCTGACAGCAACTCAATCAACAATGTGCACTATGTGGAAGGGCTCAAGTACAATCTTTTAATTATATCTCAGATGTGTGATAGAGGAGATGAAGTCAAATTCATGGAAGACAAGTGTTTTGTGACAAATTGTGTAACCGGGAATGTGGTAATATCTTCTACAAGAGTAAGAAGTATGTATGTGGCTGATCTAGAATCCATAGAAGGAGATAATCTCTCTTGTTTAAGTGCTCAAATAGATGAATCTGAGTTGTAACACAGATGTCTTGGTCATGTAAGTTCTACTCTCCTAAATAAACTTGTGGCAGGGAACCTAGTCCACGGACTACTAAAGTGAAGTTTACAAACGGTATATTTTGTAATGCATGTGCAAAGGGCAAACAGACAAAGTTCTCATTCAAGGCCAAGAAAGAAGTTAGTACATCAAGACCACTTGAATTGCTTCATATGGACTTCAATCAGAGTGCTTAGCAGAGGAGGAAAGAAATTCATTCTTGTTTGGTTGATGATTTTTCAAGATACACTTGGGTAATGTTCTTGAGAACAAAAGATGAGACGACTGAGGAACTGATGGTTTTCTTCAAATTCAATCAAATTTAAATTGCAAGATTGGTAGCATAATATCTGATGATGTCACTAAATTTAAAAATGCTCAGATTCAAGGTTACTATGGTGAACATGGAATAAGTCACAACTTCCCAGCACCCAGGACTCCACAACAAAATGGCGTATTGGAGAGAAAGAATCAAACAGCGGTGGAGATTGCAATAATTATGCTGATTTACTCTAAACTTGCTATGATTTTCTGGGCTGAGGCTGTCAATACTGCTTGTTATGTGCTTAACAAATGTCTTATCAGGTCTCTTATCAAGAAAACTCCTTATGAGTTAATCAATGATAAGAAACCTTCAATAGCTCACCTAAAGCTATTTGGTTGCAATTGTTTTGTTTTGAACAATGGGAAGGATGATCTCGGAATATTTGATGCCAGAAGTGATGAAGGTGTGTTCCTAGGCTATTCGTTGCCAAGCAAAGCATATCGAGTGTTCAATAAGAGAATAAAATGCGTGGAAGAAAGTGTACATGTCAAATTTTATGAAGGAAGAAGAAAGGATAAAAAATGGGATGAAGATGAGCTGGAAGAGTTGACTAAAGATTGAAAAATCATTCAAGAAAGTGAAGAACCTCAGGATGAATCAACTGACGGACCTAGTCCTCTGAACATTTATAAAGACACCTGACCTCATGATTCTAATGACAGTGAAGATGATCTTGATGCAGATAGAGTAGAAGAGACTACTAGAAAGTCTGGGTGGAAACATCAATATTCACATCTACTAAACAATCTGATATCTTCTTTAAAGTCCGAAATTCAAACAAGATCAAAGGCACGCAATCTTGTGTCATTCTCAGCATTCATGTCTCTAATAGAACCCAAGAACATCAAGAAAGCGTTGAAGGATCCTGACTGGGTAGTCTCCATTCAAGAAGAGCTTCACCAATTTGAGCAAAGTGTGGCACCTGGTCCCCCGACCAGTTGATAGAACTATAATAGGCATTCGCTGGGTGTTTAGAAACAAACAGGATGAAAATGGAACTGTTGTCAGAAATAAATCAAGACTGGTGGTGCAAGGGTATAATTAAGAGGAAGGAATTGATTATGAAGAAACATTTGCTCCTATTTCTCGAATGGAGACTATCAGAATATTAATTGCTTTTGCTGCACACAAGGAATTCAAATTATTTCAAATGGACGTGAAAAGTACGTTTCTAAATGGAAACCTGAAGGAGGAGGTGTATGTCAAACAACATCCAGGATTTGAAGATTTAGAATTGTCTGATCATGTGATGGAACTGGATAAGGCATTGTATGGGTTGAAACAAGATCCTCGAGCTTGGTATGAGAGATTATCAAGGTTTCTGTTGACTAATGAGTTCGTCAGGGGAAAAGTAGATAACACCTTGTTTCTAAAAACTAGAGGTGAAGATCTATTGATTTTGCGTGTGTATATTGATGACATAATTTTTGGAGAAACTTCAGATGAATTATACAAGGAGTTTGCTGAGTTGATGAGCAATGAGTTTGAGATGAGAATAATGGGGAGCTTGCATTATTCCTAGGTCTGCAATTCAAATAGTCCTCACAAGGTTCCTCAATATGTCAAGAAAAAATACATCAAGGAACTTCTCAACAAGTACAAAATGCTGGAGGCAAAGGTTAGTTCAACCTCCCTAAGAAACTCATCACCTCATTTCTCGTCTTTGGCGGAGGTAACTCTTAAATAGCTTTAATCTTGGAAGGATCGAGCTCAATGCCCCTTCTGCTGACTATAAATCCCAACAACTTGCCGACTGGAACTCCTTAAGCGCATTTGGCGGGATTTAACTTCAAGTTGTAATGACACAAACGATCAAAGAACTTCCTTAGATGTGTCAAGTGGTCCGAACTCTCGTGGGACTTGATTATGATGTCATCTACGTACACCTCAATCTCCTTATGAATCATGTCATGAAATATAGTCGTCATAGCCCTCATATAGGTAGCACCAGCATTCTTAAGGCCAAATGGCATCACCCAGTAATGATATACACCCTAAGGTGTAATAAACCCTGCATTTTCTACATCTTCCTTGTCCATCTGAATCTGATGATAACCTGCATAACAATCCACAAATGATTGCATTTCATTCTTAGCACAGTTATCGATCAAAATGTGAATGTTCGGATACAGAAAATTATCTTTTGGGCTAGCTTTGTTGAGATCTATCTCTATAGTCGACGCAAATTCTGATCTTTATGTCCTTCTTGGTGATCGGAATAATATTAGCCAACCAGGTCGGGTATTATGTCAGTTCTACCAGACGAGACTCAATCTTCTTGGTGATCTCTTCTTTAATCTTCAAACTCAATTTGGGCTTGAACTTCCGAGCCTTTTGCTTCACCAGACTGAACCCTGGATTAATCGGCAGTTTGTGAGATACAACATTGGTACTCAGCCCTAGCATGTCACTGACTTCCTAGACGAACACATCAATGTACTCGATGAGTAAATAAATCAGGCCCTTTTTTTATCTTCATTCAAGTGAACGCTGATCTTGACTTCTTTGACAGTACTCGTGTAGACGTCGTATTGCTTTCCGTTCACTGTGAACTCACGCAGTTGGTGCTATTCCGTCTGCTCAAGTAGCTGGACTTCTTTGAATGAGAAGTGGATCGGGTCAAAGGATAAAGAGAGTTGGGCCAAGAAATGGAGTGAGAATGATGGGAAAATAATAAAAGGAGAGATAGGTTGAAAGAGCTTTGGGATAAGGATGGCCCGACTTGATCTTTTCATAGGTTGAAGTAAATTGATTAAATTCGGCAAGGATTGTAATTAAACAATAGACAAAATAATCCCGATACAATTGAATCGACATAAATTAATTAATGAACCTCTTAAATTTAACAAGATAAAATGACTAACTCGATCATAAACTAAGGGCTCAAAATATGAGATACTGATTTTTGACAGAATTAATTTAATAAAGCGTTAAGTAAAACTAAAATTCTTTTATATATATATATATATATATATATATATATATATATATATATATCGATATATACATACATATAGATATATAGATATAAATATATTATCTAAAAATTATAAGTAATAATATTATTTCAAAATAACCCAAATATGTTTTTTTATACTATATAAAATTTAATTATTTCAAATCGTTTAGAATTAAGAAACTCGTTAATTAATTTCTATTGGGAGGGTAAAAATTGAGTATCAACAGTCGTGGCTCCGGTCATGATCGTTATCGTGGTCGTAAAATAAATTACAATCATGATGGTCTTCTTGCACCAAAAAATGACCAACAATATAGAAGGAAGGGTGAGAGATAAGAAGTGATACAAAAGAAAAATTCAGAAAGTGTATGTCATAGATGTGGAGGAATGGGGCACTCACTGGTCACGTACTTGCCGATCATCTAAGCGTCTGGTTCAACTTTATCAAGCATCCTTGAAAAAGGGTGATGATAATCCAAAAGCAAACTTTATCTCTGAAGATAATGATGAGCTCATGCATAAGATTGATAATAATGCAGAAGCAAATGTTGAGCCCATGCATCTGAATGTAGCTGATTTCTTTATATTTCCTGAAGGAAAAATAATCAGAGATGATCCCGCGATAAATTAGATAGTTTTATTTTTTGTTTGTTTGTATTATTTGGTATGTTTGTGTTTTTCTGAATCATTGTAAATATAATAGCCTTGTTTAATAGTATTATTTTACTATGTTTATATCTGTTTTTTTAAAGAAAATATGGATATGCCCCAAACTTCGATTGAATCAATTATCAATCATGAAGATATTTGTGTAATTGATAGCGGAATAATGCATGTCATATTCAAAGATGAGAAATACTTATCTTATTTGCTTAGAAGAAAAGGAAATGTTACTATAATTTCTACTATATTCTTGTCTAAGGGGACAAAACTTGTTATAGAAGATGCATTGTTCTCTTCTAAATCCCCAAGAAACTTGTTAAGTTTTAAAGATATTCGCCGAAATGGATATCATATTGAGACAATAAATGAAATGAGCGTTGAATACCTTGGTATTACCAATATTGTCTCAAACCAGAAATATGTGTTAGAGAAATTATCAACTTTATCTTCTGGCTTATATTATACAAAATAAGTACAGTTGAAGCACATTTTATCATAAACCAGAAGTTTACTGAGTTAAAAAATTTTGTGCTTTGGCATGACCAAATGGGTCATCCTGAATCAATAATGATGAGACGAATCATTAAAAACTCAAAAAGACATCCATTAAAGAACCTGAAGATTCTTACATGTGATGAATTTTCATTTAGTGCTTGTTATCAAGCAAATTGATAACTAGGTCATCACCAATGAAGGTTAACATTGAATCCCCTCAATTTTTAGAACGTATACATGGGGATTTATGTGAACCTATTCACCCATCTAGTGGGTCGTTTAGATATTTTATGGTCCTAATAGATGCATCTTCAAGATGATATCATGTGTGCCTCTTATCATCTCGCAATCTGGCGTTTCCAAAATTATTGGCACAAATAATACGATTGAGAGCGCAATTTCCAGATTATCCCATTAAGGCAATTCGCCTTGATAATGCTGGAGAATTCACATCCCAGGCTTTTTATGATTATTACTTCTCAATAGGGATAAAAGTTGAACATCCTGTAGCTCATGTTCATACTCAAAATGTCCTTGCTGAGTCATTTACTAAGCGCTTACAGTTGATAACAAGACCACTACTTATGAAAAGTAAGTTACCCACTACTGTTTGGGGCCATGCTATTTTACATGCAACATCACCTATTTGTTTCAGACCGACTCATTATAATAAATATTCTCCGTCATAATTAGTATTTGGTCATGAACCAAATATTGGTCATCTACGAATTTTTGGATGTGTTGTATATGTGTCAGTACCACCCCCGCAACGCACTAAGATGGGCCCCCACACAAGGTTAGGAATATATGTTGGGTTTGATTCACCCTCAATAATTCGCTACCTTGATCCATTGACAGGAGATTTATTTACTACAAGATTTGCAGATTGACGATTTGATGAAATAAATTTTCCGCAATTAGGGGGAGAGAAAAAAAAACTTAAAAATGAAATTTCATGGTAAGTTTCATAATTATCTCATTTTGATCCACGTTCCCCTATATGTGAACAGGAGTTCCAGAAGATCATCCATTTGCAAAACATAGTAAATCAAATGCCAGACGCATTTACTGATTTGAAAGGATAACAAAGTCACATACTCCCACAGTAAACGCGCCTATTCCGATTGACGTCCCAAAAGGACCATCTACAAGTGTCATGACTTCTGAATCACAAACACGCTTAAAGCGTGACAGACCATTGGGTTCAAAAGATAAAAATCCTATAAAAAGAAGTACGAAAAATGACACTACAAAAGAATCTCACGAAAATAAGATCCAAGATTTGATTAATCTTGATATTTCTGAAGAGATCAGTTAACCCGAGACTCAACTGAATGAAGAACTTTCAATAAGTTCTACGGGTGATGAGATAAGTTTAGATCGATCAAAAATCATAGTTAATAATACTTTCGCATATAATGTTGCACTTAACATTATGCAAGACAGTGATGATCTTGAACCCTTAATAGTCGAAAAAAGTCGACAAAGATGTGATTGGCCAAAATGGCAAGAGGCTATTCAATCAGAATTAGACTCACTTGCTAAACGTGAGGTTTTTGAAACTGTTGTCCAAACCCCAAATAGTGTAAAATCAATTGGCTATAAATGGGTCTTTGTGCAAAAGCGAAATGAGAGAAATGATATTTTGTAAGATACAAGGCACGCCTTGTAGCGCAAGGATTCTCTCAACGACCCAGTGTCGACTATGAAGAAACATATTCACCAGTTATGGATGCAATAACTTTTCGATATCTCATCAGTTTAGTTGTTCATGAAAATCTTGAAATACATCTAATGGATGTGATTGCAGCTTATCTTTACGGTTCACTTGATAATGAAATTTATACAAAAATTCCAGAAGGACTTAAAATGTCTGAAGCATATAGTTCAAAACCTCGAGAAATGTGTTCAATCAGATTACAAAAGTCATTACATGGCTTAAAATAATAAGGACGCATGTGGTATAATCACCTCAATGAGTACTTGATAAAACAAGATTATATAAATGATGTCATTTGCCTTGCATTTTTATTAAGAAAACAACATTAGGGTTTGTTATTCTTGCAGCTTATATTGATGACATTAATCTCATTGGAACTCCAGAAGAGGTCCAAAAGGCAATTGAATATCTAAAGAAAGAATTTGAGATGAAAAACCTTGGAAAGTGTAACGACCTGTTTAGTCGTTTTGAGCAGCAGATTTTAATTCTGGAAAAACTGGCTGAGACGACGGACCCCATGACAGACCGTCATGGGCACGACGGACCGTCGAGGGGGTCTCGTTCCAAAACACTTAGAATTCTGAAATTTGGGTACTGAAATCGACTCTCTGAACTTTGTGACGGAATGGCAGGATGGACCGTCGTGGGCACGACGGACCGTCACAGATTCTTTAGTGGAAATTGAGTCTCTGAACCTTGCGACGACCTGCAGGACGGACCGTCGCAGGCACGAAGGGCCGTCACAGGTTGCGTAATCCCATTCTGGGTCGAATTTCTGGTTAAGTTTTAAAGGGGCGTTTTGGACTATTCCTGCTATAATTATAAATTTCGTGGGTTAACATTAATAACTCAGTTTCTTGGGGGATAAAAGAGGTAACTTTGAGTTAATTAGTGGGTTACTATTGCCATCTTTTATACTTAATTATATACTAATTAGGGTAAAAGAAAGAGGGTTTGAATAAGAAAAATAGAAAGAACAAGAGAGAGAGAGAGAGAGAGAGGATCGAACGAGAGAGGAGAAGAAACTCTGCTTGGGAAATTGTTGCTTGATCAAATTCTTCGGTGAAGGTAGGTTATGGTTTGATACTATTCGTAGTAAACTCTTAATAGCGAATGATATGTATTGGTAGTATTGTAAACCCTTCTATATGCTTAATTGTATGCTTGCATGAATGTGATTATATAATTGTGATAAAATAAGCATGATGAAGCTATTGAATCCTAAATCTTGAAAGAAACCCTAATCTACTTTGTTAATGATGATGCCTTGGAATAAAAGAAGGCTTGATGAACGAAAGTAGTGAGACTAGGGGATCGGGTGCCACGTTCCGGTACCAGGATAGAAATAGAGGATCGGGTGCCACGTTCCGATACCAGGATAGAAATAGAGGATCGGGTGCCACGTTCCGGTACCAGGATAGTATATGAGGATCGGAGTGTCACGTTCCGACACCAGGATAGAATATGGATCGGGTGCCACGTTCCGGTACCAGGATAGTATATGAGGATCGGAGTGTCACGTTTCGACACCAGGATAGAATATGGATCGGGTGCCACGTTCCGGTACCAGGATAGAATATGGATCGGGTGCCACGTTTCGGTACCAGGATAGAATGAGGATCGAAGTGCCACGTTCCGGCACCAGGATAGTATATGAGGATCGGAGTGTCACGTTCCGACACCAGGATAGTATATGGAGCGGAGTGTCACGTACCGACACGAGAGGAATAAAGATAATGAATCTTGAAATATGTTAATATACTCAATCTAATGAACCTAATTCCCAAACGAGTATGGTATTGAGGCTTGAGTCCTCATGGATGAACTTGGTAGTATTTATTGATGATTATAGTACTTGTTGTTGCTACATGTTGAGTATTATAGTTGATTTATGATATTAACTGATATATAATGTTTTCTATTTTGAGTTGTCCGATGATATCTACTCAGTACTTGTGTTGTGTACTGACCCCTACTTGTATGTTTCTTTCTTTGTATTTGTGGAGTGCAGCAAACGTGCCGTCGTCTTCAACTCGACAATAATTCTAGCTAGTCTTCACTACATCGGGATTTCAGGGTGAGCTAATGCTTCTAGCTTGGACTGGATCTTCCTCTTCATGTCTTGATCCCTTGAAATTCCGGCATGGATTAGCTTTTACTTATTTTAGTTTCTTAGATACTCTTAGTTTAGTAATATGAGGATAGATGTTCTTGTGATGATGACTTCCAGATATTGGGGATAATAATAGTTATTGAATTGATTTTATTAATGAGTTTAAGTCTTCCGCATTGTATTTTGTTAATTATGTTTGAAATGTTGGGGTTTAGATTGGTTGGTTCGCTAACATAGTAGGTTAAGTGTGGGTGCTAGTCGCGGCTCGGTTTTGGGTCGTGACAGAAAGACAAAACTTTGTCTTGGTCTACAAATTGAACATTTAGTAGACGGGATCTTCATCCATCAATTTGCCTATACTGAGAAAATCTTGAAACGTTTTTACATGGACAAAGCACATCCATTAAGTACTCCAATGATTGTGCGATCACTTGAAGTGAGTAAAGATCCATTTCGACCTCAAGAAGAGAATGAGGAACTTCTTGGTCTTGAAGTACCTTATCTTAGATCAATTGGCGCACTTATGTATCTTGCTAATTCTACGAGACCTGACGTAGCATTTTCTGTTAATTTATTAGCAAGATTTAGTTCTTCTCCTACACGAAGACATTAGAATGGAGTTAAACATATATTGCGATATCTAAAAGGGACTAGTGATAAGGTCTATTTTATACTAACAAAGATAGTACAGATCTTGTTGGTTATGCAGATGCAGGTTATTTATCTGACCCACATAAGGGTCGATCTCAAACAGGCTATCTCTTCACATACGGAGGTATTGTTATATCATGGCGATCTACTAAGCAGTTCATAGTTGCTACTTCTTCAAATCATGCTGAGATAATAGCTATTCATGAAGCAAGTAGAGAATGTGTATGGTTGAGATCAGTTATACATTTCATCAAAGAAAAATGTGATTTGAAATGTGATGTCAAGCTACCCATAGTTCTCTTTGAAGACAATGATGCATGTATAGCTCAATTAATAAAGGCTTCATAAAAGGAGATAAAACGAAACATATTTCACCGAAATTATTCTTTACACATGATCTCCAGAAGAACGGTGATATTGATACAACAAATTCGTCCAAGTGATAATCCAACAAATTTATTAACTAAATCATTACCAGCCTCAACTCTTGAAAAGATGATACAAAAGATTGAAATGCGAAACTTAAGCATTTGAATTGTGATCTTCATCAGAGGGAGTAAAATATATGTTGCACACTTTTTTCCATAGTCTAGGTTTTGTCCCACTGAATTTTCCTAAAAAGGTTTTCAATGAGGCAACAAATAAAACGTATTGTGAATGTTTATGTATATAGTCTTCAACTTTTCATTTACATAGACATCCAAGTGGAAATGTTGTAAGAATATATGTGTGGGTCATCCTTGAAGAGTTATCTCTCATTATATTAATATAATGACAAGTGGAACATCATCCACACTTAGCCGATTATGGCCAAGTTTTACCTTTTCAAGTACTACAATATATAGGTAGTATATTTCAAAATAATGTAGAGAGGAAAAACTTTGGCATATATTAATATATTATCTCTTGTTTGTTCTTGATTTAGTTTATTATTGTTATTAATTTGTTTATAATAATACAAATCATTTCATAAAATTAATACATAAATTATCATATTTTTTATTATATATTTGATGGAAAATTAATTAGTCTTGAAAATGTTTACTTTAGTCAATCTAGATATTTCATTGAAATACTTCATGCATTGATTAATTACTCTCTTCATTCACTATTCTATAAAATCTGATTTTGAAAATAAACTCACAAATTTAAATAGCTATCCAAAGCCATCCTAATTTTTCATATCTAGCGTACTAATCATTTATTGAAAATTTGACACAAGAAAATATTAAATAAGAGTAGAAGAATAAAATTTTTAATTTCTTAATGTAGATCCAATCTAAAGAAGAGACATGTAAAAAGAAACCAAGGGAGTATTTTACTGGTATAAACTAGCGTTTGATTATAGGTTTATTTTAAATATTTATTTGATTAAATATACATTTTAAATGTTTTCATAAAAGGACACTGATTAATTATTGATTTATTTTTTTATTTTAAAATTTTAACTCACAAAACTTCAAATATTGGTCAAGTACAATGCATATTCAAATACATAAATTTTAAAAAATATAATTTCTAAAACACATTTTTTAAATTTTAACTTGATAAAATATGACCAAACGAGTTATAAATTGAATCAAAATGGACGAAACAACGAATCCATAACTCAGCCTGTCCAGTTTGATTCATCATTTTAACAAACTTTAGTCTTGCATTATATAATTCCATCAATGTGAAAGAGACCTATAAAAAAAAAAATTGGATAACTTTAATTTTATGATTAGTTAAATAAAAACAACATTTCTACTTATTACATCAAAAATATTTTTTAGTGATAATTAATTAATGATAATAATTTAATTACCGCCAAATATATAGTTATAGTAATAATTACTAGTGACAATTATTTTTTAGTATTTTTTAAAAAAAGACTAAAGAAAAATACGAGTATTTGATGAAAATGAAGTTGATGATGTTAGAACGTGGTAATCCTACTATTTTCTATTAGAGTGATGACGTTTTAGGAGTTGATTGTTAGACTGTTATTTTCCTCCTGACCATTGATTGCTCCGGTATGTTGTATGCAGAGTAAATTGCACTACCGGACTTTGTAGTAATATAATTGTTACTTCGATTATCTTGCATGTTTCATTGTATGATTCAATCATGTGTCTATCTCAGTTATGCTTTGAATAACTTTAATTATTTTTTACGTATTACAATTTGATACGATCACATATCTTGACTTTTTACTTTATACAAATTTATCTTTTTGCATCATTCAGCCCTATCTATAATTCATTTTTTTAAAAAAAAAATAATTAGACAACCCATATATAATATCTAGTAAAAAATTTACATAAGATTGTAATATGAGTTCCTCCGATTCTTCAAGAAAATATGTGGCTTCCTTCGGTTCTTCGAGGAATATTATTAACAAATTTGCATTAGGAATTGTTTCTTGAGTCGCTTTATATACCTTTAATATCCACCAAAGAAATTGCCACGAGGTAAAATTCAAGTTTTCTTTTGATTCTGTTATTTTTGAAGTGTAAATGGTGAAATAATGTAACATGACAACTTAATAGGAGAGAGATAATGTATATTTTGAGAAAAATAAGCGAAGTTGGGTGATATTGAAGTCCTAAAACAAACATAAGTTATATTTCTAGATAATTTTTCAAACATGGCGACTATCTAGAAAAAACTATCTATTTGGATTAATTAATAATAAATGTTGAGATGGCCGAGTTGGTCTAAGGCGCCAGATTAAGGTTCTGGTCCGAAAGGGCGTGGGTTCAAATCCCACTCTCAACATTTTATTTTTTCAGATAATTTAACGTCACGTTTACTTTCTTTATTATTTTTTAGAACTCATTATTATTAAATATTAATACAAAAATTATGTCTGGAACAATTTGCCCATTCATGAAATCAACCTACAACCCTCTATGTTTTTGTCCTAACAATCTGTGCTAACATGTCTAGCAGTAGACTAGGTTAATTTTAATGGTACATGGGGAATTTGACCATATTTACATATTACAATTAAGCACACATTTAATATTTTGACATATATACATGCCTTTGACACATTTATAGTTTTAATAAACACAGCATACATACTAGAGTGAAGAGTTTCTCTTTAACTCGTGGAAACCAATTTTGCTTCTACCACCCTCTGTTCCTATCAAGTTGATTAGACCATCTTAACCCTTGTGTCAAATTGAACTCCGATGGAAACTCAAGTGGCGGAGGTGGCACTGTGACTGAGAGATTCAAACGACTATTGTATTCATCGCCCTACTTGGAAATGGAACCAGTAACGCAGTTGAACCTAGTGCATTTCTCTTTAGGTCTAAAATGGTGCACAACAATGGGCATATATAACAATATAACTGCTGAAATCGATTCACTTCTCCAAAATATTTGGTCCACCCACTCCTTGGAGGATTAGAGAAACAATTGAAGAAATTAGGAAGCTAGTCTAAACATACGATATCCAGACCGATCATTGCTTCAGAGGAGCCAACAAAACGGCTGATAAACTGCCATTCTATCAACAATGTCAAAATTTATACTGATCCTATTTCATTGCCGAGACAGATAAAGGGTCTTTTTAACTTAGATGGCAATTTCCTTCCTTTAGGCACTAAAAGAAAGGAACTGGGATTGATTTTAATCCTCCTTGAGGAATTTCTTCCTATCGCCACTAAGTCAAGTTTGCAGACTTCCTTAATAAAATTCCCTTCACAGAACATCCTAACAGATTAAAAAAGGAGCTTACGTATAGTTTCATGTTCTGTTTCACTCTCCGATAGAATGCTGGTAAATACACCGACACCTCTAACTCAAACACAAATCAAGTAGAGATATACTTGCTCACAAGTTCGCATGTCCAAGATGTGAGCAAGTAAAAAGCATAGAGGAACCTGCAGACCGTTTCCTGGTACTCTACCAGAACCTGGGGATATGTAGGGATGAGATGCTAGAGAATATCAGTCTAGCATATATGGTCATTGCAACCAAGCATGATAACAGCGCACTAACCAAAAAAATGACAATGAATGTGCATACTGGAAACAAATCAGAGGAACTCTTAATTTGGAATACGAACGAAAGGAAGTAAGAGTTATCACAAAACAGAAAACCAAATCCATAAGTTAGGATTTAGTCCTATAATAACATTGTAGAAAGTCAAAATGCATTGAACTCGAAACTTATGACACAAATGAAACTGTTGCTAGATTGCTTTGCTGTAAATCATGATATCAGTTGAGCTATCATGTTGCGTGAACATTTGTTCCACACAATATAAATCAAACCTATTAAGCTGAACTGGGAATAAGTGAGTTATAGTGCTCACCAAGCCCAAAAGCATGCTTGTGGTAAGATAGCATTATACTGAAAGCTGAAGAGCCAGAGCCAGAGCCACTGCTGGATTTGTATTCCTTTCCCATCTCCACATCAGGAAATGACCCTGAAAATATCATTATATGTTTCTTTAAGATGTGAGTTAAAGCACCAAGCTCAAGTTGTCCTCCCCATGCAGCAGTTGACTCCACTTCTCTACAGTAATTCTCAAACCTTCCTACAAGAGAATCATCTGATTCTCCTTCTTCTGCATTCTCAGAGAGGAAAAAAGGGAGAAAGTCAGTTGCATGTTTCCTCATGTAAGCTGCCACCATCTGTCGCAGTTCAAGATATGAATAAGGAGATGAACCGCCAGTGTGGATGGCCAACTGATTCTCCACAGCTCGGTAAAGACAGTGTCCGTCAGGCTTTATTTCGTTAACAGTCAATCCAAGGGGCTCAAGCTTTCTTTCTAACTTTTCATTCTCAATAACCCGATCACTTATGATGTTACTCTGCTCTTCTTGTATTCTCTGCTCTCTGGCTGCCTCTTGTTGAGCTCTTTTCACGTCTCTTCACGCTCTTGCTGGGTTTTGAATGGTCAGTTTGACTACTGACAGAAACCCCAGCAATGGCCTTCACCAATGTATCCAGATTCCCTTTATCCTTTCCATTATCATTATTACTATCATCACTGTAGCCTAAAGAAGCAAGTTCCCCAGCATGTCCTTCTTTGAGCTTTGCAGAAAGTTTAGATACTTCTTCGTCCACTTGTTTTTTCTTAGCTTTCTGTTCAGCTTTGCTGCCTTTAGCTGCTGCCTTTTTCATAGCAATTTCTTTGTCCTGTAGCTTAGAAATTTCTTTCCTGCATACATCAATATGATATGTCAACAAAAAATTAAGCTCCCAATAAACTAATTTGGAGTGATAAATTACGCAAGTGCTTCACAATCAATGCTTGGACATTAAATAACTGAAAAGGTTGTTACAAGCCATCTGTGATATTGGTAACACGATTATTTATCACAAATCAAAAATTGAAAGCCTATGCATGATCCAAGAAGCCTGTTATAAGCCATCTTCTCATATAGACTTCCAATCTTAATTACTAACTCTTGTAATATTCATTTCTACAATTAGAAGAACTTCCAATTCTTTCTTAGGTGGATCAGCATTATAGAAAGTCAATAATCCTTCCATAAGCTCTGTTTAATCAGTAAGAGCATTTTCTTACAAAGTCGATAGCATTTCCAAATATATGTGCTAGGGAGTAGGGATACAAGTAGAGTATGACTGGTAAGCAGAACAATGTAATGATCATGTGGAGGGTTGTATAGAGAATATTAAAAATACAGCTAGGGGAGAGCAAAACCAAAGGCAACGTTTTCCCTAAGGGCCTTATAAAGTACCTATGCCTAGAAAGCATCTCCTCGCGGGTTTCTGGCATCTTCTGAGGCGCACTTTCTGATGCTCCCTCAGGCAACTGATCTTCTGCTTTAGGTTTATCCTCCATTTCAAAACTCTGAAACACTATGAACAGCATATAAGCATCACAATATAGATATCAAGATTTTACAATCAATCATAATGAATAAAAGGTCAACATATCTAATTCAAAAGAAAGAAAACAAATAGATAAATTATTAAAGAAAATTGGGAAAATGCACAAGTACCCCCTAGACTATGACCGAAATCCCAAAGATACACCTTAACTAAACTAAGGTCCTATTACCCCCTGAACTAATTTATTTTTTTATATAATTTTGTGCACCTTTTTGGCTTACTTGGCATCCAGATATCTCCCATGCGCCTCAATTGCGTGGAGTTTACGGAGTGTGCCACGTAAGACAAAAGGTGCACAAAATTACCAAAAACTAAGTTTGGGGATAACAGGACCTTAGTTTAGTTAAGGTGTGTCTCTGAAATTTCGGTCATAGTCTAAGGGGGTACTCGTGCATTTTCCCTAGAAAATAAATAGATTAGTATTTATAGTAATAAACTAATAATAATAATAGCTAAACAATGCTTAGCTAACAGTAATTCATCAACTTGTTCACTATTAGTTAAATTTGTGCTGAATTGCCCAAAAAATCAAGATACCAGGGATATTTAGACCTGAATTTGTATCCAATCATCAGGTTCTCTTTTATTTGGGGATGTCAGCGAACTACCAGGGAAAGCAGCAAAGTTTGCATTTATCACCCAAAAATGGATTGGAGCTTCAAGTAGCCAAATTTTAGGTGTTCGGGTACACATTTATGTGACAAAAAGAGTTCCATTTCTCAATTTCCACAAAGATCAAAATCCATGTAATAAACAAGTTCCATGACAAGTTCCCACCATGTACACCAAAATATAAATGTTTGATACAGTTGATAAGAGAAAATGAGTTTCGAACAGTTCAGCAAATTCCAAGAACTTCTTCCCTTTTTATCTCAAAGGAAGAAAACAAAAGATATTGCTTTCCTTCTTCACACCAAACAATACCACCCTATCAGATGCTCAATGTCCATGGAAAATTAAAAAATAAACAGTGAAATGCAATACGCCTTGACTTGTTTTGCAGGATTTAAAGCATATCATTAATACAATTGAGTTGCACTATGACTTGATTAGGTTCATTATCCAATCTTGAAGCCATATGACAACATAATACATGAGAAAATCGCATAATTTTGCCACAATATACAACTCTGTGTCTAAATGTATACACTTCAGCCAAAAGCAGTGGAAAACACTAGAATTGGCAATAAGCCTTTACCTTCCACATATGTCCATTTTTCTACAGCCATCTTCATAATCCTCATTTTCCTACTCTGTTCAATTCATTTTTTTAATATATCTGAAAACTCATTCATAAAATACAAAGAAGAGTAGCGCATTGCATAAGCTTTATATGACCCACGAAATCAAGCAACCTCAACAAGCTGGAATTTTTCCTCCATACCAAAAATACAAAACTAAATAGAGCTGCACTCAATAGGCATTCAATTCCTTCAAAGATTCTCTTATTTCTTTCTCTCTAATTTGTTTAGTTTCAACTTAATAACAACACTATATTCACCAACTAAACCACATTATATAATTTAAACTTATTAAAACAACTTAACAACTTTTAAAGTCTAATTTGTTTAGTTTTAACTTAATATCAACACTTCAATCACCAACTAAATCACATTACATATTTTAACTTATTTGAAGAACTTAACAACTTTTAAAGTCTAATTTGTTTAGTTTTAACTTAATAACAACATTATATTAACTTAATATCAACACTTTAATCACCAACTAAACCACATTATATAATTTAACTTATAAAAACAACTTAACAACTTTCTAAGTCTAATTAATTTAGTTTTCACTTAGTTCCAACACTATATTCACCAACTAAATCACACTACATATAACAACTTTTAAAGTCTTATTTGTTTAGTTTTAAGTTAATACCAACACTTTAATTACCAACTAAATCACATTACATATTTTAACTTATTTGAAGAACCTAACAACTTTTAAAGTCTAATTTGTTTAATTTTAACTTAATAACAACACTAATTCACCAACTAAACCACACTATATAATTCAACTTATAACAGCATTTCAAGACCAATTTCTCAATGCATTATATGCCGTAATTAAGTTAGACAACAATTTATTCTAATTTCAAAAGGTGTACAATCAATTAAGTAGAGAAAAAGGCAAAGATTTAGTGGACAAATGAATTTAAATTAAGATCAACCATCAATGAATCTCAGAAAGATTATCAAGCTATTACAGGTTCAAGTTCAATTAGAAATTCATCCCAAAGTATATATATATATATATATATATATATATATATATATATATATATATATATATATATATATATATATATATATCATACATAATGAACGAATTTCTATAATTTAAGGCAATCATAAAGAATATATATATATATATATATATATATATATATATATATATATATATATATATATATATATATATATATATATCAAAATAGTAACAACATAAGGTGAATAGATGAAGCAATAGTTGATGGAAAGAAAATACCGGAGACAGATCCGTCTTCCACCGATCCAAAATTTTGGACTTCGCTGGAGCTCGATTGGCCGGAGCTGTTTTTGCTGCTGCTGTTGATATTGAGCTCACTGGAGTTTCTGCTACTGCCTGTTGGAGCTATTGTTTGCAGGTTTTCGCTGATGGCGCCTTACCGAAGTTGCTGCTTCGCGGTGGTCCTCGACGGTCGCTGCTGCTGGTGCGGTTCGCCGGAAAAGAGAAGAGAGAAAACAGCGTTGTCCGGCTCTCGATGGCTGCTGGCGGTTGTCTCCGGTTGCAGCGCTGCCCTCTCTCACTGGCCGCTGCTGGTCGGAGCTGCGTGGCAGCTCGCTGGAGTTGAGAAGAGGAAGAGAAGAGCGAGGGGGAGTCAAGGAGGAGGAGCGGCGGCTGTGAAGAGCGGGTGGGGCGTCGCCACCTCTGGCGTTCGCCGGGAAAATTGGAGAGGAGAGGGGGCGGCTGATTTTTGGAGAAGAGAGGGAGAGAATGAGTGTATTTTAGGGGTTAGATATTTTGACAGTTTAAAAAAGGAAAAAAAGGATTTAATCTCAAACGTTGATTTAATAATAGATGGAGGGGTAGGATTTAATAATAGGTTTTAACTAAAGAATGGACGAAGATGAGATTTTAAAATTAGATTAATTATAAATATTTAATTTATCGATCAAGTTAATTTTATAAATTTAAATAAGTTTTTTTATGCACTGTTGGTCTATATTTTTTTACACTAACACATACTTCTTAGCCACTTTTTTTTTGTTATTAATATTTTTATTTTATAAAATATAAATATCAAATATAGTAATATAAGATAATTAGAATTTTTTTTTTATTTTACCCATTTGTTTAAGATTTTATTTCCTTACTAAATAAAATTATCAACTTTGTAATTTCACCAGATGCACTTTTACAGAATTTAATGAACATTAAGTTTAACATATAGAGCTTCAAAATGAATGGAGAGACAAGTATCTAGAATTTTGTTGTTATTTTTTTAATGTAGAAAATAATTTAAACTTCTAAAGTACAATTTTTGTATAATCCTGACACAATTATCATTTTAACTCATGTTTTGAGCTTTAAATTATTAATTTGTACGTTTATTTACTCGATTCTCTGTTTTTATTTATCAAATATATTACATTATGATTTTTTTTCATCTATATTTCCAATCATAAAATTTTCATAAGTAAATATTTTTTTCACTTTGATATTTATTAAAGCGTTGCACAAATAAGTGAAAACAATACTTCTGTTTCTATTTCATTTACTAAAAAAGTGCAAAACATTTTAGACCATCCATTCAAGTTTGACACTTTAGAATATTTTGTGATAAGGTTCACAATAATTAATTTTGTATATCTTAATGATTGTTATAGTTATAACTGACAATATATAAATTGTATTATTAGCAAAACAAATGGAAAAACTACTTGATATACATCTATTAAAATTTTTTATAATATTTTGCTAAAAAGAACCTAAACAGTATAGTTCTTTTTTCAAATAAATAAATGACATTCAAAAATTTTCTCCCTTCATGCGACAAACTACAAATGATTCATAAACTTAACTGAATTTTCAATATCAGTTCTCTGTCTACGAAAGATTGTACAATAATATTACATAACTTTCAAGAGTTTAAAAGAAGAGCTAGAGATGTCTTAAATAGAGCAATATGGTGAATGAGGTTCATATAGCTTGGCGTCATAGTTCTTGTTGCTAGTTTAGATTTAAAGTCCAAAAATAATTCACATCTAAAATTGTATTACATTATTTCATATATACAACAAAAGTTCAAAAGAATGACCAGAGATTAATAAAGAAATTAACCTTTTTGCTTCTCCATGGTAACATCTTCAATATCTATCTGTGAATATTGTGCAATACACTTCTTGTAATGTCTTCCGTAAAAAGTCTTTCTTTATCCTACAACATATAGTTAATGAATATTAGATTACTCAAAAAAGGGGCAAGAATCCATCAAACTCCATCAAGAAAGAAACCAGAGGAATTTTGATAATTGGTGAAGAGACAAACAAAATGTTATAGTGTGAATGTTCGAAAATTAATGGCAATGGACATGATTACATGTATTTTGTAAATTTGAAATAGATATAAATAACGAATAAATAGTTACCATAAATTTTGTTGATAATAATTTCTCTTTAAAATGTTTCAATGGTGGATGATCGTAATTTACTTCAATGCTATTGAATAAGAGAAGCAACAGTAATGTTAAATGAAATTATGTAAAAGTACACCGGTAAAACAAACGTGGTAATTTTATTTCGCAAGGAAAAAGAATCCTAAACTAAGCTAAAATAAAAATAGAATCCTAATTAGCATACATTACTGTATTTGATACTTAGATTTTTTATAAAATGAAAATATTAATAAAAAAAATAAGAGTCTTGCCTTAAAAATATATGTCAGTGTAAAAAAAGTATACACTGGCAGTGCATCGAAGTTAAACTCAATTTAAATTATATATATCCTAATATAAATTTAATTTTATCGATCCGTAAAAGCTTATCAATATCAAATCTAGTATATAAATCTCCTGAAATTGATCATCGATATTATTTCTTTATTGATAATGTAATTGATATATAATTAATCGACGTATTTCATACTCAGATAAAGTATTATTTACATGTCATCATAATTAGGAAGTGATCACTATACTTGACATACCAATATCGAAAGTATATAATAATATTATCTCACCTTTCATACTTGCATAGATTATATGTTAGCTCTTCACCTATACTTATAACATGAAATATTAAGTTCATGATCAGACGACGGACTAATAGATTTGTACATTACTCTAGAAATATAAGTTAATTGTATCCTAATTCATAGCAACATAGTTTCATACTCTAAATATGGATTATAAATATATTTCTTTTATTCCACGAAGTCTAGCTTGTTACTTTTTTTTTTTTTTGAAAATAGTCTAACTTGTTATTTATAAAAGTTTACAAAATTGTTACACTTTTTGAACAATTAATTGTAAGTTTCAAATAAATTTTAGTATTATTCTAAATAGCAAAAATTATGATTAATAGAAATATTTTAAACAAACTGACCTCCAAATGTCACTTTTATTAAAAGTACTTGGATATAATAAAAAAATACCGACCTCATGTTAAATTTAAGATAAATAACAAGCTAAGTAATCATGTTAATTAAATAATATTAACGTCGAGAGGTGTGTGTGTGTGTGTATATATATATAGTTTAATTCTATAAATTTAATTTATCGATCAAATTATACACCTCCTAATTATATAAATTAAATTTTATCGATCAATGAAAATGTATCAACATCAAATCTAATATATAAATCTCTTTAAATTGATCATCGATATTTGTTTAATTGATAATGTATTTCATATATAATTAATTAACGTATTCATACTCAGATGAAGTATCCTTTACATGTCATCATAATTAGGAAGTGATCACTACACTTGACATACATTCAAAACCGAAAGTATATAATAATACTATCTCGAATTTCATACTCGAATAGATTATAAGTTAGCTCTTCATCTCTACATCATAACATGATATATTAACTTCATGATTAAGACGACAGACTTATAGTTTTGTACATTACTCTATAAATATAAGTATAATTATATCTAATTCATATCAACGTAGTTTCATACTATAAATACGGATTACAAATATTTTTATTTATTTATTCAATGAAGTCTAACTTTTTATTGATAAAAGTATACAAAATTATTATACTTTTTGAACAGTTAATTGCATGTTTCAAATGAAATTTTAGTATTATGCTAAATAGCAAAAATTACGATTAATAGAAACATTTTAAACAAACTGACCTCTGGATATCACTTTTACTAAAATGAATTAGATATAATAAAAGAATACCGACCTCATGTTGTCGGTATCACATTAATTTTAAGATAAATATAAGCAATCATATTAATGAAATAATATTGACATCGAGATGTAGGCATTTTATATTAATTTATTTTTTAACTTATATAAAACCGTCATCCGGAGGACGATTTATTTAAAGTTAATTGAAAATATTATTTTTTTGAAAGCGATGATATAAATATTTAAATAAATTGCATAATATTTAATTTTATCAATTTCTGAAAGTTAATA
Organism: Solanum peruvianum; assembly: GCA_027705065.1. Classification (NCBI taxonomy): domain Eukaryota; kingdom Viridiplantae; phylum Streptophyta; class Magnoliopsida; order Solanales; family Solanaceae; genus Solanum; species Solanum peruvianum. Next base: position 51,172,753 of record JAKWJD010001758.1, on the reverse strand, counting down.
TTATAATATTTTTTGTATTTTAATTTACGCAAAATCGTCCTCATACGGTCGGTATTTAACTGAAATAACATTTTCGATTTCATGAGGTCGGTATTTGTATGAAGAAAAAATACTGACCTGATGAGGTCGGTATTTGGATGAAATAAAAATACCGACTTCATGATGTCAATATTTGACTGAAGTAAAAATACTGACCTCATGATGTCTGTATTTGAATTTGGATGAAACAAAAATATCGACTCCATGAGGTCGGTATTTGGATGAAAGATAAATATCAATCTCATGAAGTCGGTATTTAGATAAAGTAAAAATATCGACCTTATGAAGTCGATATTTGGATGAAATAAAAATGATGTCAGTATTTGGGTGAAATAAAAATATCGACCTCATGATGTCGGTATTTGGATATGGATAAAATAAAAATACCAACCCCATTAGGTCGATATTTGAATGAAAGATAAATAACAATCTCATGATGTTGATATTTTATATTAATTTATTTTTTAATTACATAAAACCGTCATTCGGAAGACGTTTTATTTAAAGTTTATTACAAATATTAATTTATTAATTTTATGAAAGTCATTATATAAATATTTTAATAAATATTGATATAATTATATACGTTTTAATTTTACCGATGTTCGGATGTCGGTATTATTATATTTTTTGTTATTTATTTTACATAAAATCGTCCTCTGAAAGTCGATTTAAATAATATTAGATCAAAATATTTCTCAATTTTGTTTTTTATATTTAATTTGAAAAAAATAAAATATAATTATTAATTTATTTGATTTAATACCGATATCAAAATGTCGATTTTTATTGTAATTCATTTTTTTTCGCGAAAAATACCGACCCTCTGAGGTCGGAATTTTTTTCCCTCTTATTGTGCATAAAACTGACTAATACTGACTTTTTAGTGGTGTAGTAATAGACTTTTTGGTACGAAAAAATCGAATGAAGTTGGTAACTTGATGATTGTTGTATGAATTGTGTATTAATAGGGTATGAAATATGAAATGTTATTTTGTTGTGTGAATTATAATTTGAAAAACATTGTTTGCAATGTCTTTGAAATTTGTTGTATGAAATGTGTAATAATTGGGTATAAAATGTGTAATAATTGGGTATGAAATGTCAACATATTATTTTGTTTGTATGAATTTTGAATTGTTTATATGAGATTTTGAATGGTATTAATTGTTTTGTATTCTTGTTGGTCATTAAATTGCTGTTCTTAGATACTGAAAAATTGCATGATGCAGATTTCTGTTTTGCTTTTTATAGACTGAAGAATTTCAAAGATGCATATGACATCCCTGTTGAACCTATCCCATGCGAGAATACATGGGATATACCAAGTTATATTCCAAAGCCTAAATTGATGCAACCGGGTCCAAAGAGATCAGTGGGAAGACCGCAATTTGAACGCTAGAAGGATTTTGCTGATGTGAAATTCAAAAGGTCATTGAAGTAGATGTCATCAAGTTGGACACAACAAGAAGACATGTTCAAATTATCTTGTGAAAAAAAAATGATTTCTTGTTTTTTACTTCTTGTTACACAATTTTTATGTTGTTTTGTCTGTTAGACACATGTTTTGTTTTATGGAGTGCATTTGTTATCATTAATATTTGAGTAATTGTGATTTTTGAATATCGTCCAACTATAAGTAACATTGAAACACACTTTATCCCAATTTTATTCCAATACTAACTTTATTTTATGTCAATCATTTTCATACAAGTATTAATCTTAATCCATACATAGTAGATACAAAAATCATACATAGTTTACACATATGGATCCACTATTTTTAACATATCAATGGTACAATGAATTCCTAGTTAAAATATGTTAAAAATAGTGAATTCATATGGTATGAACTATGTATGTTGAAAATAAAATAATTAACAATTGAAAATGCATATCCATACATGTATTTTCAAAAAAAATATAAATTGAATGTATGATATTTTTCATACTAAAAAGATGATAAATCAAAAGTGTGATGTCATGTTCGTACAAGTAGTAATCAGACTTAATCATATTTCATCCAAATAAGGGTACATTGACAACCCATTGATATATAGTATCATGAAATTAAAATAATCAATAATTGAAGAAAGATTCATATATATATATATATATATATATATATATATATATATATATATTTCATTTATTAAATGGTGCATTTTGAAATGAAAGTGCTACTTTAAACTATTGAATGCAGATGGTATGACTTATGTATATTACTAGTATCCATAAATTATATAAACCAATTGGTAATTCATATGAAGATAGAATAACTCGAAAAACATATGATATTAAAAAATAATGAAATACTTAAACATAAACAAATTGTTCAAGAGTTAAAAAAAAAAACATGTAGTCCAAAAAAAGGTAGAAGGTGCAATAAACTTTTTCTTTTCCGTGGTCTTGGTGTAGGATAATTGGTTGTATTCGAAAAATGTTCTGTTGGTGTGCGAGGTCCACCATATTTGCTAGTAACCGTACTAGTAACTTCACTATCACTTATTGCACCCTCTTCATTCTTTGATTTTCCATAATGCCACAGTATTGTGACATAACTTTGTCGATGGTATGTTGCATCGATATCAACAACAAACATATCAAAAACACCATTACTGAAATATTCAGCAAAAAGAGATGTGTGTATACCACAATAGCTGTAAAAATTTTGAAAAAATAAATATTTTAATAACTAAATAATGTTGTCATTTTTATGAAATCAGTAGAGTATAGAAAATACATACTTGGAACTATCTTGTTGTTGAGGAACATCCATCATATATTTGATATCAAGTGGTTCAGATTGAGACTTGTGTTGATATTCAAGGAGATTGTTGGCATACAGATCAAGCTTTTTACCATAAAATCCTATGCTCATAAAAAATAGTGGTATTATTGTTGCAAGTTTATCAACAACTTCATTCACTTTTGAGGAAGATTGAAGTGGGATGGTGTGAGGCATGAGAGGAGCATGTAACCTCCGATTGACTTGTGACAGAGTTGGGTTGTGATTGGGGTATGGGTAATTGAGTAGCGGTAAATGAGGAACATGATACATTTAAATCCTTAAAAATATGTAAACTGAATATTTAGTTTTAAAAAGGTAACTGTAAAAATATATAATTAAAAAACTTAAAATTTAAAGAGGTGATTTTTAAAAAAGGTAACTATTATAATAAAATTAAAAATTTAAACAGATTAATTAGTATTTAAATTAGATTATAATTGATTTTTAATAAAATATAACTTTAATTGATATGCTATAACTCGAAAATAATCTCGTATAAGTAAGAATTTTTTAAACGTACATTTATAACTCGATATATATAGCCTTAAATGTGCATATGATGTTATTTTTATTTTTTAATTTTATTATTACAGTTACCTTTTTAAAAATCACCTCTTCAAATTTTTAGTTTATTAATTATATATTTTTATAGTTATCTTCTTAAAACTAAATATTCAGTTTACATATTTTTAAGAATTTAAATTTATCATGTTTCTTGTTTACCGTTACCCAATCACCCATACCCAATCACAGTCCACCCCCATCACAAGCCAATTGAAGGTTACACGCTCTTATTGTGCCTCACACCATCCAACTTCAATCTTTCTCAAAAGTGAATGAAGTTGTTGATAAACTTGCAACAATAATACCACTATTTTTGACGAACATAAATTTTATGGTAAAAAGCTTGATATGTATGCCAACAATGACCCTGAATATCAACATAAGCCTCAATTCGAACCACTTGATATCAATTATATGGATGTTCCTCAACAACAAGATAGTTCCAATGTATTTTCTATTCTCTACTGATTTCATCAAAAATGACATCATTTAATTATTAAAATATTTCTTCTTTCAATTTTTTTTTTACAGCAATTGTGGTATGTACATATCTCATTTTGTTGAATACATCAGTAACAGTGTTTTTGATATATCTGTTGTTGATATCGATGCAACGTATCATCGACAAAGATATGTCACAATAATGTGGCATTATGAAAAATCAAAGAATGAAGAGGGCAATAAGTAATAGTGAAGTTACTTGTACAGTTGTTAGCAAATATGGTTGACCTCGCTCACCAACAGAACAGGTTCCAGACACAACCAATTATCCTACACCAAGACCACGAAAAAGAAACTAGAAATAGTTTATTGCACCTTCTACCTTTTAATAGAACTAACTACATGTTTTTCTTAAAACTCTTGAACAATAAGTTTATGTTTAAGTATTCAGTTATATTTTTAATATCATATGTTTTTTTCCAGTTATTCTATCTTCATATGAATTACATATTAGTTTATATATATAATTTATGGATACTAGTAATATACATAAATTATACCATCTGCATTTAATAGTTCAAAGCAGCACTTTCATTTCAAAATGCATCATTTAATGGATAAAATATTTATCAAATATGATTAAAATAAGTATGGATCTTTCTTCAATTATTAATTATTTTAATTTCATGATACTATATATCAATAGGTTCTCAATGTACCCTTATTTGAATGAAATAATTAAGTCTGATTACTACTTATATGAACATGACATCACATTTTTTATTTATTATCTTTTTAGTATGAATTTTTTTTTCATACATTCAATTTGTGAAAATATATATATGAATATGTATTTTCATTTGTTGATCATTTTATTTTTAGGATACTTTCAATATACATAGTTCATATCATATAGATTCACTAGGCATTCAACTCCTTCAAAGATTCTCTTATTTTTTTCTTTCCTATTAACTATAAGACCACAAGGAGCGGTCATCCAAAACTTCTTGTTACTATGTATGAAATAAAAGTCTTTTCTGCAGTTAAAATGACTCCCCAAGAAGCACACCAAAGTAAAAAATGCCACCTTTCTTTGAATCCTATTTTGTAATATGAATTTACTGTATTCTCATAAACAAACATCACATCATTCTGTCCCTTTGCCTTGTGTACAACATTTTAAGAAAAATTTCATTTTTCAATTTTGATGATCGTGGTGTCAGGGCCAGCTTTCATACACTTGGATTAATTTCACGGGATATCTGCCACATCCTACTAGCAATACGTACCATGTAACTCTATCCATCAAGACTAGAAAAAATTGAAAAAATCACCTGTTACCTCACTAATAATCATATAGTTAAATAACCCAAGCTCAAGGATCTTCCTAATTCTTCAAGACCTCAGAGTAATTTCTAGTGAAAAAAATTATTGTGACACTACATACCAAGACATAAGTAGACCATTCGCAATGCCGAACCTAGAGAAATCAATTTTCTCTCTCATTTTGTTCAGAAGCATATTACATATGAGGAACTCACTTCTCATGTAAAAAAAGTATAATATTTGCTACTCAAGTTCACTATAATTGCTTTCGTGTCTTCCTCTTTCACACACAAATCTCTATCGTCAATATCCAAAAAAACCCAATTAAAATTCCTAAATCTCCTTGTGCTAAGCCCCCTAAATCAATTATAATCAAAATCCTTCTTTTCACTGATCAGTAACTAAAAATAGGATTTTTACGCCAGTTGAAGCAGGGGCTTACACCATAAAGCTCAAATATTTTGACTCAAAAAATACTACTATAAAAATATTTTGTTTTAAAAAACTGAAAATTGCGCATTCAATTAACTTAATAACTGAAACAGATAAAAAAATAGAACAATAAAAACATATCCAATGAACTCAACAAGAAAGTTCTAAAGAGTCTAACTACTGAACGTAGGTAAAGACATCGTTTTCGATAGATTCTAAGTGCAACAAATCAAAGTATTTATGGAAAAAGGATTACAATAGCGACGAAAACATGTCAATTAATAAGGTAAAAATAGCTAACAACATTCAGAGGTTAAAAAAAAGAGCAGTGAGGCAGTAAAGACGGAAGAAGAAGAAATTACTTGTAAAATTTTGAAATAGAACCCTAAGCGAAATTGCTGATGAAGAAAATGTTGGAAAACTATACATGCACAACGGAAGCATATAAGGATATTTACTACTTACATGAATAATAGATAATTAATACCGTTTATGCTAAAACATATATCATGCTAGAACACATAAACATACTGAAATTTAATTCGATAAATACCTCTTGAAGCTTGAACAGATACCTTCAAATGAATCTACAAGATAGACGGACCTTCAAGCGAATCTACAAGATAAACAATAGTTATGGTCTTCTACAGTGATCTCAAGTCACATCTGAACTCTCTCAATACTTGAGTGGGCAAGTATCGAATAGAAAACTAATCATCATTTCTTTTCTAGGTTAGGAAAATCCCTATTTATAGAGATTTCCTCCTAATCCAAAAAGGACTAGAAAACCTTGTTTTTCTAGAATACTAGAAAAATCCATATTATTCCTCCTTTTTTCATAGAAATAGATTTAAGTTCTAGTTAAATATGGGCACTATAGGGACCACAAAATTAATTACCGAGGCTTTCTATTATGAAAATAATTTCAAATAATAAATTTGAATTATTCTTACCATAATAAACTACAAATCATTCTACTAGAAATTTGTAATTGCACTCCTCTATTTCGTAACTTTCCATTAAACACTTATGTAATTTTCCATGTTAAGATTTCAGATACTTATCAATAAATTAAATTACCAACGAATTAAACTTAATGATTAATTTTTTTAGAGCACTACTTAACTTATTTCATGTGTCGGATTCATAAATTCACTTGCAAGATTTGACACGATGAAAGCTTATAAGTTTCTCAAAAAGGCGTATATCAATCAATTTCTATAACGAGACATGGATTCCATCAACTAACTTATTATTCATCAATATATATTATTATCATCCAACTTACCAGGCATATTGACCCATCTCAGAATCTCGTCTTTTAATAAATCAAAACAAAATTAATATATACAGATCATAATAGTATCATAATAGTTATATCAAGATTAAGAATATAAGTACATCTAATAGTTTAGAAAATATGTTTTTGTCAGTTAGTCTAAAATAACTATCTCTACTCGGTCTCGTTCAATACATACAAAATGTACCAGCACAAGAAATTGGAACTATATTGTTCCCATAATTAGGATAAATTACATATAATCTTATGCTACAGTCGTACCCGATGACATGTCCGATTTCTATCCTAGATTGTGAACGAAAAACTTTATACTTATAAGAACCGATGATTTAATCATCTGTGTATAAGCTAAAACTTTTTACACTAAATCATCTACTATATAAGTAAGTAGACACCATAAATGAATATATGATCTATTAAAATTGAGCAAATATTTATTTTCTAATAAATATTATTTCTTAACACATGGTTAATAGTATATATCCCAACAATACTTTTAAACATCATAATTCTTATAATGTACTATATCTAAATGCATGATTAATAGAATATACCCTAACAATCTCCCACTTAGATATTTAATCTTAAAAATTGTTAGAATACTATGTCTAAACACATGATTAATAGTATATACCCTAACAATCTTCCACTTAGACTCTTAACTATGCATTTACAACTTTCACAGACATTTCTTATTCTTATCGAAAGAAAATTTACCAGCTATTTTCTCATGCAGTTTTGTTTAGTAGTACTTCATCGTAACAAATCGATTTTTACTAGATGTTGAGAGACCTTATCATGAACCCTCCAAGAGTTTATTTCTTTTCAGGCGCTTTATCATAAAAGTTCTCTCAAGCACACAAAACAAATCAATCTTCGTTATGATTCTCCCACTACGACTAAGTACTACTATTATAATCACATGTTCATGTTCTTAACAACTTTTCATGAAGTGTTCTTTTAATTTGCTCAACATCACTCCCACTACTTGAGATAGTAGTTTTCTTATGTCTAGTAACGTTTCTCTCACTGCTTAAATGCAATGGAACGTTACTTCTCACATATCCTTTACATGTTCTTGAGTGTTTAAATTTACAATTGATTTATGGGAAAAGGGTCTAATATACCCCTTAACTTTGTCATTTGGAGCTGATACACTCCTCGTTATAAAAGTGGCTCATATATACCCTTACCGTTATACAAACGGCTCACATATACCCCTACCGTTACAAAATGTCTCACATATACCCTTCATTTAACGGAATTTTAAATAATTAGTTTTAAATTATATTTATAACTGACAATTTTTTTAAATAAATTATTTAGTGGTATATATGATTCTTCTATAAAAGTTCAAGGTATATCTTAATTTTTTTCATACATAAATTATTTTTTGACTTCTTTTATTATAATTATTTGAGTTTCTTGTTCTTATTTTTTTTCTTTCATTCCTTAGTTTAAAGGAAAAAAATTAAACTATTTTTTGTGTGTATTGTAATTTAATTTCTTATTCGAAAAAAAATTTGGTCATCTACAATAAGTTTTACAAGAAAATTAGTGAAACATAAATAAATTTGATTATCAAAATAATAATTATAAATTAGTCATTGAAAAAAAAAAGTCAAAAAATATGTTTGACGAGGATTAAATTTACCCATATGGATTATATTTTTAGAAAAAAATAATAAAAATTTAGATTGAAAATTATTATTTTTTCATTTCCGTTAGAGGAAAAGGGTATGTGTGTGTCATTTGTTTACAAGTAGGGGTATATATGAGTCATTTTCATAACAAGGGGTATATCAGCTCTAAATGACAAAGTTGAGGGGTATATCAGACCCTTTTCCCTTGATTTATTTGTTATTTATTTGATGAATTTCCGTAAAACTAATTTACTTCTAGGAACATGGTTTACTAAATTATCCTTTTCTAGAAATCAGACAGTAATGTTAACAATTGACTTATTTTATTTAGGACACTATAATAAACCTTATTTCATTATTTAGGATATCGTATTAACACATACATTCCGTTCTAAATTTCAATTTTCTTAGTCTCCCACTCTGCACATGTGCTGGACAATCCTATATCTGAAAATGTCACAGATTAGACTTACATCAAAGCCAACTAGTTCTATAGTGTCTCAAGGTACTAATATGTAAGAAATTGAATTGAGAATGTGATATGTAGTTATTAGAACCTATCCCAAAAGAAACAAAATAACTAATAATAAGTCAATATTAATCTCATCATCTTCATAAGCGTCTAATTCTTTTCTCTTCTACACCAATCTATTATAGAGTGTCTAGTGTCGACAATTGAAAGACAATTATTCTATAAGATAAGTGACTTATGAGCTCTGCAAAGAGGTTTATGTCACTACAATTAGATTGTAGTGATTTTATATATTTTTCATGATGATACTTTTATGTGTCTTAAATATTTTGAGTTTATCAAGACATTTAGACTTATAAAATATCAGAAAATATATTCCTATCATGAGTAACCTTCTTGAAACTCAAATTCACCTCTTGCCCATGTGCTCATTTATTACACAAATCAGAATATATTAATTATAACTTATCACTACCTCTTAAATCCTTTTTAAGAGGAAAACTAAGGTCTCTTAGTCATTTTTCCTTCTAAACAAAACTTACATGTTGGTAGTGACTTCACTTTCAATGAACCGTTATGTCCATCCATTAACCAACCTCAAAATTTTGTTCAGAATAAATGACTTAGACATTAATGTACAGATAAGTTTCATTCAATTTAAAAGATATTTTTCCCTTATGAGACATATTATTTTAATTCAATTCATGAGAGATAATACTAATAAAGAATCATGCATCAATATACCACAAGAAATAAGATATTTATCAAACTCAATGATAGGAGAGTTACAAATAAATATACTAAATACTCATCTCTTATCTAGTCAGAAACTGAGAATTTTTCTTTTAACATATGGTACATGTACAAAGCATTCTTTGAATTTTATCTCTACCAAAAGAAAATCTTAAGTAGTACTAAGTTGGTGTGTAAAGTCTATTGAGAATATGAGACACAATACGTTAAATAGATCATATTATTTCGAATAATCCCAAATAACAAAATTCAGGGCTCATTTATACATATATATTCATGCATATCGAATAGCCAATCATTGGGATTGGAGAACTACTCATGCAACACACATGTACAATGACCGATTATTCACTCTATAAACTTATATAGACCTAACTCAGTTGGAGAGTCTACTATTATTTTAAGTCAAGTGAAAAATCCTCTACCTACATTGATCCAATCTAATATTTATCAGTTTAGGAGAGTTAATATAGATTATCAAAACTAGACGACTAAAAACATAATGACTTGTATCAATTTTATCCGATGGGGAGGAAGGTCTAAGTCAACACATAAAAACTAATACTTCACTACTATTTAATCAAATATGACCAAAAACTCATATAACTATCCAAAAAAATTAATTTCTTACTAGGTCGTTCTTATGAATCTACCAAATTTCAGATCAACCAGGGTTCTTTTTTTTTCGAATTTCAAAACTATGATCAATTTGGTTGAAAACGTTGTTTGGCCATAATAGAATTTAAGATTTTCCGGCTCAGTAATTCTTATCATATATCATCATTTTGTGAAATAGATACACAAATCAAGAACAAAGAACGAAATTATAAAATTCCACAATAAAAAGCATGCTGATGTATACATTGAATGTTAAAATTCAAAACACACCTCATAGATATCCATGCGTCTTTAACAATAAATTTTGATGAAAAAATGCCTACTCATGCAACATACATAGTGGTGTCAGATATTAACGTCAATAAATTTTAAACAAAAGCTAACTCAGATGGAGAGTATATGTTAATTTGTGTCAAGTGAATATCATTATCCATTGATCCAATCAAATATTACTCAGTTTAGAAGAGTCAATATAGATAATCAAAACTAGAAATTAAACTTTAATGACTTGTATTAATTTAATCCGATAGGGAGGAAGGTCTAAGCCAACACATGAATTTAATAATTCATTAAAATTTAGCATGAAGACCATAGAGAATAATCTCTATAACCACTATATCTTAGTCGAGTAATTTTTTCACTAAAATTAATTTTCAATATACAAAGAAATATCTTAAAATAATTATCTAAACGGCCTCAAATTGCCAAATCACTTCATAACAATGAGTATTTCAAATTTGATTGTTTCTGATGAACCTACCAAATTTCAGATCAATCAGAGTTTAAAATTAATATTTATGTCCAAATCTATGATCAAATTCGGATTCAAACGATTTGAGAAAAACTGAACATACCTACATCCTTATCAAATATTATGTTAACTCACCAAGTGTAATCATGTATTCACATATAACAAAATGAAATCGATATAAAGGATGTCATTCAAACTAAATCACATTTTAACTCCAAAGAACAACTTTAAAATCATTTTAACGACCTCAAAAAATAATAACCACATAACAACGAGTACTTCTTACTAGGCCGTTATCACTGGACTTACTAAATTTCAGGTCAATTGGAATCTTTAAAGAATTTTTATTTACAGAACTATGACCAAATTCAAAGTCAAGTGATTTAAGCATCTTTAGGAATTAAAACAACATGACCTACATTCTTACCACATATCAATTTTCGTTAAATAATTATGTACAATCATAATCCAAATTTAATATAAACACAATTGATATAAAGAATAATCTTATCATATTCAAGTCAAATTTTAATCCAACAAACTACTTAAACCCATATAAACGATTTCTGTTTGCATCATCAACTTTCAAGTCAATCAAATATCATCAAATTCATGACTACCTAAATTATGACCAAATTTGAAAAAACAATCGTTTTAGGCATAGTTAAAGATTATAATAACTTGATTCAAATTTTCGTTCTCTTTTAATAATTGTCTCATGCATGGGCGGAGCTATGTGTAAGGGTGGGAGTGCCACGACACCAAGTGAACTCGGTTGAAACTTCGTAAGTATATATTTTATATATATATATATATATATATATATATATATATATATATATATATATATATATATATATATATACTACATATATTAAATTTGTCACTCCCTATAACAAGTACATGCATGACTCCAGCGATGATGTCAATTTCTCAGCCTCAGTGTTGCGGGTTCAAATCTAGAATGGCGCAAATTTTATATAAAATCTCTACATTTTCTTTGTGTTTTGCCAAAAAGGCTCTGAGCAAAGTAATAAACATATTTTTGCTGATTTTTTTTTAATCTTTTTCTTCCTTTTCTATTTCAAGCATAATATATTATGTACTTTTTTTGTTTGAAATTTATGTGACACATCTTCTTTTTGGTCTATTCTAAAAATTGTTATCTTTTTATTGATAAAAATATTTAACTTTAAACTATTATTTTTACCTTAATGAATAATTTATAGTCAAATAAATATTTAAAATTTATTTTAGACGATAAATTTCGAAGGTTGTAATTAGGATGTTGACCTAATTTTTTCTAGCTCCTCTCTTCGTCCAAATTTCAGAAACTCGATAACGAGTTTCTCTTACTCTTTGTTTTATTATTTAAATCATTCAAATGCAAATAAAAAAAATAATTTAGATTATGATAATTTAAATCTTTTTTGGATTTTAATTTATAAATAAAATACATGTCATAATGAATGATAACATAAAAATCATACAGAAAACACATTTGATTTTCGTTTGGCTTTTTATTGTTAGTTGGTGTGAGCCAATGTGTTTGTTACCTAGAACTTGAAGTATTTATAAATATAAATAATTATATCACCGATAAGTATTTTTAGAATAAGAAAACTTGCCGAGTGCAATTATAAATGAATGATTTCTTTCTTTATTTATTTTATATTATACTAATATTAAATGGGAAAAATATTCTTTGTGCAAATTATCATAGTTTTTCTTTTTTGGATTTATTTATCTTCATAGACTGAAATGATAAATAATTGAAAAAATTCGTCCAAGTGCTATTTACAAGGCCGAAAATAGATTAGTGTTTGATCGATTTGATGAACATAACGATATGACACCCATAGTCTCCAAATCCTGGATCCGCCTCTAGTCTCATGAACTCAAAACATGCTTGTGTCATGTCTTTAAGCTAAGACACACAACTAACCTCTTTACAATATATTGTTTTCTCAATTATTACACTTGAGAATTCAAGATATTATATTTCTCCTTTTAAGCCGATGAAAATCTTTAATATCCCTTCTTATGAATTAATTTAAGTGTTACTAATATCTAAAGGTAAATCTCCTTCCGAATAAATAAATCTTTACTAATAGACATTTATGAAGAATAATCCATACATAATACATTAAGGATATTGTGATGAATCAAATAAATAGATCACTTTTGTAACTTCTATTTATTAATCAAAATCTTTAATTCATGTATTTATATGAATCCACATGTATAAAACAAAAAAATTAGTGGCTCTAAATAAATAATCACGATTCATGATTACAATTTATTATATATTATACATGTAAGAGAAGTCATACCCATGAATTTAACTCACTGCCAGTACCTAGCAAAATCTATTAATAGACTAACAACGATCAACTCTTTAATTTAATCAGCCAATCAAAACAAGCCAAAAGGAAAAGGAAAAAAAAACTTAAGTGATATCATTGTCATCAAAATTGACTTCTTTTTTTTTGCTCTTTCTATTCTTTTATATTTAAAATCAAGTCAACAAATTTAGTAAATCAATAAGGAAAAAAAATTACGAGAAGCCGTCTATAATCACTGTCTACTAAAATCTATTCTTTTTCCAATTAATATAATTAAATTTTGTTCAACCAAGTCAAACAAATATTTTAATTACTACATTAGCATGAAATTGTTGATGACAAAGACGAGACCAAAAATCACGTGTTTACCCACACGGTTCATGAACAAAAATCAGGCAATAAGGCAGACTTGTCACTAAACATGCACCGCCTGAAATTTTAGCTTTGCCACAATATAATCAAACAATTACGTTTTCACAAGATAGGTTTTTAACCATCGCCAACAAAAATTTATTGCCCCCATAATGTATTTACAATTTGTGGAACTTCATTTGCAGGCACATTTGGTTATTTATTATAAATGTAAGTGCGGCTCTGATACCAATTTTTGGAAAATTATGCATATCGAAAGTATATAAGGATCTTTATTACTTAAATGAATAATAAATTACAATACCGTTTATGTTAAAACATATATCATGAGAGAACACATAAACATACTGAAATTTATTTCGATAAATATCTCTTGAACTGTGAACAAATACCTTCAAGTGAATCTACAAGATAGACGGACCTTCAAGAGATTCTTCAAAATAAACAATAGCTATGGTCTTCTACAGTGATCCCAACTTATATCTGAACTCTCTCAATACTTGGGTGGGCAAGTATCGAATAGAAAACTAATCATCATCCCTTTCCTAGGATAGGAGAATCTCTATTTATAGAGATTTCCTCCTAATCCAAAAAGGACAAAAAAAATTTGAATTATTCTTACCATAATAAATTACAAATCATTCCACTAGAAATTCTTAATTGCACTCTTCTATTTCGTAATTCCCATTAAACACTTATGTAATTTTCCATGTTAAAATTTCAGATATAATCAATAAATTAAATTACTAATGAATTTAAGTTAATGATTAATTTTTGTAAAGCACTACTTAACTTATTTCGTGTGTCAGATTCATAAATCCACTTGCAAGATTTGACAAGATGAAAACATATAAGTTTCTCATTAAAAAGATATATCAATCAATCTCTATATCGAGACACAGATTCCATCAGCTAACTTATTATTTTACCAATATATATTATTATCATCCAACTTACCAAGTATATTGATCCATCTCAGAATCTCGTCTTTTAATAAATCAAAATGATAATTAATTTGATTACAATTTATTATATATTATACATGTAAGAAAAGTCATAACCATGAATTTAACTCAGTACCTAGCAAAAGCTATTAATAGACTCACAACAATCAACTCTTTGTTTTAATCAGCCAATCAAAACAAGCCAAAAAGAAAAAAAACTTAAGCGATATCATTGTCATCAAAATTGACTTCTTTTTTTTTTTGTTCTTTCTATTCTTTTATGTTTAAAATCAAGTCAACAAATTTAATAAATCAATAAGGAAAAACAATTACGAGAAGCCGTCTATAATCACTGTCTACTAAGATTTTTTTTTTCAATTAATATAATTAAATTTTTCTCAATCAAGTCAAACAAATATTTTAATTACTACATTAGCATGAAATTGTTGATGGCAAAGACGAGACCAAAAATCACGTTCATGAACAAAAATCAGGCTATAAGGCAGTCTTGTCACTATACATGTACCGCCTGAAATTTTAGCTTTGCCACAATAAAATCAAACAATTAAGTTTTCACAAGATAGGTTTTTAACCATCGCCAACAAAAATTTATTGCCCCCATAATGTATTTACAATTTGTGGAACTTCATTTGCAGGCACACTGGGTTATTTATTATAGATGTAAGTGTGGCTCTCATATCAATTTTTGGAAAACTATACATGCATATCGGAAGTATATAAGAATTTTTATTACTTAAATGAATAATAGATTACAATACTGTTTATGTTAAAACATATATCATGTTAGAACACATAAACATACTGAAATTTAATTCAATAAATACCTCTTGAAGCGTGAACAAATACCTTCAAGTGAATCTATAAGATAGACGGACCTTCAAGCGAATCTAAAAAATAAACAATAGTTATGGTCATCTTTAGTGATCCCAAGTCATATCTGAACTCTCTCAATACTTGGGTGGGCAAGTATCGAATAGAAAACTAATCATCATCCCTTTCTAGGATAGGAGAATCTCTATTTATAGAGATTTCCTCCTAATCCAAAAAGGACTAAAAAAATTTAAATTATTCTTACCATAATAAATTACAAATCATTCCACTAGAAATTCGTAATTGCACTCCTCTATTTCGTAAATCCCATTAAATACTTATGTAATTTTCCATGTTAATGTAACGACCAGTTTAGTCGTTTCGAGCAGTAGAATTACTTTTGATAATAACTGACTGTGTCGACGGATCACACGACGGACAGTCATGGTCACGACGGACCGTCGAGTGTTTTCGTGCCAAAACACTTAAACTTTGAAATTTGGGTACGGGGAATCAACTCTCTGAACTTCGCGACGAAATTGCAGCGCGGACCGTCGTAGGCACGACGGACCGTCACAGACCTCTTTAATGAATTTGACTCTCTGAACTCTGTGACGACCCTGCAGGACGGACCGTCGCAGGCACGATGGGCCGTCACGAGCGGCGTAACCTCGACTGGGTCGGATTTCTGCTAAAAGTTTCAAGGGGCCTTTTGGACTATTTATGACAAACTGTATGAAATTAGTGGGTAAGTTTAATAACTTATTTACTTGGGGGTTAAAGGAGATAACCTTAAAATAAATAGTGGGTTACTTTTATCATCTTTTATACTTAATCATATGATAATTAGGGTAAAAGAAAAAGAGTTTGAATAAGGAAAAATAGAAGGAACAGAGAGAAGAGGGGAGAACGAACGAGAGAGGGAGAAGTGAAGAGGAAAGCAAAGGCATTGAGAAGTAGCTTGCTTGATCACGAATTCTTCGGTGGAGGTAGGTTATGGTTTATGCTATTTCACAGTAAACTCTAAATAGCTATTGATATGTATTGGGTGGTATTGTAAAGTCCTCTATATGCTTAATTGTGTTGTTGTATGTTGTGATTATGTAAATGGTGATGGATTATGATGATGATACTGTGGAATCTTAAGGACTTAAATCCATTCTATTAATGATGATGCCTTGATATAAAAGAAGGCTTGATGAACTAAAAAGAATGAGGTTAATGGATCGCGTGTCACGAACCGACACGTAGAATTAGGGGATCGGGTGTCACGAACCGACACGTAGAATTAGGGGATCAGGTGTCACGAACCGACACGTAGAATTAGGGGATCGGGTGTCACGAACCGACACGTAGAATTAGGGGATCGGGTGTCACGAATCGACATGTAGTATTAGGGGATCGGAGTGTCACGTACCGACACGTAGTAGTAGGGGATCGGAGTGTCACGTTCCGACACCAGGTTGATAAAGAGAATGAATCTTGAATTATGTTATTATACTTAAATTTAAAGAAACTATTTCCCAAATGAGTATGGTGTGGAGGCTTGAGTCCTCATAGATGTGCTTGGGTTGTGGCCAATGGTTATGGTACTTGTTGTTGTCACCTGTTGAGTATGGTAGTCGATTTTATGTTATTATCTGATATATATTGCTTTCTATTTTGAGTTGGCCGATGATACCTACTCAGTACTTGTGTCTTGTACTGAACCCTACTTGTAATTTTCTTCTTTGTTATTTGTGGAGTGTAGCAAACGTGCCATCGACTTCAACTCAACCGCAACTCTAGCCAGTCTTCAGTATATCAGATTTCAGGGTGAGTTATTGTTCCTAGCTCGGACTGGATTCTTTCTCATTCATGTCTTGATGTCCTTGAAGTTCGGACATGGACCATCTGTTTACTTATTTTAGCTTCCTAGATACTCTTAGATTTAGTAATTTGAGGATAGATGTTCTTGTGGTGATGACTTCCAGATTTTGGGAATAATAAGTATTAAATTTTAGAAGTTATTTATTGGTTATATTAATGAGTTTTAAGTCTTCCGCATTATAATTGTTCATTATGGTTGAAGTATTGGTGAATGTTGGGGTTTAGAATTGATGGTTCGCTCACATAGTAGGATAAGTGTGGCTGCCACTCGCGGCTCGTTTTGGGTCGTGACAAACTTGTTATCAGAGTATTAGGTTCGTTGGTCTCATCACACAAGAACGAGTCTAGTAAAGTCTTGAGGAACGGTAGGGGGACGCCTTTACTTTTCTTTGAGAGGCTATAGGACTTTAGGAAAATTCCATTCTTTCTTTCTTTCGTGCTATTACTTGGATCCAATTGGTATTTAGGTGATACAAATTGGTATCTGACCATCTTCACTCTACTTCGCAGATGGTTAGAACTAGAGCGACAACTGCGCCAACACCAACACCGGCAAGACAGGATGCGTCTGAGCCAGCCACTGGGGCTGTAGCTCGAAGAGGAGTGGTGGCAAGAGGTCGTGGTAGAGGTCGCGGGAGGACGTCCTTTAGAGGAAGAGGACAAGCACCTGGCCCAGCTAGTACTAGGGCGGTGACTCCTCTACCGACTGAGGAAGTAGTAAGAGAGGGTGAGGAAGGGGAGAATGAGCAAGTGCAGAATGAGGAATTACCACCCCAACCTACCCCAGAGATGATTAACCAGGTTCTTGCTTATCTTAGCGGGTTATCCGATCAAGGCCAAACGCCTCCAGTGTTTTCTGCACCAGCACCTCAGGTTCCGGGAGTACAACATGCAGCTCCTGTGGCTCCCCGCATGGATGCCTCATTGGAAATAGGCACGTTTCCTCGGTTGACTACAGGGCCTATAATGACAAGTGATCAACATGAACTTTTCACTAAGTTCTTGAAGTTGAAACCTCCAGTTTTCAAGGGTGCTGAATCTGAGGATGCCTATGATTTTCTGGTTGATTGTCATGAGCTGCTACATAAGATGGGCATAGTGGAAGTATTCGGTGTTGAGTTTGTAACCTATCAGTTTCAGGGAAATGCCAAAATGTGGTGGCGATCGTATGTTGAGTGTCAACCAGCACAGGCACCACCTATGACTTGGGCATCATTCTCTAGCTTGTTTATGGAGAAGTATATACCTCGGACTTTGAGGGATAGGAGGAGGGATGAGTTCCTGAGCCTAGAGCAAGGCAGGATGTCGGTTACTGCTTATGAGGCTAAGTTTCGTGCATTATCCAGGTATGCCACCCAGCTTTGCTTCAGTTCACAAGAGCGGATTCGCCGTTTTGTGAAGGGATTGAGGTCAGATTTGCAGATTCCAACTTTACAGGTAGCTACTGCAGCAAAATCCTTTCAGGAGGTGGTAGATTTTGTGATAGAAGTGGAGGGAGTGAAGCCAGACGACTTCACCATGACATCAACACCTAAGAAGTTTCATAAGGGAGGCGAGTTTAGTGGTTCTTACTCCAGAGGGCAGAGTTCAGGAGGTTATCCAGCCCGACCTATTCAGTCTTCACTGCAAGCTGTAGCTGGGGGTCCACCGCAGACCGGTCAACATTTCTCTGAGTTTGGAGGTTATCCCCAGACTTCGTCGTTCTCACAGAGACATATGCTTGACCCCAGAGAGTGTTATGGATGCGGAGAGACTGGACATATTCAAAGGTTTTGTCCAAAACAGAGTTACAGACCCCCAATAGTCAGAGGTAGAGGTGGTCATGGGAGAGGCTGCCATTCTGAAGGACGTGGTGGTCACCAAACCAATCGGGGTGGCGGGCAAGCCGGAGCGACTGCAGCACAACATGGTAGGGGCAACGGACAGACAGGTGATAGGGCCCATTGTTATGCTTTCCCTGGGAGGTCTGAAACAGAGACATCTGATGCTGTTATCACAGGTAATCTTTTGGTTTGTGATTGCATGGCTTTTGTATTATTTGATCCTGGATCCACATTTTCATATGTATCTTCCTCATTTGCTACTGGTTTTGATTTACATTGTGATTTGCTTGACATGCCTATTCGTGTTTCTACTCCGGTGGGTGAGTCTGTGATAGTTAAAAAGGTGTATAGGTCTTGTCTTGTGACTTTTGTGGGGAGCAATACTCATGTAGACTTGGTTATCCTAGAAATGGTTGACTTCGACGTAATTTTGGGTATGACTTGGCTTTCTCCAAATTTTGCAATCTTAGATTGTAATGCTAAAACTGTAACGTTGGCCAAGCCTGGGACAGATCCGTTACTGTGGGAGGGTGACTACACTTCCACTCCGTTCGTATCAACTCCTTTCTTCGTGCTAAGAGAATGGTTAGTAAAGGGTGTTTAGATTTCTTGGCACACCTCAGGGATGATACTACCCAAGTACCTTCAATTGAGTCGGTTTCGATAGTCCGTGAGTTTCTGGATGTGTTTCCTGCAGACCTTCCTGGTATGCCACCAGATAGAGATATTGATTTCTGTATTGATCTGGAGTCGGGTACTCGCCCCATTTCCATACCCCCTTATAGAATGGCCCCCGCTGAGTTAAGGGAGTTAAAGGCCCAACTTCAAGAGTTGTTAGGTAAAGGCTTTATTAGACCAAGTGCATCCCCTCGGGGTGCTCCTGTTTTGTTTGTGAAGAAGAAGGATGGAAGTTTTCGGATGTGCATAGACTACAGGCAACTGAATAAGGTAACTGTTAAGAACAAGTATCCTCTTTCTCGCATCGATGATTTGTTCGATCAGTTACAAGGTGCTTGTACCTTCTCAAAAATCGATTTGAGATCTGGTTATCATCAATTGAAAATACGGGCAACGGATGTGCCCAAGACTGCTTTTCGGACCAGGTATGGGTATTATGAGTTCTTAGTAATGTCTTTTGGGCTTACGAATGCCCCTGCTGCTTTCATAAGCTTAATGAACGGGATTTTTAAGCCATATCTGGATCTCTTTGTCATTGTATTCATTGATGATATACTGGTATACTCAAAGAGCAGGAAAGAACATGAGGAGCACTTGAGAAATGTGTTGGAAGTGTTGAGGAAGAAAAAGCTTTATGCCAAATTCTCCAAGTCTGAGTTTTGGCTAGATTCAGTGTCCTTCTTGGGGCACGTAGTTTCTAAGGATGGAGTGATGGTGGATCCTTCTAAGATCGAAGCAGTGAAGAGTTGGGTTAGACCTACTAATGTTACGGAGGTAAGGAGCTTTGTTGGTTTAGCTAGCTACTACCGTCGATTTGTCAAGGGATTTTCTTCTGTTGCTTCCCAATTGACAAATTTAACTAAGCAGAGTGTTCCATTTGTATGGTCGGACGAATGTGAAGAAAGCTTTCAGAAACTCAAGACCTTGTTGACTACTGCACCAATTCTTACCCTGCCAGTGGAAGGTAAGAATTTCATTGTTTATTGTGATGCATCCTTTTCCGGTTTGGGTGCAGTGCTAATGCAAGAGAAGAATGTAATTGCTTATGCCTCGAGGCAATTAAAGGTGCATGAACGTAATTATCCGACCCATGATTTGGAGTTGGCTGCAGTAGTGTTTGCATTAAAGCAATGGAGACATTATCTATATGGGGTTAAGTGTGAAGTCTATACGGATCATCGTAGTTTACAATATGTCTTTACTCAGAAAGATTTGAATTAGAGACAGAGGAGGTGGATGGAACTACTGAAGGACTATGATGTCACTATCTTGTATCATCCGGGAAAAGCTAATATTGTGATAGATGCTTTAAGTAGAAAGGCAGGGAGCATGGGAAGTCTAGCTCACTTGCAGGTTTCTAGACGCCTATTGGCTAGAGAAGTTCAGACTCTGGCTAATGACTTTATGAGGCTGGAAGTATTAGAGAAGGGAGGATTTTTGGCCTGTGTGGAGGCAAGATCTTCCTTTCTTGACAAGATTAAGGGAAAGCAGTTTACTGATGAGAAACTGATTCGGATTCGAGATAAGGTATTGCGAGGAGAGGCTAAAGAAGCAAAAATCGATGAGGAAGGCGTTTTGAGAATTAAGGGAAGGGTATGTGTACCCCGCGTCGATGATTTGATTCACACTATTCTTACAGAGGCTCATAGTTTAAGGTATTCTATACATCCTGGTGCAACCAAGATGTATCGTGACTTAAAGCAACATTTTTGGTGGAGTAAGATGAAGCGTGACATTGTTGATTTTGTTGCTCAATGCCCGAATTGTCAGCAGGTAAAGTATGAACACCAGAGGCCTGGAGGGACACTTCAGAGAATGCCCATTCCTGAATGGAAGTGGGAGAGAATTGCAATGGACTTCGTGGTTGGTCTTCCAAAGACAATGGGTAAGTATGACTCCATTTGGGTAATTGTTGACAGATTAACTAAGTCTGCTCATTTCATTCCAGTCAAGGTGACTTACAATGCAGAGAAGTTAGCCAAACTTTATATCTCAGAAATTGTTCGATTGTATGGAGTTTCACTTTCCATCATATCAGGTAGAGGTACGCAGTTTACTTCTAAGTTTTGGAAAACATTGCATGCTGAATTAGGTACTAGGTTGGATCTTAGTACTGCATTTCACCCTCAGACCGATGGTTAGTCTGAGCGAACGATTCAAGTGTTGGAATATATGCTTCGTGCATGTGTGATAGAATTTGGTGGTCATTGGGATAACTTCTTACCCTTAGCAGAGTTCTCATACAATAATAGCTATCACTCAAGTATTGATATGGCCCCATTTGAGGCACTGTATGGGAGGAGATGTAGGTCTCTCATTGGTTGGTTTGATGCATTTGAGGTAAGACCATGGGGTACCGATCTTTTGAGGGAGTCGTTAGATAAAGTAAAATTCATTCAGGGAAAGCTTCTAGCTGCTCAGAACAGGCAGAAAGAATATGCAGATCGAAAGTTTAGGGACTTGGATTTTATGGAGGGTGAGCAGGTCTTGCTGAAGGTTTCACCCATGAAAGGGGTGATGTGGTTTGGTAAGCGAGGAAAGCTTAGTCCAAGGTATATTGGTCCATTTGAAGTTTTGAAGCGCGTGGGGGAGGTGGCTTATGAATTGGCATTGCCTCCAGGACTGTCAGAAGTGCACCCGGTATTTCATGTGTCTATGCTGAAAAGATACCATGGGGATTGAAACTACATTATTCGTTGAGATTCAGTTCTTCTTGATGAGAATTTGTCTTATGAGAAGGAGCTTGTTTCCATTTTAGATAGAGAAGTCCGCAAGTTGAGATCAAGGGAGATTGCATACATCAAGGTTCAATGGAAGAATCGGCCAGTTGAAGAGTCCACTTGGGAGAAGGAGGCTGATATACAAGAAAGATATCCACACCTTTTTACAAATTCAGGTACTCTTTCTCGCCCTTGTTTTTCTTCTTGTGATCATTCGAGGACGAACGATGGGTAAATTGGTATCTATTGTAACGACCTGTTTAGTCGTTTCGAGCAGTAGAATTACTTTTGATAATAATTGACTGTGTCGACGGATCACACGACGGACCGTCATGGTCACGACGGACCGTCGAGTGTTTTCGTGCCAAAACACTTAAACTTTGAAATTTGGGTACGGGGAATCAACTCTCTGAACTTCGCAACGAAATTGCAGCACGGACCGTCGTAGGCACGACGGACCGTCACAGACATCTTTAATGAATTTGACTCTCTGAACTCTGTGACGACCCTGCAGGACGGACCGTCGCAGGCACGACGGGCCGTCACGAGCGGCGTAACCTCGACTGGGTCGGATTTCTGCTAAAAGTTTTAAGGGGCGTTTTGGACTATTTATGACAAACTGTATGAAATTAGTGGGTAAGTTTAATAACTTATTTACTTGGGGGTTAAATGAGATAACCTTAAAATAAATAGTGGGTTACTTTTATCATCTTTTATACTTAATTATATGATAATTAGGGTAAAAGAAAAAGAGTTTGAATAAGGAAAAATAGAAGGAACAGAGAGAAGAGGGGAGAACGAATGAGAGAGGGAGAAGTGAAGAGGAAAGCAAAGGCATTGAGAAGTAGCTTGCTTGATCACGAATTCTTCGGTGGAGGTAGGTTATGGTTTATGCTATTTCATAGTAAACTCTAAATAGCGATTGATATGTATTGGGTGGTATTGTAAAGTCCTCTATATGCTTAATTGTGTTGTTGTATGTTGTGATTATGTAAATGGTGATGGATTATGATGATGATACTGTGGAATCTTAAAGACTTAAATCCATTCTATTAATGATGATGCCTTGATATAAAAGAAGGCTTGATGAACTAAAAAGAATGAGGTTAATGGATCGGGTGTCACGAACCGACACGTAGAATTAGGGGATCGGGTGTCACGAACCGACACGTAGAATTAGAGGATCGGGTGTCACGAATCGACACGTAGAATTAGGGGATCGGGTGTCACAAATTGACACGTAGAATTAGGGGATCGGGTGTCACGAATCGACATGTAGTATTTGGGGATCGGAGTGTCACGTACCGACACGTAGTAGTAGGGGATCGGAGTGTCACGTTCCGACACCAGGATGATAAAGAGAATGAATCTTGAATTATGTTATTATACTCAAATTTAAAGAAACTATTTCCCAAATGAGTATGGTGTGGAGGCTTGAGTCCTCATAGATGTGCTTGGGTTGTGGCCAATGGTTATGGTACTTGTTGTTGTCACCTGTTGAGTATGGTAGTCGATTTTATGTTATTATCTGATATATATTGCTTTCTATTTTGAGTTGGCCGATGATACCTACTCAGTACTTGTGCCTTGTACTGACCCCTACTTGTAATTTTCTTCTTTGTTATTTGTGGAGTGCAGCAAACGTTCCATCGACTTCAACTCAACCGCAACTCTAGCCAGTCTTCAGTATATCAGATTTCAGGGTGAGCTATTGTTCCTAGCTCGGACTGGATTCTTTCTCATTCATGTCTTGATGTCCTTGAAGTTCGGACATGGACCATCTGTTTACTTATTTTAGCTTCCTAGATACTCTTAGATTTAGTAATTTGAGGATAGATGTTCTTGTGGTGATGACTTCCAGATTTTGGGAATAATAAGTATTAAATTTTAGAAGTTATTTATTGGTTATATTAATGAGTTTTAAGTCTTCCGCATTATAATTGTTCATTATGGTTGAAGTATTGGTGAATGTTGGGGTTTAGAATTGATGGTTCGCTCACATAGTAGGATAAGTGTGGCTGCCACTCGCGGCGCGTTTTGGGTCGTGACAGTTAAGATTTCAGATACTAATTAATAAATTAAATTACTAATGAATTTAACTTAATGATTAATTTTTTAGAGCACTACTTAACTTATTTTGTGTGTCGGATTCAAAAATCCACTTGCAAGATTTGACATGATGAAATTTATAAGTTTCTCATTAAAAAGACATATCTATCAATCTCTATAACGAGACACAGATTTCATTAACTAACTTATTATTTCACCAATATATATTATTATCATCCAACTTACCAGGTATATTGATCCATCTCAGAATCTCGTTTTTTAATAAATCAAAAGAATAATTAATATATACATAGTTTAGAAAATATATTTTTGTTAGTCAGTCTAAAACAACTATCTCTACTCGGTCCCATTCAATACATACAAAATGTACTAGTACAAGAAGTTGAAACTATACCGTTCGCATAATTAGGATACATTACATATAATCTTATGCTACAATCGTACCCGATGGCATGTCCAATTTCCATCTTAGATTTTGAACCAAAAACTTTATACTTATAAGAACCGATGATTTAATTCTCTATGTATAAGCTAAAACTCTACACACTAAATCATCTACTATATAATTAAGTAGATACCATAAACAAATATATGATCTAATAAAATTAAGCAAATATTTATTCTCTAATAAATATTATTTCTTAAACACATGGCTAATAATATATATTCCAACAGAAAACCTAGCCGCTCGATGAAGAAGATAAACTTGGAGTCCAAAGTCCAATATCCGAAGATGGAGTTTTCTTTTTTGGGAAAAAAAAAGATGGCAACAAATAAAGACAAAATCTAATATGGAATTTGAAAAAAAATAAATAACAAATTCCATTTTTTTATTTTTTATTTTACAATACATTATTTTATTATTTTTAAATAAAGTTTGGGACATGCCCATTTATTAGAGGAAAACTTACATAAATATACTATAATAATTTTTTTTACCATTTATAGTAATAATATAGTATTTTTTTCGATCATTTTTAAATTATTTATAATATAAGTTTAACATATATCACAAAAATAATTTATTATTCGCATACAATACAAATTTTAATGATGAATTATATATTTATCATATAATTTAATACACTTATACAATATGTCAAATTTTTTACCAAAAAAACATAAATTGCAAAAAAATAAGTATAATTTATATATATTACATACAAAATTCACTTTTATTAAAATGTACCAATTTATGTAATTTTTTCCATTCCTTCTATATATAATAATATTACCTCTACTTTTAAATAATTAAATATATTACCACTTTTGATATTTTATATCATATACCTTTTAAAATATATTAATTAAATACACGAATCTCTTAAAATTAGAATTTCTTAATTATCTTTAAATTTCATATCTTTATCTCTTATCAACCCCCCCCCCCAACAAAAAAAAAAAAAGGAACACCTCCTCCATAAATTGTCCACCACCTCCGCAATGTATTATTTTAGTTGCAATATATATGTTATTTACTAGTATCCCACCCCTTCATCTTATGTATCTTAGTTTTTATTTCATATATTTAATATGTTTCCTTCAACGTATATATACATGGCAGTGATGTGCAGAATATTTCGTGCATCTAAGCATGTTGTTATATGTATCTTATTATAAACATATCTAACAAGCTATATAGCATATTTGAAATAAAAAATAATTGTTTACTATCATGTATCTATCGAAATTGTGTCGATATGGTGTGGTGTACCTTGTTAGATATGTTTGTTGATTACCATTTTTTAAATTTTGTTTATAATAAGATACATTTTGTTACATCAGATACACATCTATTTTTGTTTCACATACATGAGAAGGGCTCATACAATTGATGTTCCGTTAGATACACTGTTACTTCTCCAAACTAGTTAATATGAATTTTAAGTTAGATACATTGTAATTTATTATTTTTTTGCTTAGAAAAAATAATTTTTGATAGTTTCAGATACACTATTATCATATTAAATACATGTATATCAAACATCTGTAGAATACATAATATGCATAGATGCACAAAATAATCATATAAGATGAAAGAGGAATTTTGAAGAGAGTATGCGTCTAAATTTGAATAGAACAAACCCTAGATGGAAGAGCTCAATTCTTTATATATATATATATATATATATATATATATATATATATATATATATATATATATATATATATATATATATATATATATATGAACAATTTTTTTTAATTAACACTAAATTAGATAAAGATAAAATATAGTAGTTCCACCGAAAAACTAAAATTGAGTAATTAATTGAATTAAAAATAGAAATTGAAAAGTGACATTGTCTAGGTATGATCTTGGATCCTTATGCATGAAATATCACGCTGCAACCAGCTAGGCTAAGAAAACAGACAACCCTAAGTTGCTGTTGTAGCCTCTTATTGTATACACTAGTAAACAAAGTTACATTATTGCTAAATAGTAAGTAAAGGTAGCAATTAAATAGAAAGTAAAGGTAGCAATGAAATTGAGGGAAGAAATGAAATAAATCTTTTTAAATTTAAGTAATAATAAACTTATTCGGTTATTTTATAATGTATAATCAAAAGTAAAATTTTAAAATTATCTCAATCCTAATTTATGTGACAGAAGTAGTACAAACAAATTTTTTTTTTGTCGTGTGGATATTTTAAGATTTCAATTATTTTATTTTATAGTATTTTTTATTTGAGTTTTTAATAACATATGCTACTTTCTGTGTTCAACCATTTTTTTTATGTGTCTCCTAAATATTTTAAATTAATTTTTTTTGTGATTTTTAGGTCATTTTCAAATAATATATGTTACTTTTTTAGTCTCATTTTATGAGGAACAGTAGAATTTGGAGAGACAACTAAATTTTTGTTAGCAAATAAAGATTGACATTCACAAGATTGATATTTGAAGAATTTAGGATCGGATGTACTAATTGAAGTCTGTAATTGTACCAATTACTAGTCTATCACATTAATTTTTATATTTTGAACAAAAAATTTAGATATTCAAAACCTACACGAAATATACTATGGATTGCAACTTTTTCATTTCAATATGATTAAAAAAATACATTATAAAATGTTAATTAAAATTGAATTAAAAAAGAAAATCACAACAATTAAAAGTGAACGAAGAAAATATACGATAAAAGGACTGAATTAAAAATAAAAATTGAAAAATGACAACTATATTTTTGTAGAAAAAGAAATTATGCCTCTAATGTATTTTATAGTTAAAATATAATAAATAGAGTAATTAGATTTAACAATTTAATTTGCCAAAAACTAAACAACGTGGGAAAATAAAGAGAGTAAGTTGTGAGAAACAAATAAAAAGAAAAAAAAATGAGAATTACAGTTGAAGAATGAAAAGAAAGATTGAAAGCAACGGAACAGGGATAAACAAGGGGCCCACATTTGTGCCGAAGTAAAGAAAAATAAAGGTCATGTAGCAACCATTTAAGGGCAACTTTCACATATAGCAAACAAAAAAATCATATTTGTATAATATAACAAACTTTGCATAATTGCGCTCCATAGCAAACATAAAAACTGTATAATTCGCTATACATATAAAAGTGTATAATTCGCTGGCCTAAATTGTATAATTCGCTGGCCTAAATTGTATAATTCGCTGGCCTAAATTGCTGCAATTGTATAATTAGCTTTGCATACAGTTGAATCGAATTAAAATGTATGTATATTGCATAATTATAAGTGTATAGCAAGAAGATATATGTTTTTCTCGCTTTATACAAAAACAGAAACACAATATATACACTTCTGTTGTATAAAGCTAGAAAAAATTTATTTCACTGCAATTGTATAATTCACAATTGTATAATTCTTTGGCCTTTTTCTCTGCAATATTTGAAGTAAAATGTTTGTAAATTATATAATTAAGTGTATAACACGAAGATATACATTTTTGCATGTGTATATACAATTTTCTCTCGCTTTATACAAAACAGAAACAGAAATTATACACTTCTGTGTATAAAGCGAGAGAGGCGAGAATGGGAGAGTGGCGAGCGAGACTTCTGGGAGAGAGACGCCTGACAAATTTTTGCCAAGGTTTGCTATGGAGCACAATTAAATCAAACCCTAACTATTCCATTTAATTTAGGTTATTAGTTTGCTATTTTATACAATTTTCCCTTTTTAGTTTACTAGTTTTAATAAAAAGGGATGAGGGGCTTCTAGTTGGCAAGCAACACGGCCCTAAGCTCCTCTCCCTAGCCTCTTATTATATATATATATATATATATATATATATATATATATATATATATATATATATATATATATATATATATATATATATTCAAAATGTCATTTCTCATATTTTATTTTAAGACTTACTATAGACTATTAGTTATGTACTCGATAATCATTAGCTAATATATTTAGCTAGTATTTGGTCATAGATTTCTAAATATTCTTGACAAATATTATTTGAGTGAAAATTTGAGTGAAATTTCATTATGTGTTTGGCCATAGGATTTGAAAAATATATTTCACATTTTTAGAAAAATATGATTTATACACATAAGTTTTAGAACTATCAAAACTAACTATAGGTTTGTATTACAAGTCACTTGGATGTTCGTTACGATAATAACAAATAGTATCAATGATACTAGAGCAATGTGATAATTTGGATTGAGTGCATCAAACATCATTACATACATCGTGAAGTATACAAAGTGCATGACTTTGTTACCTTGAGCCAATTTTTCATCATTTTCATCAACAATCAAATCATTACTTAATATTCAGTAAATATTTCATCACTATTTTGGTGTTCCACGTAAAAAAATATGTAATACAACGCAAGCAACTAATATAAAGGATATTTTTGTAAAAGATAAAAGTTTGGGGTAAAAATTTAATTTTTAAAAGATCTCAAATAATGAAATTTGGCCCAAATACTAGAAAAAACTAGTATTTGAGAATTTGGAATATTTGCCAAAAATATTTGCCAAATAATGACAAATTGTATGGACAAATATTATTTGCCAAATTTTTTCCAAATATTATTTGGGAAATCTTATGGCCAAACGGGCCCTTAGATGTTCCACTTTTCCTTTCTAATGCTTCACATATATATTTTTTTTAATTTAAAAATAAAGGAGACCATTTAAACGGAAGAGATTTTTCTAATATGTGTAAAACTATTTTGATCTAATTTATCATATTTTAGGTATTTGATAATAATAGAGGAGCATTAGGACATCTCCAACTCTTACACAATCACTATTTTAGTATAAATCAACTTCAATTTACCGCACTAGATTTTACACAAAAAAAAAATATTTTTCTCTCTATTCATTATTATAATATCATTTCTTATTGCATTTCTATATAATCTTAGGATATTTCATAAAATAAATTCTTTCTTAACATTTACCATATATGATTTATTTTATTTTATAGTCGTTTAATATAAAATTATTTTTTACTATAATTTTTAAATAATATAAATTGTTAGCAAATATTATACATTATACATAATAATGGATGATACAAATGAAAACAAAATCATCAATGAAATACAATTAAATAAACACTACATAATTGAAAAAAATATTTTAAAATTTACATAAATAATAAAGGAAAAATGCCTAAGTACCCCCTCAATCTGTGCCCAAAATTCCAAAGACACACTTATATTGTACTAAGGTCCGATTACCCTTGAAGTTATTTTATAAGTAATTTTCTACCCCTTTTTAGCCTACGTGACACTAGTTTGAAAAACAAAGTCAACCATCGTTGGATCCACAAGATAGTGTCACGTAGGCCGAAAAGGAGTAGAAAATTATTAAAAAAATAGGTCCAGGGGGTAATAGGATCTTAGTATAGTATAAGTGTGTCACTGAGATTTCGTGCATAAGTTGAGGGGGGTACTTGTGCATTATCCCAATAATAACTTTCAAGATCACTACTGTGCTCCTATAAATTATCCATTAATGCATTAGTAATTCAAAATGAGTTCTTTTACCTTTACTTTTTTATGTCTAGATAAAAACGGTTGAAATAACTAATGTTTAATTGTAGAAAAATTAATTTATAAAAAGAAGCTAACTTTTAAATCTAAAATTAATATAATAAAAAATTAAATAAAAAATAATTTAGTAAATATATAAGAGAGATTAATTAAAACATATTGTTTATATGATATTTAATTAAAATATTTGTATAATAACAAAATAATATTAAAATATTTGATAAAGTGAATTGGTATGATGATAAGCGTTACACCAAAATATGTAAAATTTAGTATTAAATAGGAGCTCCGAAATACTAAATTTCTTATTTGATGTAAAATTTAGTGTTGAATTGAAGATATCTGAATACTAATTAAATAGGATATATAGAAGATAATTAAAATTGAGCAAGAAAAGAGAAGACAATACACATGATTTGATCATAAAGATGCGTGGAAACAGTAAAATTGTAGTAGGTACATGTCTGTAGCAACTATGTTGAAGAACAGATAATGTTATCATAGTAGAAGAAATCATTTCACATTTTAAAAAGATGAAAGCCAATAAAAGATCAAAACTCGAAGCTCCAATTATGTGATTTTTAAGGTGACATTGCATCTGTTAGTTTTGAGAGGTAAAAGTGAATTAATACACCAACGGTAAGTGTATTTTTGACACCAAAATCAAATAGAGAGTATATTTGACCCATTTCCAATAATTTAGAGATATTTTTGACCCTTTTTCCGTATAAAAAATAAAGCTCTTTCTATTCTATCAAAACTGACTTGGAGAGCTTTTAAATCTATTATGAGCCTCAACCCTATTAATTAAAAATAAAAACACAACCAATGGAAAACTCGAGCACTAAAACTTCAAAAAATTACAGCAAAATTTGAAAAGATCTCATCATTTGTAAGGAAGGGATAGAGTGAGTTGTATTGACAAACTAACATCCTTTTGGGTTGATATATGACTGCCAACGACAAGACAATAAGAAAATAAATTCAAGGAAGCAGAAATAGATATGGAAGTAGCCCAGAAAAACTATGCCAGGATATGTCATTCGGAAGAATAAAAAATCTAACTAATGTTGTGTATTATTAATATCTAAAATTTCTTGGTATTAGTAATATACAACTTAATACACAATAGACTATAACTAATACATGACATGAAAAAATGTAGGTACTATTAATACGAATCCAAAATCTAAAGGGCAAAAAAAATTTACAAAAATTCCAAAAGGGTATATCAAAAAATTCTATAACCAAAAAGGGTAAAACCGCTATTGACGTAGCGATTTATTTTAACGCAGTTAACAGATCAAAATCGCTGCTATAGGAGCGATTTTGTCTAATTTTTTTTTTTTTAGAAAATCGCTGCCCCTTCAGAGTTTTTGCAAATTTTTTTTTCAATAAAAATTTAAAATCGCTGCTATGGAAGCGTTTTTTATAAAAACAATTTTTTTATTGGATATCGCTGCCTTTACAACAATTTTTCTTAATTTTTTAAAAAAAATTGCTTTTTTTTTTAAATAGGCAGCGTTTTAGTGATTTTTTTAATAAAAAAGATGAAATCACTGCCTTTTTTATTTTTTAAAAAAATTGGAATTTTGGTGGAAAATATATATTTTTTGAAAATTTCTATCAACTAGTCACATCTATAATTTTAAAAGTAATTTTTTTGGATTACAAATCGCTGCATTTCTATCAACTAGTCACATCTAGTTCTAAAGATAATTTTTTTATTTTTGCTAAAAATCGTTGCCTTGGCAGCGATTTTCATGGAAACTGTTTTTTTTTTTATAAAAAAAAAAGTTGCTCCTTTACCAGCGATTTAGGCGGAAGGTTTTGTAATTTTTTTAAAATAAATTAGAAGAGAAAACATTAAAATAGTGGAAAAACCACACGTATAAAATGAAAATCTCATTTTCTTATGGTTTTAAACTTACTAAATCACGTTTATTTCCTATTGAAATTTCTATCAACTAGCACATCTATCTAATGGTAAGAATAATATTTTTTTTGGTCAGTGATTTTAGTAAAAAAAAATCATTGTGACGGCAGTGAAATTCACCTCTGACTTTTTTTTTTTTTTTTTTTTTGTAAATATCATTTTTGACGCAACAAATTCATAAATTAAAATTGATTTATATATTTATGATCATTATTTGAATTGAAGTGTGCTAGATGAAATAAGTAAAGTAATGTTTTCTTACTTATTAAGATTATTATTTTTTATATGCAATATATTTATATTATTATTTTTATATTATTATTTTTTTAGATATGATCAACTTCAAAATGCAGTTAAGTATTGTACACAAATTGTAAATAATAATGTTATGGGTGATGAACGAGTTGGTGAGTTGCACAGTGATGAACCTTTGGAGCATGAATTAACAGACAATATTGAAATGTATGATGATGATGATGATGTGGATAATGCACCTAATGCACCCAGATCAAAGTGTTAATTATCATTCTACAGTGATTTCATACTTAGATCACACTTAAAGTGAAAATTTTATCTATACGAGAGATGATGGTTCCATTTGAACGACACTTTGAAATTCAAACAATTCTAAATATATTCAGTCAGGTTCGATTTTTGCAAACTAAATATTTTATAGTTATTTATTTATTTCTTTATTTTATATTGATTAATCTAATTTGTATATGCAACTAAATATGTTATTTATGAATAAGAAACAAATGAAATCTGCCGTAAGAGCATATAGTCTAGCTATTAAAAAAGAATTTTGTTGTGATCAATCGAAGGGTAAAAGTTGGAGAGTTATTTGCAAGCGTCATGAATTGGGGTGTGATTGGATGATTTACTTTAGAGAGATTTCAAGTGGTATTTGGAAGAT
This sequence comes from Solanum peruvianum, assembly GCA_027705065.1. NCBI lineage: Eukaryota > Viridiplantae > Streptophyta > Magnoliopsida > Solanales > Solanaceae > Solanum > Solanum peruvianum. The sequence goes on along the minus strand of JAKWJD010001758.1, from coordinate 51,139,115 downwards.
TGAAAAATTATTGAACCACATACTTGTCTTACAAATAATTATAAGGAGGATCATTTAAATTTGAATAGTAACATGATTGCCACTTCGTCAATACCATATGTTGTGCAAAATTCAGAGATAAATATTAAGATGATCAGTGAAATCATTAAAGGAAAGCATCACTATACTCTTAGTTATAGAAAAACACAAAAAGGTCGAAGAAAAGCATTTCACATGGTTTATGGTGATTTTGAAAGTACATTTAAGGCATTTCCTCGATACATGGCTGCACTACAATTATTCAATCCATGCATTATTATTGAGTGGGAGCATCATTATACAGCAATGCAATGTGAGCAAAATTTTAATTTTTTTTGGGCTTTTAAACAGAGCATTGATGGTTTCAAAAGTTGTAGGCCGGTCATTTCTATCAGACACATCTTTATGATTTGTATGATATCAAACTGTTAATTGTGGTTGAGATTGATGTGATTGGAAATATTTTTTCACTTGCATATGCTTTAGTTGCACGTGAGTGTTTTGAGTCTTGGTCGTGATTTCTGAAGTTATTATGGACATATGTTGTTTGTGAACGACAAGGAATCTTGCAATGTATTCAATCTTATGATTAGTCCACCCAACATATACAATAGATTTTGTGTTCGATACTTAAAATTAAATTTTAATAAGAAATTGTAAATAGTGAACTCGAGAAACTAATGTGATTGACTGCTACAGAGCATCAGAAGAAATAATTTGTGCGATGAATGCAACACATCAAAATGTTGTCTCCTGCAGCATATAAATGGTTAAATGAGTTTTCTTTAGAAAATGGACGATGTATAAGAATGGTGGTCGTAGATAGGGTGTCATGACAACAAATGTCTCTGAGTCATATAATGGTTTTTTGAAAAAAGTTCGGGTGCTTCTTGTGACTGCCATGGTTCGAATAACGTTCAAAGCTCTAGTTGATCGTTTTGTCGAAAGAAACAATCTTGCAATTGAATTACTTCAAAGTAATATGCCGTGACCTCTTGCAATAGATAAAAAATTTAATAATTATTATCAAAGAGCTCAAGGACACACGAATATGATGACTTATAACACTTGTGATAGAGTTTTTGAAATTCTTACTTTTGCTCATGATGGTAAGGTGGAAATGTCAACAAGGTTACTGCAAAAGGTAAGAAATGTACTTGTGAAAAATGGAGAATTATCATATGCCTTGCTCGCATGCTATTAAATTTTGTGGACTTCACGAAATCGAGCCAAATTCATATGTAAGTAAATTATACAGTACAAAATATTACAAACAACATACACTGAGACATTTACCTCAATGGATGATGAAATGTATTGGCCATCAGCTCCTTTTAATTTAATTGCAAATACATAATATTTACGGACATGTGGTATGCAAGTAAGAAGCCGACTTAAGAATGATATGGATATAGCTCCGGCTCGCATTACCAGAAAATATAGTGTTTGTAAGGAGACAGGTCACACAAAGACACGATGTCCTACTTGATTTTAAATATATTGTCTATGTTTTTAAGATGAATATAATTTTTATGTCTGGTTATTAATATTATAATATTGATATAAAGTAAAGCTCATAAGAATATAATCATAAAGAGAAGAAGACAAGAGAAGTAGATAGAAGAAGGGGAATTTTCTTCATATTCAAGTCTATTTTACAATGGTGAATGATATCTCTATTTATAGGTAGAGAAATCAACCAAAAGGTCACCATGTTTAATGTCACATTAGTAGATACATTTCTATCCCAAAAAGATTCATCACCTTGGGAATACATATCCATGATAAGGATAAGTTTATGATAAAATTAATGGACAATCCACATAATTCAATATATTTATAACACTCCCCCTTGGATGTCCATAGATAATGTGCCTCGTTAAAATCTCACTAGGAAAAACCCTGTGGGAAAAAATTCTAGTGAAGGAAAAAGAGTACACATATATTTTGATACACACTATTTGTTGCCTCATTAAAAGCCTTGCTAGGAAAATCCAGTGGGAAAATATCTCGGTCAAGGGAAAAAGAGTGCAACGCGTATTATACTCCCCTGATTAAAACATCACTTAATTTCTTGTGATGATGTCTCCAATCTTCGTACATTGTGGTTGGTATATTCTTTCTCAAAGAAAACCCACAAATTTCTTGAATATGGTGTGTCATTTATCTCAACCAGACGCACTTTCGACTTGCTTCATGGAGGACTTTTATTTCTGCATAGCAACATTTGCTTCATTGATCGCTAGGATATTATTATGCCTCCACATGCAAACACATAGCGTGCTTGAGATAGATCTTTATGCGGATCAGATAAATATTCTGCATCTTCGTAACCAATTAATTTTGTCTTGGATTCTTCGGGATAGAATAAACTCATAACTATGGTCCTTCGAGGATATTCAATCTTGTGTTAAACACCATTTCAATGTCCTTTTGGCGAGGAGAAAGTGAATCTTGCCAGTAAATTTACTGCAAAACAAATATTTGGTCAAATATTGTAAGTAAGATGCACTAGTGCCCTGATTGCACCAAGATAGAGTTTCATCACCAAGAAACTATTCATCCTTCTTTTGAGATCAAACTGAATCATTATTTATGTCATGTGATCTCATAATCATTGGGTACTCAATGAATGCGATTTATCCATATAAAATTGCATCAAAACTTTTCAGTGTATGTGCACTGTTAGACAAATATTTCATTTGTCAAATTATCAATCTGTAGGTTTAGACAAAATTTTGTCTTATCAAGGCCTTTTCATAAAAATACAAGGACAATTAGGGTCATTCTTTTGTACCCTTTTTCTTCCTTGACTATTTCAATCCATATAAGGATTCTTGAAGCTTTATTGGAAAAGTTTCTTTCAAACTCTTATATGCTTCAGACACCTCGATTGTTTCAAGAATTTTCATATAACCTTCATTGTCTAGCTAGACATTACAGTTATTCATTACATGCATTCAAGTTTTTCATATGTTTCCATATCAAAACAAACCTCATTGCATCCACCAAAGGAGAAAACATCTCCAATAATGTCAGGGTTTTTGCGATAAACCTTTATTTCCCAAGGCACAAACCGTATTTGATATCTTACGGTTATACTATCGCATAATAATTTATTTGTACCCCACTGACATTATATCTAGATTTATGGACTACCAATCCAAAATGTCACTTTTCTAAGTGAAACAAAATATATTTGAATTGTGCATTTATTTGGCCAATCATTTATCTGCCCACACTATATGACGGATTTGAATTCAAGATCCTCGTCACAATTTATATCGTTGAGTGCTACCTCATATCAAAGATACCGTCGACGGTTATTTGATATCGATTCCAACAAGACATAACTTACCGAGATCTCTTCATTTTTTATTATTTCAGGTACCTGAACTTTTTTCGAGATTTTATGAATTGATAAGTCAATGTGCTCTTTTATAACACTTGCCTTATTATCATGACCATATTGACCATTTGCTCCTTCCTTCTTCAAGGAATTTTATATTTGGAATCGATTGGTCTATTACGCTTCCGGCGTATCATAGACTCTATCCTTCAATGACTTCACATTGGAGCATTTGCAGCTGAATTATATCATAAGGTCAGTGCATTCATCTGGCAACTGATTTGCAACATTATGCAACTGAATTATCCCTTGAACTTTAAGTTCACATATTTATTTAACGAGGATCTAGATAATTCAATATTAACCTCACACATAATTTTCAGCTATCAATCATCTCTCCCCCTAATGTTAGAAAATCTAACATTCATTCCAACCTTATTTCGAAGTTCATCATTGTGCGTGGTGGAGCAATTAAAGTCATAGCCGCACATTCAACATTTTAGATGAAAATTATATGGTTTCTGACCCTGAACCAATTTTAATGGGGAAACCTTGTTGGTTTGATGCATACATGTGTTGCTACATGTTAAATAAAATTATCTCATACCATATCTTATTTGAGAGTTTTGTTCTCATAACCATGATTTAGCTATAATTGGAGGCATACAATTTCTACTAAATCAACCAGCATTATTAATATAATTTCATAGTTTGGAATTGTGCTCTCAATTTTAAGTAATTCGAGCAAACAACCTTACAAAAACCAATTGTAAGTTGACAACAAAAAAAACATGTGACCATCGCATAGATGCATCGATCATATAGTTGCAAATGATCCACATGGCAGGTGAACGGGCCCATATTCACCCTTTTATATGTTCCAAAAATTTTAGGGGATTACAATCCCAACCTTAGCTGGTACAATGATCATTTTATCAAGATAACAAGCAACACAAGAGAATTCTTGAAGAATCTTTATTTCTTCATCATATAAATCACCTGAACTCTCAATTACGTTTGCTTCACATTTCATCGGAATTGTCAACCAGTCATGCCAACTGATCTTTATTTTAGTACACTTATAATTTACTTTTACATGTGATTTCATCAGCATGTACATGTTTGTATGGAACAAACAAGAGGAAAAGTGGGGTAATCTTTTACATAAATATCTATAACCCTCTTCGGTTGTAGTGATTTATAGTCTCAATATTTATTTTTAATTCATCCGAAACTTAAAAAGTTTCTTTTGAAACTTACTACAACCCCAATATTATTCCTCTGATAATAGCACAACTCGTTAGAGCTTGCAATTAATTTTGTGTACACCATCCCTATGGTGAGCACTCTCCTTCAAGGAGGAAATTATATTATTATTGTAATGGTCAAAATCATTACAAGCAAGACATGTTTCTTGCTTTACTTTTGTTGTACCATAGGTACACAACCAATTACAAATTTGTATTGCCACACAATAATGACCACAACCCTTATAGGCAAGAACTATTTCTTTCTTTTGCCCTTTTGATAGTTCATAATAAACATACCATAGTGACGTATAAACATACAATACGATTAGCCATTTCTGCCAAATAAAATTTATTTCCCCTCAAATCTCCCGTAGAGATAAGAAGTGACATATATCATTTTTTCTCAAACCTTCCATAGAGGTGAGTTGTGGCATATATCTAACCCATAATGATTTTATCATATCTGGACCCATTCTTTTATAGAATGGTCGAGCATTCACGATACTCATCACAAGTCACATTCTCTTCAAGGAATGGACTAATTATTTATATGTACTTCATAAATTTGCATTATAAGCACATTGTCATGGCTTTAAAATTTATCATATTTCCATGACACACCTCAACATCACTTTGAAAGATTAAGTGTACCATCACTTTATCTTCTTGTATCATGATAGATGATTTATAAACTTGTCAAATTATTGGGTTGACAACATTCTTAAGTCTAATGACCTTTCATACCATTTTGATAATAAAAATTGCCTTCACATTTTGAAGGACTATTTGAAGAACTCATAGTGTTCTTCCTTTTATCATTACCACAATGATGACTGTTATAATTCTGTCCCTCCACACCCTTATTCATATCATTAATTATTTGTCATCTTTCAGACTAATCATTCACTGCTACGACATTCATATGATTGAATGGAGTAAGTCAACATGCGAATTTCAGAGTTATCACATGTTGCTACCACATTCTTTTCAAGGAATGGAGAAAATTCAATATGATGAATTTCAAGACATTTCATCAAAAATATATTATTTTTCTTAGTCATCATTTTATCATCGCTATGGTGCATTGGCTCAAACTCAATGTCTTATCCATATAAGGTGTGTTACGCCATAATTCTATGGGACTTGAACGCAATCACGGTGCATCAAAACTCTAATGAATGTCTTACCCTTTTGGTGCGATAGATATTGAATCTATCGTCTTATCCTCAAATATTTTTCATTATGGTGCATCCGTACTTTAACCTGATGTCTTACCCTTTTGGTGCGATGAAACTTGAATCCATCGTCTTACCCTTAACCAACGGTATAGTAAATTGAAGTACAACATGATTTATTCTTTGAGTCTTTTGAAACAATCAAAATAATATTCAAACTCGTGCTATTAAAATTTTATACCTTCTTCCATTTAAGAAGTTTTGTATAGCATGTCATATTCAACCAATAGAAGTATATGTCTTCGCTTCCTGATAATTGTTAGTGACTGAACACTATTTTATTCTAAATCATAAAATATTTTAGAAAATACATACCTAATTTTATGCATATAATTACTTTGATCTTCATAACGAGATCAACCAAAATATGAGCTAAAGAAAAATAAGAACTCACTCTCAATTAGATAGAGACTCGTGCTGATAACGTGTTATAAAATCAAGCTCATAAGAATATAATCATAAAGAGAAGAAGACAAGAGAAGTAGATAGAAGAAGAGGAATTATTCAAGTCTATTTTACAATGGTGAATGACATCTCTATTTATAGGTTAGAGAAATCAACCAAATGGTCACCATGTTTAATGTCACATTAGTAAATACATTTCTATCCCAAAAAGATTCATCACCTTGGGAATACATATCCATGATAAGGATAAGTTTATGATAAGCTTAATGGACAATCCACTTAATTCAATGTATTTATAACAAATATATCTTTTTAAGTACTTGTTGACATGAATTTAATCAGTTTTATTGCATTTTGAATGTATTGTAAGTACACTATATTTATATTGATTTGACTTCTATTAAAAGTAATGATTTGACCTAACTTAAAAAGAATAATTTGACCTATGAGATAAAGAAAAAGGAAGATCCATTCAAATGTTGAAAATAAATAGAAGAATCTCACTGCATTAACATAAATTTCAAACTCTTTGTTCAAATTTACACGAAACAACAAAATTCAACACACATAAATATGATTTTAGCATAAAGTTCTTCAGCCTTTAGAATAAAGATACATAAAAATTATTCTTTTGAATCCGAATCTTCTACCTCTACATTTTTGTCCATTTTCAAAATCTTTCTCATTTTGATAATGATTGTCTGTTTTATGTCTAGTTGATTTGTGTAGCTTAGATATTCTCCAATGTAGATTTTTTTTTATTAAAAACTAAATTTTGTGAAGCTTCATCATTAAATCTTGGATCATCAGACACGGTGACCAATAATACAATACAATATTATATAATTAAATAAATATGCACAAAAAATTAAAAACAAATTAAAATTTTCTATGAAAATTATCATACTTACATTAGAAAAATTCAACCTCCCACCAAAAGGTGAATTATGTACAGAAAATTCACGCATACCATGCTGAATATCATATTAAAAATCACTAAATTGCGCAAACCAGATATCGAAACATGTGGAGTTGCAAAATCAACTATTTCTTGACTAGAAAAATTAACATTAGTGTTAGAGGGCCCTACAGAAAAATTAAATGTGGGATAATAAGGTTCGGGAGTCACCAGGAAATGTGTGTTATGTTCAATCGAATTATCTCAATCAATCAAATGATGCTCCGCACGATTTCGACCACAACTTTCACCAGCGCTCCTTCTACCTCAACATGCACCCTCTCTCGGTGTTGTTTGTCGTGATCAACAAATTACTTGTACTAGTGGTGGTTCATCGTATTGAGTGGGAGGATTGTAATAAGGTCAAAGCTCAATCGTGTTCCCTGGAAGACCGCTTTATTGATTCCATTGAAATACGAGTGACTTCCTCTGCATATTGTCTCATTTCATTAAATTGATTTTCATCATTTCAATCATCCGAGATCGACAATACTGAATTTTTCATGACCCTAGACTATAATGAATAAAAAATATTATTAACAAAAAATTTGTTAAAGATCGACATAAGAATTTTAAATTCACATAATATACATATTAATGCCTCATGTCTTCCTGCGATGTGTTGATACCCTTTTTGTACAACACGTTGTGAATTTTCAAATGAACATGAGGAATGCCTCATGTACCAACGAAAGTAATATGCTCGATCACTTACAAATGGAGGTCGAAATATACGATTTTGATGTTGTTCCCATAAATATTGTTTGTAGTTGAATGTATCTATATCTTCTTGTTTTATTTTTGATAGTTTATCACGCTTAAAATGATATTCAAAAAATTGGGTAGACGGTCCAGAAATATGTTGTAATTCAAACTGTCTCACAACATGATCAACCATATGCCACTCACGATAAATTCCATAAATAAGTGGCAGATGTGCCATCCAGAAAAATTGTCCTGACCAACTCCACTCAGGCAATCCATTAATAACATCTTCCGAATAAGGTTGCCAAATAAACTATAAAATAAAAAATAAATAAGATAATTATAAAAAAAATTGTCAAAAAATTAAAAAACTATGTACATGAAAATGAACAATCTTACTAAATAACTTTTTTTTATACTATTATGTCATATAATATCTTATTTTAAAGACTACCAAAAATCTATTTATTATGTCATTCTATTCACATGATTTTCTTGAATAGTGAAATATAAGTGTGAATAATTAAAAATTTAAATGAAATGAGATACCAATATGAGTAGTTTAAAATATTAGTAATATTTAAATATCTGATCATCAGTTAGATTATCTAGTACATCCCTAATTACATCGATTATAGTTCGTGCCTCATTTTGATGATTTCTACGTCGCGTCCATTTACGTGCAAGCAGTTTAAGCCTCAAGTAGATTGGTCCTTAGAGATTTTGGTAATGATTGCAGGAGAATAATTCGTTCCCATGCCCAATCTACAATAAATAAAATTCAACATTACTTAGAATACACTTAAATTTAAAAGTGCATATTACTATCTATAGAAAATATTTAATTAAAAAATATGTATATGTGCATTATAGAGAGAAATTCACAAACTTCATTTGATTGTTTCATAAGCAATTATACAAATATGATAATGCGGCTGCACCCCATGCTTGTGTTGACATTACATTTAAATTTCTCATGTCAATCAAAAGATCTAAATTAAGCTTTATTATTCGATTTATCTAGAAATATTGATCCACCACATAACTATAATAAATATAATCTAAACCTTTGTTGCACCTCATGCTTAGTTGAGTGATCAGTAATATCATCTATACCTTCAATATACTCAATTAATTTATATGTTAACAATCTATTAACACCAGAAAAACAATCATTATCGGGTAACCATCCCGTTAATTCAAACATCATTTCTTGTCTAACCAAAATTTCTAAAGCATCAACAACATTTAAAATTATAGGACTTCCATCTATTACCATTTGAATAAAATTTCTACATCTTGTAAAGTTATGGTAGCCTCTCCATTCGCATGTGAAATGTATGTATTTCTGGATGCCACCTTTCAATTAAATCAGAAATTAATTCGGAGTCATACGACACACATCCTACATCAAGAATTCCTTTAAATATATAATTTTTAAATTATTGACGAATGCGATGATGTAATGGATAATATTTTATATGTTTCCAAAATTCAATATCAACGCGACATGCATATAAGCAAGACTTCTCTTCTCTTAAGCTACTGCTCCAAATTCATTTGGAATGATGATGAACTTGATTTTTAATACATCATTTTCTACTGGATCAGGACTTGTGTACATATTTGACGGAAGCATATTTATATAAAAAAATAAAAATAAACGTTAACATTAATATAATTATTTAAAGCCACAATATCATATAAATGTAACACCCCAGAAATTTTTCGGACTAAGACTTGTGTTAATCTTAGTGAGTGAGATTTCACCAAGGAATTAATTTTTTTTCTTAAGTATTAAGGTCATTTCACAAGATTTAGCACCTTGAGTTCCAAAAAGAATTAAATTGGAAATAACAAAAATGTGAAATTTGGAGAGTTAAGTTAAGTATGAGTTTTGGGTAAAATTTAAATGACCATAACTCCTAAAACAGGATAACTTAGGTATGCTAAAAGATACCATAGGAAATATCTTTGAATTATCTTTTCGAATTCGCAAATATTTCCAATTTTTGAGTCCGAATGAGTGAGATATGATCTTTTGAAGTTAGGTTGTACAGTTAAGAAAAGTTAGCGAAAATAGTGAGGGGTATTTTGATCCTTTCCTAACCCAATCAGGTTTAATATGTTTTTAGTAGTATTTTAAGGTTATAATACTTTTAGTGCAGTTTCATAATCCTAAAAGGCGCTTAGGGTTTTAGTTGAGAGTTCAAGAAGAGGCAAGAAAAGAAAAGAGGAGAAAAGATGAAATGATGAAGGCGTTCATCTACGTTCTTGAGTTTAGTTGCGGATTTTTTCCATGGGTCTAATACCTAATAGGTATTTAAGCTTCATAGTTTTGGGTTAGTTCACCCACACACCAATCGTGTACTCTTTTCAGCGAAATTTCATGCTTAAAGTTTAAAGATTAGAGTTCTTAAAAGGTGTTCTTGAAATGCAGTCTAAATCTTGTTGTGTTTGAGTTTTGATGATCTATTGAGACCAAATTGAGTAACTTTAGTGTTTTTTCTAGTAGATTAAGTGTAATTAAGTTAAGTAATCGAATTCAAGTGATTGGGGAAGAAATCGTTCGAATTTAGGCAATTTAGGGTGAGAAAACGAGCAAAGTGCTCGATATAATTTTCTGGGTTGGGGCATGGCGCGGCACGCATGCCAGAGCGCCCCAAACCCATATATCTCCGTTAGGGGTTGGCTCCCCGTGCCACCCATATCCGCATGGTCGTCTGCCCAGTTTATTTGCCTCTGATAGCTCCATTTGAGTTCGTTTAAAGTGCATCTTCACTCCTTTTCAATTCTAACTAATCTAAGATACTTCTAACCACCTAAAATCGGTCCTAACATGATCATAACCTTGAATTCATAATTCAAATATAAGTTAGAGTTAAGAATTAAGTCTTGAGAATTCTTTCAAACGTTCTAAGAAAGTCCTTTTTAGGAGTCTTTTACAACTTCTAGTAACTTATTTCAAGATTAAGTAAATGAGCATGAGAGTGAAAAGAATGTATTCAAGATTCTGAAATAAATAGAACCTACATATCATGAACCGTAACCTTTGAATTCCTAATTTACATTCAAGAGAGAGTTAAGAGTAGAGTTCAAGAAAGTCTTTGAGTTCAATTGTGAATCCTTTGAGGTCAATTATTGATTTTATTGATTTGAGGAAGTACATAAGAGAATGAGAGATTCATATACATGAGTTCCATCTAGTTACTTAGACATTTGATTCAAGTTGTTCATGCTCATAACTTCCGCATGAACCCTATAAGTCGAACAATCTTGAGTTAAGAAGTATCTTTTTGTTCTCAAGTTGAGTAGTTCACCCTCCAAGTTGAAAATCCTGAAATCATCCATAAACATGAGATCATGAGCCTTGTATCCATATTTAATTCAAGGAAAGAAGCAAGTCAAAATAAAGTTTTGAAAGTTTTCTAAAGTCTTTCACAAACGTTTTCACTGTGTGTTAGAGACTTAAAAGTTCAAGTCAAGAAAGAGCAAAGAGTTGAGTTAAATTCTCAAAAGCTATAAGGAATTAAATATTCCCTAAGAGTTAAGTTTCAAGTTAAAAAAAGAGCAAAAGTTGAGTTCATTTCTCAAAAGCTATAAGGGAACTAAGTACTCCCAAAAGATTTATAAATGTTTCACATTTAAGTTAAAAGGAAACTAAGAGTTACAAAAGAGTTTTGAGCAAAAAGCGGAACATTGATTTCAAAAGGAGCTTTTTAAAGCTGAAGGATTCAGTAAATTATCTCAACCCAAAGGAAGGAAGTTCTATTAAAAGTATGAGCTAAAGTTGTTTTGAGAGTAGTATTGAGCATCGATTTGGGAATGAGAGTTCAGATAACTCAAGTCCCCATGTAAACCATGTAACCATCATGGGTATTAACGTGTCATACTTTTTAGATGATCACGTAAGTTTAGCCAGTGGATCTACTAGGTTGAGGATGTTCTATGCGACAACAATGTATAGGACAGTTCTGGCAGCTTCGGCGATACAATGTATCACCACTTAGGCTCATAGTGGTGGTTGTTGGTTAGAGAAACTCACACATTTTTAGTTACATGGTTCCTCAAAGGGTTCTGCTTAATATGGATGAGGATATAAAACTTCATTCATGCATTACACAAGTAGACTTTGAGAGGGAGCATGACATGTATTTTATGATATTTTTATTAGAGTTAACAGCATGTTTTTAAATAGCTTTTCTTTATATTGCACTTGTCTTAAACTGCTTTATATCGAAATGAGTTCAGTTAAGTATCAAGAGTTAAGTATTTTGAGTTGACTACCTTTGGTTGAGTATCTTGAGTTTGTCAATGCTTCATTGATTCAAGTATCATATCTTTGAAGTTAAGTATCTAATCTTTGAGTTGAATATCTAATCTTTGAGTTGAATATATTATTCTTGCTTTGAGTTGAGTTGAAAAGAGGTAAGTATGTTTCTTTTTTATTCAAGTATCAAGCTTATGTTATGCCTTAGAATTTCCCTTATATGCTCGTATATTCTACGTACTGAGTTAATTGGCCCACATCTTCTCATGATGTAGACACAGGTATGCAGGACCATCAATAGGAGTTCCGTTGATATATCTGTGAATTCGAGTTAGCTATGGTGAGCCTCCTTGCTATCGGAGGATTTCATTTGCTTTTCAGTTTAGTCAGGATGTCGTGGGTCTTGTCGCGACTTTCATCGTTGTCATATAGAGGTTTCATAGATAGTCAGTAAAGTTGACTGTGTATTAATCATTTATTTTATTAAATGTTTAAAAACAAAAATTGCCTATTTTATAACTGATTGAATATATAATTTTTATTTAAAGGTGTTCATTTGAGTTAAAGCCTTGTAAAGTTGAGTTTATTGATTTTATTCAGTTTTAAGCTTTTACATGCTTAAGTTAGTCTTCCGCTTGTAGTTAGCCAGGATGAGGATTGACTTAGGAATCAACAATGGTTCTTGAGTGCCGATCACGTCCAGGGTGTAGACTCAGATCGTGATAATAAAAGTATAAATTTAATTATTAATTAAAAATAAAATAAATTCAAACTTACCTTATAGAGGAAAGACTTTTTAAAATATTTGGTGTAAAAGAAGAGTTGAAAAATTATACTTGATTTGAAGGGAGACTTGAACCAATTTATAAGAAAATTTTGATGAAACATGTGAATTGACTTTATTTTTTAGGCATGCGTCTGAGTTAATTTTTTTTAAAAATTTGACAGGTGAATATTTGATTTACTAAGAAAAAATTGGAGAATTTCACTGTTTGTCAGTGAAATAAAAAAAAGTATATTACGATTTAAAAAAATAATTGGCTGAAATATTTATAAAATAAAGTAAAAATTAAAAAAATATTGACTAGACAAAAATTATATGTTCACTAATTAACAATTTTTTAAAAAAGAAAAAGAAAAAGAGGTTCACTAACTAAAATCATGGCAAGACAACGATTTACGATAATCACTTGTCTGTTGACAGAAATTTAAATAAAATTATTTCTTTAAAAAATAAAAATTAAAAATCTTCTAAAATTGTTGTCTTAACAGCGATTTCTTGAGAAAAAAATAAATTATAATAACGCTGCCAAGACAACAATTTTCAATTTAAAAAAAATAAAAACAAAATCGCTGCCAAGGCAGTGATTTCAAAAAAGTAAATAAAAATTCTTCTTTTAAAAAATGCAAACTCTGTAGGGCAGCGATTTTAAAAAAAAATTGAACAAAATTGCTTCTATAGCAGAGATTTTTATCTGTTAACGACGTTAAAATAAGTCGCTTTGCCAATAACAATTTTATCCTAATACACACATCTAATACATGTATTATTTTTTCTAATACATGCATTATTTTTTCTAACATAGTACTCTACCAAGGCTTTAATGGTATGCCTAGCAAAAGAAGTTCTAATTTGTCTGTTTCCAGCTTTCTAACAACAAACAAATGGAACTACCTATAACAAATAGGAGTTTACCTTACCTAAGTTGGGATGTGTTTGGTAAAGATGGACTAAAACGATGAGTCATAGCTTGGCCCACTTAACTTTGACTCATATTTTATAATTTTCAAACTTACATGAATATAAAAAGTTAATAAAGTGACCTTTCAAATTATAATCGTGTATAAATTTTTTTGTCTTTTTGGAGTAAAATGTCAGAGAGTACTTCCTCTTCTCGGGTTACTCTTCACTTATTCAATGCTCTACAAATATAAATGAATATCTATTTTTAATAAGATGCATGGACAAAGAAAGTGTCTTTAGCAATACTGAGGTATATCGTATAATAATTGTTAGGGTCCCTCCATATATCAGAAGTCAAAAGTTTGAATTTTAGATTTTTTTTTAATAAAAAGTAATATTTCACGTGACGCAATTCTTAATTCACAAGAGACTAATTTTACAAGACATTTACATTTACAAAAGTTAAAAAATCCACCCATTTGAGTTTTATTGAATATGGAGTGGAGAGTTTAGCCTCGACCCCTATCTTAGCTTGTTTATTACAAGAGAGGGGTAAATATGACCTATACCTCTTGCCAAATGGCACCAATTGAAGTTGCACTACAAGTCCTTTAAAACCACTAAATTCTTTTCCTTGAAATAGAGAAGTATATTGAAGCATTTGCCATATAAAGAAGATATCCTTAGTACATGCTGTTTGAAAAGCATGATGAGAGGTATCAAACCTTGGTGATTCTCTTTCTCTCTCTTTATATATATCATAAATATAAACCACGTGTGTGATAAAATGAAAAATAAAAAGGGTAATATTTGATTTTATTCTCATCATAACTTGATTCTCTACGAGGGAGAAAAATGTTGGTTGATACCTTAAGGGCCAAATTTCATTTGTACAATTATAGAGAGGACATATAATCTTCGTTTTTTGTAGTTAATTAATTACTTTATTTGTAGGCAATTAGAGGTTACATCATAGGGTATATGCAATTTTTTTTTTTTTTTTTTGTAATTGTATTCTATCTAATTGAGGAAATAAATATAATGAGAGAAGTAAATTTAAGACACCTTTGACATTAATTATAGCATAGTTGATAGTATTAGTGATGGTGAGGACTCCATAAATATTCAACCCAGCGGACTTGTATATGGTGCAATAGTTTTTGTCCATTGTAGAGCTTTTCCTTTTAGTTTAGTAGTTATTCCTAGCTGTTGGGTTTTAAAGACGTGAACAGGAAATGAAAGATTGTGACTCCCTTGAAGGTTGTGACCTTTATAAAAGGTTGTGTCTTTTCTAAAGGGGTTGTGACGTTTGAAAGGTTATGCCTTTTTCAAAGTGTTGTGATCTTTCTGGAAGGTTGTGTTTTTTCCTAAGAGTTGTGACATTTAACCTTTATTGATTATAAATAGAGAAGTTGTCTCTCATCGTTTAGCATTGAATTCTTCCCTTCTTTTGCATACATTTCTTACAAAACAAAATCGGTCGATTGTGTCTCTGTGTGTGATTCGTTGTTGTCATTTGAGTTCACTGAAATTACTAGTTTGATGTACCACTTCTTCTTTAATGGTTGATCCGTTTTATCGTGGGAGGAATTAATCTGCAACCTTGAATACTTGATGAGATTAAATTTCTTAAGGACACACAATGGGTTCTGTGGACTCGAATTGTTCTTTGTGTTTTCTTTTCATCTTTTATTATTTTTCTGGTTTGCTAATCTGAATAAAGGAGATAACAAGCTTAAGAAATTTATATTGATGGTATTTTATGTGGTAAAGAAATTACTTTCATTTTTTGTGTTCTTTTGGTTGAAAAGAAAAAAAGAATAAAAAGAGAATTATTTTATCATATAATAAAATAGTTTTGGGATGAATTAGTACTAATTTGTTTGAGTATTTTTTCTGTAGTACGTTTTCCTTGGATGGGTAAGATTATTTTTATTTTCTTCCCAAGTGTATTGAAACATTGCACCCTTTCAGTTTTTCTCTCAATGAGAAAAATTATTTTGTGCATCAAGGTTAAGATGTGCACTTTGATTATTTTTCCTATATTCTTGGTTTTATATAATTATGAGAAGAAGTAAATGAACAAATGTTGTCTCCTAACAATATTTGAACATGAGTTTAGTTTCTCGTTGAAATTCAATATCTTCTAAGGAAAATTGGAATATGATGGAAACTGGGAAAGAATGAAAACAGTAGCAAGAAAAGTGACTTTCATGGAATCTGACAGATAAATTTATTGGCCCTGCATCTATCCCAATGATTTTTTCGCCTTTCCTTATGATTCAACATGAGTAGAAATCAGGTTCTATATTTATTTCCCTCGATTATTATTATAATTTCCATCTTTTATAAGTTATGAAATGTATTTCATAAATTTTAGGATAGATGGGCATTATGCGATAAACTTAGATTATATCTTTATAATATGTATTCTGTTTAGAGGAGGATTTTTTTGTAGTTTTCTACTTAATGTGAAATTTGATTGTGTCTGACTTTTGGATACTAAAATCTTCCGATTGTTTACTCCTTTGGTTTGAAGGATATAAGAATTTCACAAACAAATCAGATTCTGCATTGGTGTGAAGAATATAGAAACTTCACCAACTTGTTAAGTACTCTGTTTGAATGAATATTCTGATTTAAAGAGTGCAAAATCTTCCTTTGGAATTTTAAAGCTAAATGGTTTGAAAAAGAATAAAATTATCATCATTATCTAGAAACAGTGTTGTATTTGAGGTTTGTGGAGGTTCAAACTTTTTTTGGTTTACTACTCTGCTTGAATGTGAAATTGATTCGAAGAATATAAAAACTTCATTAGAATTCAAGGTTCATTCGGTTAACGATTAGAAGAATATAAAAACATCATCGTTAAACTAGAAACAAGTTGTACAAAGATTGAATCTTTACTGTTAGTATTCTAAATACTACGTGGTTTGTCTAGTTGTGATAGAAAGGGAAAAGAAAAAACACTAATGACACAAAATTAGTGATTTTTTTGTGCCTGCAATGGGTGTTTCTATGAATCAAACCTCCAAAAGAAGACTTCGTTTTGCCAATGTATATTTTGATGGTATACAATATGAAAGTATGAAAAAAAATGTGAAAAATAATTTCAGATACTTGAAAAATATTTTTGAGAACATATTTAAAATATGAGGGGTTCTTTACTTGTGATAAAGACAAAATTAGACTTACTATCTAATTTAAATTTGAAAGTGCAAGATATGAAATTTGATGACATTCTTGTATTATTAGACCCACAGAATTCTTAAAGTATATTTGATATATTGTGATCGTTGAGTCTCTCTTTCCTAGTATATTATATAGCTAGTATAAAACCACAAAATTATATTACTCTTTCAAAAGATTTGTATTCTTTGATGAAAAAGTATCATTTAAAATATTGTGATTTTTCATGAAAAGATATGTCTATTTGTATAGACATAAACATTGGTGAAAAGTGATATGCTATGTTCGATTGTTAAACAAATATTATGGTCATATTTCCCTTGTTGGACCGATGAGAGTATGGTAATGAGTAATTCTATGACAAATTGAATGTTATGGAAAAGTCCTTTTGAAAAGGACATATGACAAGGTGTTGACTCTAAAATAATGCTTGTATTTGACAAAGTTATAAAAAGTAAAGAACAAAATATTTTTTAGAAAAAGTTACCTCATAGAAGTCTTTTTTAAACTCAGTATTCTGATTGTTCACACTTGCTTGAATCAAATTGTTTGTGACATGAACTCTTGGAACGTTTCAATTACAAAATCTTTCTAAAACTGAAAGTTTTGCCTAATCTTGGAACGTTTCAATTACAAAACCTTGCTAAAACTATTATGCCTAATCTTGGAACCTTTCAGTTACAAAACCTTGCTAAAATTGATCAACTTAGAAGTTTTGCCTAACTTCTAATGCAATAAATCAAAATGTCAAATATGTGTTGAATCTAAGTATACTAAGCATACTTATAAATTTGTTAATAAGAATTTTGATTCCTTAGAATTGACTTACACCGACATTGATGATATGAAATTAACACCATCTCCTTGTAGGAAAATGTGTTTCATAAATTTTATTGATAATTCTATTATATACTGTTACATCTATTTGTTGAATCGTAAAGATGAAGCGATAGAAATATCTAGGCAATATAAAACTGAAGTTGAAAATCATTGTCATTATTAGAAGTGAGGTATGAAAAAATGAATTTTCTTTTGCAGAAATATATTTGAAAAATGGAATCGTCCATCAAATTACTGCAAAATACTTACCTTAATCTAATGAAATTGTTGACTAGAAAAATAAACAAACTTTGAAGGAAATGTTGAATGTCCTACTTATAATTTCAAGTTTACCACAAAATTTGTATGGAGTGATATCATTATAGCAATAGAGAAGAAAAAAAAAATTGTTTGTTCAAAAAGAGAGAAACAAAAAATTTTGTTTGTTAGTAAAGGCAGCCACAAATGAAAAACTTTTGTTTGTTAAGAAGGGAGCAACAAAAAGTTTTGTTTGTTCAGACTTTGTTGTATCCTGATAGAGAATTGATTGTCGCCCCTTAAAGTATATATAGCAATAACTCTTTGAAAGATAACGATTTAACAATTTCAAATACAGTCTATTCCATATGAAAAATGAAAATGAGGGAACTGTTCCCGAAAAGGTCAAATAGGACCTAAATTGTGGATTGTATGTTAATTGGATATGCTACAAATACTAAAGCGTGTCGATTTGTGATTCATGAGTCCGAAACATCGGATAGTCATGTGAAGGGTCTAAACGACCTTGGAAAGAACCACAGAAAAATATACTTAATAAAGAGAATGTCAATGGACAATTCCTTCCTTCGAGTTTGATTTTGTAACATTTTTCTTGAAAATGAGTCTCATATAGTCGAAGAAGATATGCCTTCTGTGGACTCATCCTCTTTGGAAAGAGGTTGTCAATAGTAAGATAGATTCAATCTTGAGCAACCACACTTGAGAGTTGGTTGATCTTCCTCCAATAAATAAGCATTTGTGTTCAAAGTGGATCTACAAAAGGAAAAGAAAGTTGATGAAACTATTGTCAATTACAAAGCAAGACTTGTTGTCATCGACTTTACACAATATGAAAACCTTGATTATTTTGACACATAATAGCCATTAACTAGGGTTACAACAATTTAGATGTTAATTGCTCTAGTTGTGGTATGTGGCCTTTAAATTCGGCAAAATGGATGTGAAAACATTTTTTTTAAAAATGAAGAATTGGAGGAAGAAATTTACTTGGAACAACATGATGGATTTATGATTTTTTTATAAAGAAAGAAAGCCTATAAAATTGTTAAGTCACTTTATAGACTAAAAATAAGCGCCCAGATAAATATGCAAAGTTCGACCAAACTATGTTGACAAATGAATTCAAGATTAATAAATGTGATAAATGTTTTTACTTTAAAGACAATTCAAATCACAAGGTCATTGTTTGTTTTTATGTTGGTAACATGTTGATTATCAAAAAGACATTTCTGACAACATGTTACTAAGCCTATGCTAGAAAGTAACTTCAATATGAAAGACGTTGAAATTACTGATGTGATTGAAAAGGTACTTGACAAGTTCAAGTATTTGAATTTCAATATTGTCAAGACTCCAACACATGTGAGCTTTGTACTTCAAAAGAATAAAGGCAAAAGTGACTCACAATTGGATTATGCTAGAGTATTGAGGAGTATGATATATATCATGAAGTGTACGCGATCAGATATAGCATGTGCTATTAATTAACTAAGTCGGTTCACAAGTAATCTCAATCAAACTCATTGTGTGACAATGAAAAGAGTTTTGAGTATTTAAAACATACTTCAAAACTATTGTTTTGCATTATAACTAATATTCAATATTATTGGAAGAAAATAGTGATGTAAATTGAATCACTAGGTCAAATGAAATAAAATCCACGAGTGGATATATATTTACTCTTGGTAGAGGAGCAGTCTCTTGAAATCTTTCAAACAGAAATGTTTCGCTCACTCTACTATGAAATATGAATTTATCACTCTAGATAAGGTTGGTAAAGAAGTTGAATGACTCTGAAATTTTTTGAGATATTTTTGGCCCAAACCTTTAGCTTTAGTATGCATACACTGTGAGAGTTAATTTTCAATAGTTTGGGCATGTAACATGATGTATAGCGGAAGGTATCGTTCATATGACGTAGACATAATATCGTTAGAGAACTACTCTCTATTGGAATTATCATAATTGACTATATAAAGTCAAAGGATAATATGTTGGATCCTCTTATAAAAGGCCTAACTAGAGAGAGTTGATAGAATATAAAAAAGAATGAGACTATGGCCAAGAATAAGTCATTGTGGCAGTAATTCTACCTAGAAGACTGGAGATCCCAATATCTAGGTTCAAGAAGATCAAACAAAGTAATTAATGACTATTCAACATTTTCAAAAAATTTTGTATGGTCCATTCTCATGATAAGACAATTTTCAGTAACAAGGATAAAGACATTAAGACTTTTTAATGGTTTCTAAGTTTGATACATGGTATATAAAATGGTGTATCTATGGCATAACACATTTCGAAATAACCTCTGTAAGTGTGAAGTGTAAGTCCCTTCAAAGAGAATCCGATAAAAGCAGTTCTTTAAGCATTTATTAATCGAGATGTGTTCATGGCTGAAATGAAAATAATAATGAGAACCAAAAATAGTTCAAGGGTTGATTATGTGACTTATGTTGTATAAGTATACACCAAAGCTCGATGGTTCAAAGATATCAAATTTATCAATTGATCGAGTATATCCGATACATGTTTATTATGGAAGGTTTAAAGGAAAACCTACTTATCCAGATGCGATTGACCTTACTTACGAATCACATAATTTTCATGCATATATTTTTTTAAGAAAATAGTCATTCCCTATTCATGTGGGGGATTGCTGGGTTTTAAAGGTGTGAACAGGAAATGAAGGGATGTGACCCTCCTAAAGGTTGTGACCTTTATAAAGGTTTGTGTCCTTCTAAAGGGTTGTGATCTGACGTTTGAAAGGTTATGCCTTCTCCAAAGTGTTGTGACCTTTCTGGAAGGTTGTGTTATTTCCTAGGAGTTGTGACTTTTACCCTTTGTTAGCTATAAATAGAGAGACCCTATCTCATTGTTTAGCATTGAATTCTTCCCTTCTTTTGCAGACATTTCTTACAAAAAAAATTGATCAATCGTGTCTCTATGTGTGATTCATTGCTGTCATTTGAGTTCGCTGAAATTATTAGTTTGATGTACCACTACTTCTTTAATTGTTAATCCATTTTATCTTGGGAGGAATTCAATTTCTTAAGGACACACAGTGGGTTCTGTGGAGTCGGATAGTTCTTTGTGTTTTTCTTTTCATCTTTTATTATTTTTCTTGTTTGCTAATCTGAATACAGGAGAAAGCACTAGCTTATTATGGTTTACTTCCTCCATCTCGTTTTACTTGTCAATATTTGACTTGACTCACCTATGGTGAGTATTATTTTACTCTTATTGATTAATAGAGTTTTAAAAATATTTATAACCTTTCAAATCCTAAATCTCAAAACCCTCCTTTTGCGCTTATAGATTTTATAACCTTAAACCATTCCTGTTTTAATGGAGATTGAAGTTAAATCTACGAGAGAAGAGAAGGTCGTGGTTATATACTATTATCTCCTGTATTCAAGTTAGTAAATAGAAAAAAAAAGAATATGAAATAGACAAACATAAAATAAATAATTCGAGTCCACAGAATTTACAATTCTTAAGAAATTTAATCCTCTAAATATTCGAGGTTATAGATTAATTCCTTCCAAGATAAAACGAATTAACTATTAAGAAGTAGCGATATATCAAACTTCAATAATTCTAGTGATCTTAAGAATTAGCAACTACAACGACTTTAATGTTAGAAGGAACATGAGCGACTTTACCGTTACACAAATTTTCAAGCAATTCCGTTATGTGAAATTAATTAATTAACATTCTCTGAATTAATTTTAAGAAAAAGAAATTAATTAATGAGATTGATTAAATGACTTTGTATTTCTTCTACCAATATAGAGAAATGATTTTTCATTTCCGTCCAAATTAGTTCCGCCACATTTTCAGTTGCTCATTTACTCCTTGCTTCAACTCAACATTTACTTCCTTAACCAAGGAGTTTTTCATCATAAAACTTCTTGCGTTTATTATATTCGATACTTGAAAGCAACCGGAGAACTTGATTCTTTAGTAAATATATTAGGAGTCATCATAAAATAACAATCAATTTTTTTGCCAAATTCTCATGCTGTAGCTCTACCATGTAAACTATATATGGCCTTTCGAGATAACATCGACCCATTTTTATCCCTTGAGCCATTTTCTCTATGTGAGAATCACTTGATATGATGATAAGTACATATGTAGACACACATTAATTCTACATCTTAGCTGTTTGGAATATTTAAAGGGAATTTGGGCAAATCATTTTGTGAACTAAAGAAGATCAAGAATCTACAAATTTAAATTCCTTCCTCTAATTATATGTTCTTGTCTTTGTACAAGTACGGATATAGTTATAATGTGGACACCATTTGTACAACATATACAAATATTCTATCTTTCTCTATCTTTCTTTTCCCCACATCACAAGGATTGATGAGAATATGTTTTTTTTTACTTAGTTGGATATACTGATTTTTCTTTATTCGAAGATGCTAGCTATGTCAATTCTCTATTTACAAGGCAAAAGATTGGGATTCGCCTTTACTGCTCCCTCCATTTTAATTAATTCGTCTTAAAACGAATGTCACTTTCTAACATTTAGTAACTCTTTAAAATCTAACATATATTTAAGACCATTAACTTGTTTTCTCGTGTTTGGTTGGTGAGTAGAAAATATTTTATGAAAAATATTTTTTAATGTTTTGTTGGTGAATGAAAATATTCTTTAGAAAATACCTTTTATTTTTGGCTTGAGACTAAAAAAACACTCTTTAGAAAAATAATTTCTGATAAAAAATCAACACCAATATTTGATCTAGGACCTTATCCTGACACCCAAACTATATTTGAAATTTAAAAAATAAGAAAATTTCAATTTTTTTTAATGGAAAGTGCCGGATACGGGGTATGGATAGGATAAGAAAAAAATTAAAGGACAAATTTTGAAAAATATTTTACTTAATTTTAAAAAAAAATCATTTTCCTTAAATTTGAGAAAAATGAAATGATTTAAAAAATATATTATAAACATTTAAGATACCTACATATGAAAAATATTTTTCTCCATACCAACACACCCACAAGGTAAAAAAATGTTTTGTCAATTCATTTTCTCCAAGCAGCATTGATGAATGCTTACATACACACCCCACTTATGAGCTCAGTAACCATATTTAGCAAAAAAACATTCTTTAATTATACCCCAAATTTAAACTACATCCTTAAAGTATCATTTTTAACAGAAAACATCCTTAAAGTATTTTAAAGTAAACAATTTTCATCCTTCTACTTGAATTTATCAGAAAACTAATCGATATATCCCACAAAAATTAAGTCATCCCTTCCTAATTATTATTCTTAAATATGCCAAGAATATTATCCTGAACTTTTTCGTAATTGAGTTAAGAATTATGCAAAATCTTTTAATTTGACCGTTTTTTCAATTCATTTTTATGTAATTTTAATTAAAAATATTATTAGTTTAAATATGTTTCTTCTCAATTGAATATGCTAGAAGCGACATTTGTTGGAGACTTCTGCTTCTTATAATGTAGAATGAAACTTAAATACGAGACATAATCAATAGTTTGGTTACTTTAATATTAGATTGACCCAAAAATCTATTCATTTAATTGGTCAAGAAAAAGGTAAAAATAATTAATCTTCAACTTCTTTTTACGAAAAAGGAAAATCGTGTGCACTCACACCTTCCAATCATTTTTAGTTTCCATGATTAACAGTGTCTAAGATTTACTTTTAATGAATTTCTTCTAGAAAGTAATGAAATTTTCTAGAATAACTTTTGTTGATAGTCACGTTAATTACTCATTTTTTTCGTAAAATCCCTTACTTTTTTGATAATATCTAACAAAAAGATGAAAGTCGTTCACTTACAAATACTTAAAGAATGTTTTCTGCTAAAAATGATACTTTAAGGATATAATTTAAGTTTGGAATACCGTTAAAAGATTTTTTCTGCTAAAAATTATACTTTAAGGATATAATTTATGTTTGAGATACACTTGAAGGATATTTTTTGACCAAAAACTCTGATTGATTTAGTAAGGGTGATACATATACACCATTCCCTTTTATGGAGTAGGCGTTTTGCTGACTAGAAAAAAATATATTTTCTTATATATCCAACATCTCATCAGCATTTTGCTGACGTAGAATTTATCTAATGTATCACAATTACATTGAACCCCATCACCCTAATTCCAAATAAGAGAAAAATTCATATTTATTTTACGAGAATGTAAACAATAATATACAGAACTAGAAAAAAAGGAAAACTTTTTTGTCAAATAATAATAATATATATAGATTAGGGAATAATTTTTTAGATTTCCTTTTCCATCTTGAGGACCATGTTGTCTAGATTGTGCTGCTTAAGCTTCCAGGTGGATAAGCCAAATATCATGTCTTTTTTTTTTTGTGTAAATATTAAATTGCAAAATGCTTTGGATATTTTACGTATAAACTTTTCCCACACTCGCCTTTAATCCCTTATATATAGCTTCATTTAAGTTCAAATTTCTCAAAACAATATCTTCCTTCAATCATCAAGAAGAAAACATTATAACAACTTTTTATTTTCCGAATTTGTTGAAATGGAAAGTGTGATGAAGTTGGGAGGTGAAAGTCCAGTGGTGATTTTCACAAAGAGTAATTGTTGCATATCTCACAGCATCGAGACCCTAATTCGTAGTTTTGGTGCAAACCCTACGATTTATGAGCTTGATGAACTTTCAAATGGAATGGAAATGGAGAAAGCATTGGTTGAATTAGGGTGTAAGCCTAGTGTGCCAGCAGTGTTCATTGGAAAAGAGTTAGTTGGTGGTTCAAATGAGATAATGAGCCTTAATGTAAGGGGTAATAAGCTCAAGCAATTGCTTATAAGGGCTAAAGCCATTTGGGTATAATTAAAACTATATATTTGTCATCGTTTAGAAAAATAGATAACATAGCCAGCTATTGAATATTTAATATACTGGTAGCTAGTTGTTGTCCTCTTTTCTCCCATTTAATTTATACTTTATGTATTTGTTAACTTATTTTAAGCAATAATATTGTTATGTTGATCACTTAATTAGTACATCTGTGCTTCTTTTCTAAAGATCATCCAAGAGTGTAAACTTTGATTGAATATAGTTCGTCTATTTGAATTGACTTATTTTAAGTGTAATTTTTTTCCCCATATATTTGATATCCAAACTCACTCGAAATCTTTGGTTAACGGTGAAAATTTTACTCACACAACCATAACATGTGAATAAAATGGTTAGGAATCACTACGACTCGATTATCCTTTAAAGTCCAAAAATTAATTAAGGATAGAAGGGAACTTGCAAATTGATCGATAGAGTTAGATTATGCCTTTCACATCGCCATTAGTCTCCATCTATATTTAAAAATCTTTATTCCTTTCGAAGATTTGAGATGTATTTCAAATTTTAAAAATGTATTAGATGCTGTTCTTTATACTTATGCTATCATATTTTGAGATATTCTTGCTTGTTTTTCTATCATTTGTGGCCTAACTTCCCTTTTGGGAGTCTCGTGTATGTATTTCATTCAACTTACACATCATTTTGGAATTCTCGGGATGTGTACCAAAATGACCTCGGCCAGTGGCGTCGCCACACTTGTGTCAGGGTGTCCAATTGGACACTTTTATCGGAATATTATATCGTAAATACAAGTAAAATAGTAAATTAAGTGGTTAAATAATATATTTTGGACATTCTTGACACAACAATATGATGTAGCCTAGTGGTTTTAAGCGCCTTGAAAGAGTGAAGATACAAAAACTTTAAGTGTTTGTGTGTTTGGATTTCACTACTAGCAAAATTTTTTCACTTTTTAAGATGAGCAGATTCACTTTAGCAGGTGAACACCCTTCGTGAAAATCCTGACTCTTCCACTGACCTCAGCTTTTGGGTCGCGACATCAACTATCTCATATGTTGTGGCTTTCTATAATATTCTATATGGTACGTACCATGTAAAACCGTCATTCCAAACAATAGTTTTATACATGGAAAGAATGTTGTTAAAGTGTGTGATTATCTCATTAAAAACTTAAACTATTAGAGATAGCACATTTTTATTATTTAATTATATTCTCGATCGATATGATATATGTGGCCTTTGGAGCTCGAGATAACAATGACCCTTTTCTCTTCCTTGAGCCATTTTGAATATTAGCCAAAATTCTTTCAATTTGTACGTTATGCATGCGTATGTCCATAAGATATGTTCTGATCAAGATTTTCATTTTACAACATCTAAAAGATTGATGCGAATATATATGATACTATTCAATAAGTTGGATACACTCCCTTTTCTTTATTAAGGTTACAAAATAAACATGTAGTGACAATAAAATTTTCTTATAATATTTATTTTGTTGCAACTATATTTAATGGAAATTGAGATGAGTTATCACATTTATATTTGCGAAAGTCTTTAGCAATATCTATATAGAATGTCGGTAATTATAAGTATTCATATTATATTATTTTTCTATGTTATAAATATATAAATATGATCACTAATTATATTATAATTGCTAAGGATGACTTAAAAGTTAATCAAATCAATTTATAAGTCTGTTTTGACTTCGAAGTGTTTGACAAATATGAAAAAATAACTTAAAATAAGTTAGGAAGTATTTAACAATATCAAAAAATAACTTAAGATAAGTTTAAATTAACTTAAAATAAGTCAAATATCTTTTTAACTTAAATTCATTTTAGTTTGATTTTTTATTTTTTTATTTAAAAGCTATTTTTTTTTAATCAAAGGGGTTCTAAATAATTGCCCCGAAAATTTTGATTTATTATAATGTCTGCCACTATAAAGATAGGAATATCCCGCGTGCATGGATATCAGCACAATGGCATATCAAGCTACAATAAAATAGTAGAAAAGGTATAATATAATACAATGTAACTACTTTAAATTTGTTTATTAACATTTTCACCATTATTATGCCTTCTCTTTTAATTTTATTTAATCGCCGAGGCAAAACCTTTATATTGATGAATAAAATCACAATGCTAATATGAATAAAATTACAAAGCTAATTAGGGGAGCTTAAGCTCGACTACTTCGCAATAACTAAGATTTTGATAAAAATTATACAAGTTTTACATAAATTTATAAATCTAGTGTAATAGATAAAAATAGCTATAAAAATCTCAACTGAATCAGTTGGTTATTTTCACCAATATTATACTGCAAGTACGGAAATAAAAGGGGAAAAAAATCACTTGCGTCAATTGCAAAGATTTTGTGGAGAACAACTTTTTTGATTTTTTTATCATGCTTGAGGGCCATGTTGTCTACACTGTGCTGCTTTAGACAATTAGCCAAATCATCCACTACATTATATATAATTTGTTTTACTACATTATATATCATTAGTTTTTTACAAACTAAATTGGAATAAGTCATGCCTTTATGGGAAATTTAGTTTGTCAACTTTTTCCATACCTGTAAACCCTAACCTTTTTAGCCCCTTATATTTTCAAGTCAAAGATTTCTCAAACAATCTCATCCTTCAAGAAAACACTAGCAATTAGCAAAGCATATATATTACACTTTATTTATATAGTTGAAGGTTTTGAATATGGATGTAATCATTTAAAATTTATTAAATATAAATTTATAAACTGATTTAGATTATATTAAATTTATGAATATATTAGTCTAAATATGTAAGATCTCGTACTTTTTCTCTATTCTTGCATAATATGTGTGGCATAGTTTGACATAGTTATATGAGGTGTATCTGGCTTAGTAGCGTACATTGGAGTCTAAGATTGCAAATGGCTGGCAATATCAAGGAACTAAACTAATGTTTTATGTTCCTTAATTGAAAGAAAATATGCTTAGTGTTGTTGGTCAATTCATGGAAAATGGTTATTCTCTTGTGTTAGAAATAATTATTGCAAGATTTATGATAAAATTGAGTCAAATCAAATCATTGTTGAAGTAGAGATGATATAAACAAAATTTTCTTCACAATTTCATTACAATGCATTAAAAAATAAAGTTGTATATAATTCATGGCTTTGGCACGAAAAATTTTGTCACTTCAATTTTCATGGTTTGAAGCTTCCCAAGCAAAAAGACATGGTGCAGACCTTTCTAAGATACATACTAAGAACAATGTATATAATATTTCTATCATATCTTTAGATGTGTCAAATCAAAAAGAGGATGAGAAAGAGGAAGATGTCCATCAAGGAGGAGAAATCTCAGATTCAAATGATGAAGAATCACTTCCAAGACGAACAAAAATATTGAGTGACATTTACCAAAGATGCAACTTTGCCGTTGTTAAGAAAGAAAATTATGAGAAGGCAATAAAGTATGATGTTTGGAAGAAAATCTTGGCAGAAAAAATTCGGAAGATGGAGAAAAATAATACTTGGGAGTGTGTGACTATACCAAAAGAAAGAGAAGTTTTAAGTCTAAAGTGAATTTGCAAAACAAAACTCAATCAAAAAG
The DNA here is from genome assembly GCA_027705065.1 of Solanum peruvianum. Taxonomy (NCBI): domain Eukaryota; kingdom Viridiplantae; phylum Streptophyta; class Magnoliopsida; order Solanales; family Solanaceae; genus Solanum; species Solanum peruvianum. Next base: position 51,110,494 of record JAKWJD010001758.1, on the reverse strand, counting down.
AAGATATTCAAAAACGCAAGAGAAAGGTGAAATTCAATTGCAAATATTGTCAGACAAGAGAACTACTTGTTGACATCATCACCACATACTTTCAAGTGAAGTTTTGTCATCTTCGAGAAAAAATTGGAGTTTTCAAGCAAATACATTAAGCATGAGTGTTGGATTAAATGCATTCACATGTTGACGTTTATTATTTCAATAGTCTCATAATTTCTCAAGAAGTCTTTTAGGATTTTGTAATACATGTATCTAGTAATTTGTGATACATGTGTCTAGTTAATTGTGCAAGACTTTTTATTTTTTATTTTGAGTAGTATAAATAGTGATGTAACTGATGATTATAATCATCTCAAGTGACCTTAAGTAGCCTATATAAAAACTTGAGCATTCTCAAAAAATAGTATTCTCCTTTTATATTTCCTACAAGAACTACATGTTTTATTGATTGTAGACCAAATATATATAGATTCTATACATCTTTTACAACCTAGAGATAAAATAAAAAAAAGGTAAGACTTAATCTATAACCTAAATACAGGAGGAAGTTACAACAGAGTCCTAAAGAGCAAACACTACTAAATCTGATTCGTTATACAATCACGTCTTGTGACAATCTTATTTTAATTTGTCGACTTCTACTCCTTTTTATGTTTGAAGTGTTTTTTCCCCATAAGTATGTTGAATGTACTTAAAAGTGGGATGAAACATAATAAAACCATTAATAGACGATGTTAAGCCCATATTGCATCACATTGACTTAGTTAATGCTTCACTTTCCCTAATTTTTCTCTTTCTATTGTGATGACAAATATTTTCTTCATTTATATTTACCCTGCTAGTATTTTCATCTGAGATATCAATTAGTTTTAATTAGCTGATAAATTTTGGATTTGATTGATCATGAAATTCTGTGAAGGATTACCTTGTGATTTTGATTTTAAGACATAGAAAAATTGTGAGCAGCTAATAGTTTTTATTACAGAACTTATTTGGAACGAATTGTCATATCGTTGTCAATTGATTTAGCTTGTTTTGGCGGCTCTACCTTATATATTGTGTACAAGTAGTCGGATGTACATCTATTGAAAATGTTGTGAAGTTTCTTGTTGAATGCCTTGAATAGGATCTGTCAATTCTGTATGTTGGGCCCAAGCCTGTTGTCAACAAGTCTCAGCCCACCGGGAGGAGCTGGGTTGTCGTTCTCTCCAACCCAAGGCCCGATGTGTGAAGGGGGAGATTGTTGGGTTATCCCACATCGGTAGTGGAAGGGGCTGGTGGTCAATTTATAAGTGTGAGGGAAAGCCTCAACCTTTGAGCTAGCTTTTGGGTTGAGAAGGCCCAAGACCACCCAACATTGGTATCAGAGCCTCTCGGTTAATCGGTGTTCTTGGAGAATTCGAGATGTCTGCTTTGAACGTGAAAATCGACAAATTCACAGGGAGGAACAGTTTCAGTTTATGGCAGATCAAGATGCGGGCTTTGTTGAAACAACAAGGTTTCTGGGCGCCGTTGTCGAAAGACAAGAACGCCGTCGTTACTCCTGAGATGGCGATTCTGGAGGAAAAGGCGCACTCGACGATCATGTTGTGTCTCGCGGATGACGTCATCACGGAGGTCTCGGATGAAGAGACTGCTGCTGGTCTGTGGTTGAAGCTGGAGAGTTTGTACATGACAAATCTTTAACCAACAAGCTGCTTCTGAAACAACGTCTATTCGGTTTACGAATGGCTGAAGGTACACAACTCAGGGAACATTTAGAGCAATTGAATACTTTGTTATTAGAATTACGTAATATCGATGTGAAGGTCGAGGATGAAGATGCTGCCCTGATTCTGTTAGTATCTCTCCCAATGTCGTTTGAGAATTTTGTTCAATCGTTCATTGTTGGGAAAGATACTGTGTCGTTGGAAGAAGTCAGATCGGCCCTTCATAGCAGGGAATTACGGCATAAGGCTAACGGCACAAGTACGGACATACAACCTTCCGGTCTGTTCACCAGTAGCGGAAGGGAAGGAAAAACGGCGGAAAGAAAAATAAGCCGATGTCGAAGGGTGCAAAGCCGGATGATGTTTGTAATTACTGCAAGGAGAAGGGACATTGGAAATTTGATTGTCCGAAGAAGAAGAAGCAATCGGAAAAACAATCAGTTTCTGCTGCTGTTGCTGAAGGAGACACCAATTCTGAAGAAGACATTGCCCTAGTTGCGGATGAGCACACTCATCATTCAGATGTGTGGGTTCTCGATTCTGGGGCATCCTATCATATCTGTCCTAGGAGAGAGTGGTTCACGACTTATGAGCAGGTAGACGGAGGCAGCATCTCGATGGCCAACAGTTCTGTCTGCAAGGTGGTTGGGACAGGCTCGATCAAGATAAAGACACATGACGGTAGCTTCTGCACATTGAACGAGGTCAGGCACGTTCCATTGATGACGAAAAATCTGATATCTCTCAGCCTTTTGGACAGCAAGGGATTCAGCTGGTCGGGAAAAGATGGAGTCTTGCGGGTCTGGAAGGGTTCAAATCTGATTCTGAAGGGTGTCATGCGTGGTACTTTGTATTTTCTACAAGGTTCCACGGTTACAGGTTCAGCCCATGTTGCATCGTCAGAAGTTCACAAGGAGGATATGACTAAGTTATGGCACATGAGACTTGGTCATATGGGTGAAAGAGGGATGCAAATTCTGTCAAAGGAGGATCTTCTTTCTGGTCATAAGGTTAAAAGCCTAGAGTTTTGTGAACATTGTGTCTTTGGAAAACTACATCGCAACAAGTTTCCAAAGGCCATTCACAGAACAAAAGGCACACTTGATTATATCCATTCTGATTGCTGGGGTCCATGCCGTGTTGAGTCTTTGGGAGGCTGCAGATTTTTTGTGTCCATTATTGATGACTACTCAAGGATGACTTGGGTGTACATGATGAAGCATAAAAGTGAAGCTTTCCAGAAGTTCAAGGAGTGGAAAATTTTGATGGAAAATCAAACAGGGAAGAAGATCAAGAGGTTGCGAACTGATAATGGGCTGGAATTCTGCTGGTCTGAATTGATCAATTCTGTAAGGATGAAGGGATTGCTCGACATCGTACAGTCAGAAATACACCACAACAGAACGGTGTAGCTGAGCGGATGAATCAAACAATTCTGGAGAGAGCAAGGTGCATGCTCTCTAATGCTGGGCTAGATAGAAGATTCTGGGCAGAAGCGGTTACTACAGCTTGCTACTTGATTAACCGCGGACCACATACAGGCATACAGTGCAAGACACCTATGGAGATGTGGTCAGGAAAAGCTGCTGATTATTCAAATCTGAAAGCTTTTGGTTGTACGGCTTACTATCACGTCAGTGAAGGTAAGTTAGAACCAAGAGCTAAAAAGGAAGTATTTGTGGGCTACGGAGATGGAGTGAAAGGTTTCAGAATCTGGTCTCCAGCAGAAAAGAGGGTTATTATGAGCAGGAACGTTGTCTTTGATGAAAGTTCTCTGCTTAGAACCATTGTGAAGCCTACAACTACGTCAGAAACTGGGGGTCTTGATAAACAGGTGGAGTTTCAAGTCATTCAGAACGAGAGTGATTTGAAAGAACCTGAAGAGGAGGATCAAGAGCCACAGACAGAAACTGATATTCCAGAATCTATGCCATCAGATATCCATCGGAGTATAGCTCAAGATCGGCCAAAGAGGGTTGGAGTTCGGCCACCTACGAGGTATGGTTTTGAGGACATGGTGGGTTATGGACTGCAGGTTGCTGAAGAGGTAGATACATCTGAGCCGTCCACTTACAAAGAAGCCATTTTAAGTCCTGATTCTGAAAAATGGTTTGCTGCTATGGGAGATGAGATGGAGTCCCTACACAAGAATCAGACATGGGATCTGGTCATACAGCCTTCGGGGAGAAAGATTATTACTTGCAAATGGGTTTTCAAGAAGAAGGAAGGGATATCACCAGCAGAAGGAGTCAAGTATAAAGCCAGGGTTGTTGCCAGAGGTTTCAATCAAAGAGAGGGAGTGGACTACAATGAGATCTTCTCACCAGTGGTCAGACATACTTCCATCCGAGTGTTACTAGCGATAGTTACACATCAGAATCTGGAGCTTGAACAACTTGATGTTAAGACAGCGTTTCTACATGGAGAGTTGGAGGAAGAGATATACATGACTCAGCCGGATGGTTTCCAAGTTCCAGGGAAGGAAAATCACGTCTGCAAGTTGAAGAAGTCCTTATATGGACTTAAACAGTCTCCAAGGCAGTGGTACAAAAGGTTTGACAGCTATATGGTGAAGTTGGGCTATACTCGGAGCTCATATGATTGTTGTGTCTATTACAATAGGCTCAAGGATGATTCATTCATCTATCTGGTGCTTTATGTAGATGATATGCTGATAGCTGCAAAGAAGAAGTATGACATTCAGAAGCTGAAGGGTTTACTTAGTGCTGAGTTTGAGATGAAGGATCTGGGAGCCGCTCGGAAAATTCTAGGGATGGAGATCATTAGAGACAGAGAGAGAAGGAAACTTTTCCTGTCACAGAGAAGCTACATTCAGAAGGTCTTGGGGAGGTTTGGCATGTCTTCATCTAAGCCTATTGATACCCCCAGTGCCTCCAATATCCATCTCACTGCCATGTTCGCTCCACAGTCAGAAGAAGAGAAGGAGTATATGTCACGAGTCCCTTATGCCAGTGCTGTAGGAAGTTTGATGTATGCTATGGTCTGTACAAGGCCAGATTTAGCACATGCAGTCAGTGTAGTGAGCAGATTCATGGGACAACCAGGAAGAGAACATTGGCAGGCTGTGAAGAGAATTTTCCGATACCTTAAGGTACATCTGACGTTGGTCTCATTTATGGAGGTGATACTCAGTGCTTGGTTACTGGCTATTCTGATTCTGACTATGCTGGAGATGTTGACACAAGAAGATCAATGACTGGCTATGTGTTTACCCTTGGAGGATCTGTCGTCAGTTGGAAGGCAACTTTGCAACCTACAGTGACTTGTCTACTACGGAAGCGGAGTACATGGCCTTGACAGAGGCTGCAAAAGAAGGGATTTGGTTGAAAGGGCTGGTTAGTGATCTTGGTCTGCATCATGATCAGGCTACGGTGTATTGTGACAGTTTGAGCGCGATTTGTCTAGCCAAGGATCAAGTCCATCATGAGAGAACCAAGCATATTGACGTGAGGTATCATTTTCTGAGAAGTGAGAAGAGAATCAAGGTGAAGAAAGTAGGAACTGCTGATAATCCTGCTGATATGTTCACAAAGCCGGTTCCACAGAGCAAGTTTCAACACTGTTTGGACTTGCTCAACATCAGAAGCTGTTAATTGCCCTGCGGGGCAATTCTGAGGAAGAGGGGGAGGCTTGGCACTTTCATAGTGCATCTAAAGAATCTGTTTGGAGAATTCAAGTCAAGGTGGAGATTTGTTGAATGCCTTGAATAGGATCTGTCAATTCTGTATGTTGGGCCCAAGCCTGTTAGGGCGTAACCTAGCACTATATATAGACGCTAGGGCAAACCCTATTCTGTAATTTCTGTTCTTGCCTCTCCATAATAAAACTGCTTCCCCTCTTCCCGTGGACGTAGCCAATTTATTGGTGAACCACGTAAATCTGTTGTCTTGTTTTTCGCGTTTATATTTTCTCGTATTATATCGAATTCCGCATAACATTTCTTATGATTATTAATGCTCAAATTTGATACTAATTTAGCATTTCTCATCAAGCATGTCTTCTATTCCTTATATATATGCAGGGTCAATTTCGCATCATCTAAGGTTCTTTGATATCCAAAAACAGATTCTGTTTCATTTCACTAATATTATGAGCTGGATATTGATTCTCATGTTAACCATTTTGTTCATATTTGTATGAGTTTAAATAGGTGGAAGACCATATTAACCCAATTTAAGAAAAGGAGAAAAAATATGAGTGATCCATTTAATTCAATATGAGCAAAATGATTTCATTTCACTTATATGGGCTGAAATTGTCACACCGAAGATAGTAAAACATGTGGTCTTCACGTGTTGCACTTCTAACTATCTCTGTCCTTGGGTTCATGTTCTTTGCTTTTGCATTTGGATTGACTAGTAGTGCATGACTCAATATTTAGTTGATAATGGTCCCACCCCTCTATTTCTAACGATTTTCAATTCACTATCAGGTGGTTGTGAGATTCATTCCCAAAAATGAAGAGCCAGGTTATGATGACACTTTCGAGGGTTATGATGACGATCCCATGCCGATAACATAAAATGAAGAAAAGTACAAGCTTGTTTGAATGACTTCTTATAAATATTGGTAAAGATTTTAAATACTCAAATTCAACTAAAATTGTAGCTAGCTTGGACCAAATTCTTACAAACTACTGCATGTCATGGAAAACCAAGCAACGTATTAGGACGTGTGGAACATGCCGCTGCCTTTTCCTTTTATCTTCTTATGATGGATTGTGTGATATCACTTTATTCTTTCCCTTTATTTCGTCAAGTACACCTCTAAATTAGAGACATGTGTCATATTTAAAGTTTAAAGATAAAGATTATATCTTAGGAATAAATATTATAATCATAGTTAAGTCAACTAATTTTAAGAAACTACTCTCCAAATTTGGTAAGAATTACAATATATTCCATATAAAAAATTTGATATTTATTAATATCTTTAATTTCATCTTATATTTTTAATTTACAATTTAATATTTAATTACAAAATATGATATGAAATTAATGATTATAACTCAAAAGTCACTCAATTATTGATATTTTATTTAGAAAGTTACTCAACTTTCACTTAAAAAGTCCCTAAATCAATTTAAATGTTTTTTTCTTTTGTTGAAATCTAATTTTATTTTAAAACTATGCTTATTATAAGAAATAAAAAGATATCCATTTTATTTAACTTACAAATCCACTCGAATTATTCAATTATATAATTTTTAAAACAATGTACTCCAGCAATAAACAAAAAAAAAATCATTTTCCGTTCTAGCAAATACTTGGTAGAATTGAATAAGCTGAAAATGATCTTAAAAAAAGAGAACATTGAAATTGAACAGAAGTAATCAAAAGAACTCACAATAGCAATCTTTTATCATTTAAAAATAATTGGTTTAACACTAAATTATACAACTTAATATTTAAATACAAAAATATAATATGGAACGAATGACATTGATGAATATCAAATTTGAATATACAATATCAAATTTGAATATATTGTAATTCTTACCAAAGTTGGAAAGTAATTTTCTAAAATTAGTTGACTTAATATAATATAATTTTGACCATTAAATTTTAAATATGACACATGTCTCTAATCTAGATGTGTACTTGACGAAATGGAGGGAAGGGGTAATGGAGGGGAGCTGAATCCACTACAACAAAAATAATTTTTAGCGGCATTAAATATTGATACTAATAAAGAGTGCTAAAGTCTTTACGAGCATTAGTTAAGTGACATTAGAACCAATGTCGTTAAAGACTTTAGGGACATATACATAGAGTGACAATTGCCGCTAAAAATACATATTTAGCGGCAATTAAGAATGAAATGCCGCTAAAAATACATATTTAGCGGCAATAAAGAATGAAATGCCGCTAATAATTTTTTTTGTTCTAGTGATCCCACTGGGATGACTAGTTTTATCTTCTTTGAGTTTTTTTTATAATGAATAGTGTAATATTAGTTAATTAATTGTCATTAGATCTAATATCGTCGTAAACTTTAAAGATATTTACAAACAAATTTAATTGCCTCTAAAAATACATATTTAATGATAATATTAAGAAACAAATAAAATAGTTACCCAAAAATATTGTCATGAGGCAGCATCATTGGTTTTGCTGACTAAAATGAAAAAAAGAACAAACCATGATGTGTATTATATGGTGTAATGATCAAGAATATTTTTACTTATTTGTTTAGAGAGATATAGTTAGTCAACTTCTCCTACATCCATAGATACACCCCACCTTTTTAGCCCCTTACATATATAGCTTTATTCAAGTTAAAGATTTCTCAAACCATCTCATCCTTCAACATACATTTGCATAAAACAAAACATATTTTTCTTTCCCTCCAAATCATCATCAAGAAAGCACTAGAATATTTCCCAAAGCATATATATATATATATATATATATATATATATATATATATATATATATATATATATATATATATATATATATATATATATATATATATATATATAGTAACAACAAATTTTCAAGTGGGGAAATATAAATAATCAAGACAGGAAAATAGATGTAACAAAATATAGTATTTGATTTCAAAATAAAGTGCGTGTTACAATCTCTATGATAATTTCTGATTCTTCAAAATAATATGAAATGTGTAGGACTTGAATTTGATTTAGAGCCAAGGGCTTGAATAGCTTGATCTTGAATATTGAACTTTGAACTTGAGTGTCAATTATTTGTCACTAACTTTTGTATAGTTATAATGAATAATTAGCATGAACAAGTAACTTGATCTTGAATCTTGAAATTTGAACTTGACTGCTTGAACTTGCAACTTATAGAGAATTTGTAGCTTTTGATCCACGAGCTCTCTTCTTGCTTCTTGTTCTTGAAAACCCCCCCTCTATGAATAATAAGGACCTTATTTATATATAGTAATAGGGAGTGGTCTACTGGTGTGGTTTTATTGGTTAGTTTGAACCGACCAATCACATTGCTCCGTGAAAAGCTTTGAACTGATTGGTCAGAACATGTCATCCATACACATGTCATTATTCTAGTAGCTCATTTGATTTGACTTGGATTGCCACATAACCTTGACATGCAACATGATTTAGTGACTTATTTAATTTGACTTGGATTGCCACATAACCTTGACATGCGGCATGATTTAGTGACTTATTTAATTTGACTTGGATTGTCGCATAACCTTGACACGTGGCATGACTTTAGTGGCTTATTTAATTTGACTTGAATTGCCACATAACCTTCACTATTTTTTGGAATTTAATATAATCCAAATAATATATATATATATATATATATATATATATATATATATATATATATATATATATATATATATATATATATATATTTGATGCAAACCCTTCTTTTTATGAGCTTGAGGAATTTCCAAATGGGATGGAAACTGAGAAAACATTAGTTGAATTAGGGTGTAAGCCTAGTGTGCCCACAACGTTCATTGGGAAGGAGTTCGTTAACTTTTTTAGTTTTTTTTTTTTTTTTTTTTATGTTTTAAAGCAAATTTACCACTAGATAGTATCTAGCGAATTTTTATTAAACATAAAAATATCAATAGTGACAAGTACCAGTGAGGGGTCTAGGCCTTAGCTTACTAATCCTAATGAAGTACCTATTTTCTGCTACCTAAAAAGCATGAAGAAAATAAGAGTTACAGAGAATTAAGTATTTTCTGATCATCAAAGAGTTTGTACTACACTCCATGATGATATTACAAATGAGGATGCTTAAACATTGTAAAAATATGTCAATCAAGAAAAAAGTTGAGTGACCAGCCTCAAACTTTCTATTACTAAAGCATGAATTTAAAAAGATTGATTGCCTATCAAAAGTAATTTGAAGTATTTTTCTCCTATCAGCTTGTTCTTCAAACCTATGGAACAATACTTGATAATTCATACTTTTTTTTTATGGATTTTTTGGATCTTGTTGAACCTAATGATATTATCAAATGGTTTTGCTTTTCCAATCGCATCAGTAGGTGCCTTGGAACAAACTCCTCAGTCATTTACCTTCCCAACTATGTTGCCTTCTGTATGTCTTCTTTTTACTTTTCTTGTTTCCACTTCTTTGTTTCCTAGGTGATATAACCCCTTCGTAGACACTCTATCAAAGCAAATGTCCAACATATTGTCTTCCTCATCTTTATCAATAAAATCCTCACCCAAATCCACTCCATCTTCATCAAGGGAATACTCACCCAAATCAATTGTATTTTGATAATAAGGCACTTGGCTCATTCTTCCTTGAAAGCACACATTTAGGCACAAATACAGAAGCTTCTGACTTAATTTGTTATTAAAAGCAGGTGGAAAGACATGTTTTACTTGGATCAAATTGTGGTCACTCTCTGCTAACCTTACTTGCTTTCCAGTAGTCTTCAATAAAGTATCAAAGTTATTCAAACATAATATGCCTCTTGAGGCATGACTAGTATCTTGCCTCTTGTCACTATCATGAAAAATCTCAATCGGTCCCTTTTCACTCCATGAAAAATTATTTTGACTAGTAGGGGAAAGACTCCGACTACTAGTTGATTTTTTATGTGCAACTAGTGTCCAGTTTTTAGTTGGATTCTCGTTTTGCACTTACAAAACATGCTGTCCAGAATTTTCAGCATCTTCAATATCAAATGTATCCATTATTTGTTGTCCTGTATCTATTAATTTTTTACTGAATCAACTTGCAGAGCATCAACCCCAACTCTTGATGTTCCCCCTGGGTTTTTAGTTGCTTAGACATCAAACCAACTTCTTTTTATTGTGCCTCATTAGTAGAAGTCAATTTATTATTGCAATCACCTTTGTTTTCGATAGTTGTTTGTACACCAATATTACTTGTATCACCATCATTGGATCTACACAATTTTGCTCGAAAGTGGAAGCAACCAATTGTCGATCTAAAGAAATAGCTTTACTTTGATCGACATCTACAATCTTTCTTTTTTCATTTAATATTTCTCTCGCATCGCCTTGATACTTATCAATATCGGTAGTAATTTTAAAACACCTACAATGATATCATTAATTTGTTTGTTTTTTTTGATTACTTTTTGAAATCAAATGACAATTATCTTCATCATGACCTTGGTGCTTACAATAGTTGTAATACAAAGGTAGATTATCATATACATTCTCCTAAAAAAAACTCTCTCAACTTAACAAATTTTCCATCCACAAACTGTAACCTTATACAATTTGGAAGCTTTTTCATTAGATCAAGCATAACCTTTTACCCTAGTCGTGCTACATCTTGACTTGATTTGATTAGATTTAGCTATAATTATCGATTTCCCAATTGTTGATGCGATAGACAAGAGAGATTTCTTTGCAAACAAATCTAGAGATAAGTTTGGTAAAGAAATTCAAACCCCAACTAACATCATTTCTTTCTTAGGGTTATATCCAATGGACCATGAAAAACCCCTATATTGGTGCTCCTCTCCATTGTAGAGAAAATTTTATCTAAGCGAGATAAAGTTAACACATAAACTTCATATAGATCAAACCTCAACAAAATTTATCTTGGATCAAGAAATCCAACTAAATAATTGCCCTTAGTACCAAGATATTAACTTTTTTAGTATAATATAAATATAAACCTTTATGTCATACATATTTTATGCTTTGTTTCTTCTTGTGTACTGCGATTTTCTATTTCAAATTATTACAAATTAGTAAAATTATCCACGCTTTTCGGAGAAATTTAATATCATGAAAATTTTAAAATAATACTTAAAATCTATCTGTCATTAAAACTAAAATATTATATTATCTTACATACAAGAATATGTAGTAACAAACATTAATAACATAAAAGAAAATAAAAAATTATTACATCTTATCATTTATCCTTAATAATATAAACATAAATTAATGAGTGTAAAAATACATATCAGGATCTATAACATAAACAATGGGGTATATGAGTCACTCAACAGGAGCAAAGTATAAAAAGTATTTAGTGTGAAGAAGAAAAAGTGGTTCAGCATTTTCGTTGTTTTAAAATTAAAATAAGAGGAAATTCTTCTAATTATAGACAACAAATGATAGTATGAACAAATGTTTATTGTGCCTTATCGGAAAGGTTACACCTATTTTGGAAAAGTTACAACACTTTGTGAAGGCCACAACCTTTCATAAAAGTCACAATTTTTCGTAAAAGTTGCAACTCTTCATTAAAGTCACAATTATTCATAAAAGTCATAATTTTTCATAAAAGTCACAATTATTCATTAGAGTCACAATTTTTCATAAAAGTCATAACTTTTCATAAATATAATGACTTTTCATAAAATAAGAATACTAATTTTTAAAATAAATAAATTAAAAGAGAATTTTAATTTGTGATGATGCCACATAGGCAGACCTAAAGTTCTCTTTTATATATGATGTATAATTAGACAACAACAATTATTTAACAATTACTATGTAATATAGTTATAATCGTGTACAATTTGGTATAAACATGTGTTCAAGAGTACTATTCTCTTTCACCCAACAAGTAACTTGTTTCCATCTACACGAAGCCACGTGCCATACAGTAGTTTTCTTGTGGGGGCATAAACTAAAGGACAACTTTCACATATAGCAAATAAAAAATTCATATTTGTATGATATAGCAAAGTTTGCATAATAGCGTTCCATAGCAAACATAGAAATTGTATAATTCTCTATACATATACAGTTGAAGCAAATTGTATAAAACGAAGTGTATAAAACAACAAAGAGAACGACACTTGGGCAGAGAACTGTATAAAAATGAAGTGTATAAACGAATTGTATTGTTGTAAGTGTATAAAACGATTATATACAATTTGAATTTGTATATAATGAGAAAGAGAGAAGGACAAAAGAGACTTGACAGGGAATATACAATTGAATCGAATTGTATAAAGCGAGAAAGAGAGAAGTTAGATACAATTTGAAAATTGTATAGAACGAGAAAGAGAGAAAGGCAAAAGAAAATGGGCAGGGGAGTATTTTTATTGTATAGTTATAAGTGTATAGGACGAAAATATATGTACTTGCATATGTATATACAATTTTCTCATGTTTTATACAAACAGAAACACAATTTATACATTTCGCTTCTGTTTGTACAAGTGAGAAAGGCGAGGGTGGTGAGCGAGATTTGGGAGAGTGGCGAGCGAGATCTGGAAGAGGGGAGAGAGGGGAACAAAATATATGTATTTATACAATTTTCTCTGCTTTATACAATTAGAAACTAATAACAGATAGTATTAAATAAATAGTATTAAATAATATTAGTATTTACTGTGTACTAATCCTAGTCCTGTTAGGATTAGTACTCCTTAATCCTAGTCCTATTAGGATTAGTACTCCTTCCTATATCTCCTATATATATCTCCCATGTATTTCCTTATTAGGTTAACACTTCAATACAATCAATATTCCTTCATGGTATCAAGAGCCAGAAAACCTAGATCTTCTTTTCTCTAGTTTTTTTTTCCCATTAGGGCACCGATCGTTCCCTCTCTTCTCTTGGGCGGCGGCAGCTATGACAACCGAGGTGGATCCTCTCGATTCACTTCCTTCTGGCGTTAAACTCCTTCTCAGGCATCTTCATGCCCTGATTCCCGAAAAATTATCAGACATAAATTACCCTACATGGAAAATCACCGTTCTTACAGCCCTTGAGGCCAATTACCTTCTCAAATACATCGACGGAAGCACAGAACCGCCGCCGACAGTCATCACCGCCACGAACAAATAAGAAAAAATCAATCCGGCCCATGCCGCCTGGAAAGCCGTGGATGGCCAGATCCGATCATGTTTGATTGCGGTCATCTCTCCCACGGTTCAGAAACACGTTCGATCCTACACAACTGCTTCAGCCCTGTGGACGGCCCTCGCAACACGCTATGCATCAATTTCCCACTCTCATATTTTTCACTTGCGTGATCGTCTCCACACAATTACCAAAGGCACGAAAACTATGGCGGAGTATTTACACGAGGTCTCCACCATCATCACAGCCCTCGACACCGTGAACGAAATCATTCTCGAAAATGATCTCATCATGTGCGTCGTTCGGGGGCTCCCATCAGCTTACTCCTCCATTAAAAAGGAGGTTCGCATCAATCCAACGCCCGTTGACCTGTCTACTCTCTCCTCGTGGCTAAAAAGTGAAGAAATCAACGTGGATCTGGAAAGCAAACTTCTTCTCCGAGAAGCCGCTGTTATGGAGCTGGCCACCGCCCTCACCGCAAGCCAGAACTATCGCGGGGGACGTGGTGGCGGCTGGCAGGGGAGACGCGGCGGCTACGGCAGAAACAGCGGATGCCGCGGGCGCGGCGGTCGGCAGGGCAGTCGTCCGCCGTACGACGGTCAACAGCACGACAGCAACAACAGCCTGCACTCATTGGGCAGCGGCGGGCAGGGCACTTATGAGCGGGATCATCCAACTTGTCAAGTCTGTCAGAAAACACGACACACCGCTATTCATTGCTGGTTTCGGTATGAGGAGAGCCGAAATAGTGATAACCGTGCCAATTATGCATCGCAAGACGGCCCTTCCTCTGAATGGCTGTTAGATACTGGGGCCAACATGCACGTTACTTCTGATCTATCCAATCTTAACGCTCCAAATCCATATCATGGCTCCAATGGTATTACTGTTGGCAACGATGAGTCCCTTAATATTTCTCACACTGGCACGGGTACCATTAAAAACCCCACCGCTATCTTTCACCTAGGTAACCTTACCCACGCCCCTTCTATTAAAACCAATCTCCTTTCAGTTAACCAATTCACAAAAGACAATAATTGCTCACTCTTGTTCACCTCTAATGATTTTCGGATCCTAGACAATACTACCAAGAGGGTGATTTTTCAGGGCTCCTGTGAGCATGGTCTGTACGTTCTTCCTGACACAAGTTCGTCTGCCCACCCTGTTTCAGAAAGCGTTCATGTGGCTCCGGTGGCTCTTTCGGCTGATGGCACAGTCTGTTGTGGCACAGTCGTCTCGGTCACCCGTCTACTCAAATAATAAATTCTTTAATGTCTCAATTAGGTTTTTCTTCCATTAATGTAAACAATTGTGACTCCTGTTCACTAAATCTCATAAATTACCTTTTACTTTATCTGAGAAGCGTACAACTGCACCTTTTAAACTTATTCATTCTGACCTATGGGGTCCTACTGTTGTTCCTTCATTTGCTGGTTTTCGCTATTATATTTGTTTTGTGGATGATTTTACAAAATACACTTGGTTGTACCCACTAAAACACAAATCACAGGCATACACCACCTTTGTCACTTTTGAAAAAATAGTCAAAACATAATTCAATTCTCATGTTAAACTTTTTCGAAGTGACAATGGAAAGGAATATGTCAATAACATCTTTGGCCAGTTCATGCAATCCCTGGGAATTATACATCAAACCTCCTGTCCATACACTCCCAAACAGAATGGGGTGGCTGAGCGTAAGCATCGCCATCTCATTGAAACGGTGGTTACTCTTCTACATCAATCTCATCTCTCTGTCTCCTTTTGGGTAGAAGCTCTAGCCACCGCAAACTACCTCATTAACAGAATGCCCACTCACACCCTCTCCAACAAATCACCCTATCAACTCCTTTACCAAGAATTTCCCAATTATACCAACCTCCGCGTCTTTGGGTGTCTTGCCTACCCTTGGCTACGCCCTCATATTACTCACAAATTACAACCCCGATCCCGTCATTGTATTTTTTTGGGCTATCATCCTACCTCCAAGGGTTATCGCTGTCTTGACCCACAAACTCATAAAGTCTACATATCTCGTCATGTCAAATTTGTCGAAAATGAGTTTCCCTACGAGTCTATTTCCTCCTCCACAAATACATCATTCATTGGCGTCCTTCCCCTTTTTCCAACATACTCACAGGGTCCCTCACCACCTTCCCCCACACCTCCACCCACTACCCAACCACCCCTCATCACCCCTTCGACCGTCACCCACAACCACCACCCGCACTCACAACCAACCCGAACCACACCATACCCACAACATCTCCAGCCCGATCCATTTTGGGTCCTTCCCGTCCACCCCCGAATCACCACCGCCCGTGCCACCCCCCAATACTCATCCCATGTTAACCCGTGGCAAAGCCGGTATCTTTAAACCCAAAACCTTTCAGGCTACCATACTACCAATTACACCCCTTCCCGATAGTGAACCAACAACCTACTCTGTTGCCTCAAAAAATGCTTATTGGCGTCATGCTATGGATGACGAGTTTAAGGCTTTGACTGATCAGAAAACTTGGGTTCTTGTACCTAAGCCCCATGGGCGGCACCCAGTGGGCTGTAAATGGGTGTACAAAATTAAACACAATGCAGATGGCAGTATTTCCAGGTACAAGGCTCATTTGGTTGCTAGAGGCTACAATCAGGAGTATGGGCTTGATTAATCCGAGACATTCAATCCTGTTATTCGGCAGGAAACCATTCGCCTGGTACTGTCACTCGCCGTGCGCAACAATTGGCTCGTCAATCAGTTGGATGTTTCCAATGCTTTTCTTCATGGCATGCTTGATGAAACTATCTACATGACGCAACCACCGGGCTATGCTGATCACCGCTTTCCTCAACATGTTTGCAAACTCCAAAAGTCTCTGTATGGGCTCAAGCAAGCCCCCCGTGCTTGGTACACACGTCTGAAAACGTTCCTCCAGGGACTCGTCTTCACGTGTTGCGTACACGACACGAGTCTGTTTACTCGACATTCAGCACACGTTACAGTCATTCTTCTTGTCTATGTAGATGATATCATTATTACAGGCTCTACTGCATCTCTCATTCAGGATGTCATTCGAGCTATGCATACTACATTCAAAATGAAGGACCTTGGCCCGTTACATTATTTTCTGGGAATAGTGGTTTCTCGGACAGGCAACGGCTTGTTTCTTCATCAGTCAAAATATGCTCGAGATCTGTTGCAGAAAGCTGGACTGGAAAAATGCACCAGTCAACCAACACCGATGGCAGTCTCTTCGTCTACGAATGGAGCCGACACCCTCTTTGCCGATATCACCCACTTCCGCAGCCTCATTGGGGCTCTACAGTATCTGGCCATTACCCGTCCTGACATCCAGTTTGATGTCAACCGAGTTGCTCAGCGCATGCATCAACCAAGTGAACATGATTACCATTGTCTAAAACGCATTCTCAGGTACATTTTTGGCACTCTTGGTCGCGGTTTACTCATTCGACCCGGGGACTTGGAGCTTCGGGGTTTCTCAGATTCAGATTGGGCAAATGATAAAAATGACAGAAAATCTACATCGAGGTTTCTCGTTTTTTTGGGGGCGAACCTGATCTCCTGGTGTACAAAAAAACAACCCAAGGTCTCTCGGTCCTCGACTGAAGCTGAATACCACGCCCTTGCTCTTCTTGCTGCTGAGACCATGTGGGTCACATATATTCTACGCGAACTCCGCGCCACGCACACTGTTCCTGCTCTCTATTGTGACAACAAATCAACCATCTGTGTGGCCAAGAATTCCATCCTACACACCAGAATGAAGCATGTTGATACCGATTGTCTCTTTGTTCGCGATGAAGTTTAGGCCGGCACCATGACTGTGCAGTATGTACCCACTGAAGAACAACCGGCTGCTAATCTCACCAAGCCTCTCCCGAGCCGACAGCACGATTACCTCAGTTCCAAGCTTCCGTTCGCTTCTGCTCAGCTCAGCTTGAGGAGGGATGATAACAGATAGTATTAAATAAATAGTATTAAATAATATTAGTATTTACTGTGTACTAATCCTAGTCCTGTTAGGATTAGTACTCCTTAATCCTAGTCCTATTAGGATTAGTACTCCTTCCTATATCTCCTATATATATCTCCCATGATTTTTTTATACACTTGTGTTTGTATAAAAAGTGAGGAAGTGAGCGAGAGATTGGAGGAGAGTGGCGAGCGAGATATTTGGGAGATAGGCGCCTGAATTTTTTTTGCAAACATTTGCTATGGAGCACAATTAAATCAAACCCTAACTACTCCATTTATTTTAGGTTATTAGTTTGCTATTATATACAATTTTCCCTAATCTAAAACCTTCAATGAATTAAGGAACTCATAGCTTTATATATATATATATATATATATATATATATATATATATATATATATATATATATATATATATATATATAGGATTAGTACTCCTTAATCCTAGTCCTATTAGGTAGTATATTTGGTAGTATGGTAGCCTGAAAGGTTTTGGGTTTAAAGATACCGGCTTTGCCACGGGTTAACATGGGATGAGTATTGGGGGGTGGCACGGGCGGTGGTGATTCGGAGGTGGCCGGGAAGGACCCAAAACGGATCGGGCTGGAGATGTTGTGGGTATGGGGTGGTTCGGGTTGGTTGTGAGTGTGGGTGGTGGTTGCGGGTGTATTGTGGGTGACGGTCGAAGGGGTGATGAAGGGTGGTTGGGTAGTGGGTGGAGGTGTGGGGGAAGGTGGTGAGGGACCCTGTGAGTATGTTGGAAAAAGGGGAAGGACGCCAATGAATGATGTATTTGTGGAGGAGGAAATAGACTCGTAAAGAAACTCATTTTCGACAAATTTGACATGACGAGATATGTAGACTTTATGAGTTTGTGGGTCAAGACAGCGATAACCCTTGGAGGTAGGATGATAGCCCAAAAAAATACAAGGACGGGATCAGGGTTGTAATTTGTGAGTAATATGAGGACGTAGCCAAGGGTAGGCAAGACACCCAAAGACGCAGAGGTTGGTATAATTGGGAAATTCTTGGTAAAGGAGTTGATAGGGTGATTTGTTGGAGAGAGTGTGACTGGGCATTCTGTAAATGAGGTAGTTTGCGGTGGCTAGAGTTTCTACCCAAAAGGAAACAGGGAGATGAGATTGATGTAGAAGAGTAACCACCGTTTCAATGAGATGGCGATGCTTACGCTCAGCCACCCAATTCTGTTCGGGAGTGTATGGACAGGAGGTTTGATGTATAATTCCCAGGGATTGCAGAAACTGGCCAAAGATGTTATTGACATACTCCTTTCCATTGTCACTTCGAAAAAGTTTAACATGAGAATTGAATTATGTTTTGACCATTTTTTCAAAAGTGACAAGGTGGTGTATGCCTGTGATTTGTGTTTTAGTGGGTACAACCAAGTGTATTTTGTAAAATCATCCACAAAACAAATATAATAGCGAAAACCAGCAAATGAAGGAACAACGGTAGGACCCCATAGGTCAGAATGAATAAGTTTAAAAGGTGCAGTTGTACGCTTCTCAGATAAAGTAAAAGGTAATTTATGAGATTTAACAATTGAACAAGGAGTCACAATTGTTTACATGAATGAAAGAAAAACCTAATTGAGACATTAAAGAATTTATTATTTGAGTAGACGGGTGACCCAGACGACTGTGCAACAACAGACTGTGCCATCAGCCTAAAGAGCCACCGGAGCCACAGGAACTCTTTCTGAAACTGGGTGGGCAGACGAACTTGTGTCAGGAAGAACGTACAGACCATGCTCACAGGGGCCCTGAAAAATCACCCTCTTGGTAGTATTGTCTAGGATCCGATAATAATTAGAGGTGAACAAGAGTGAGCAATTATTGTCTTTTGTGAATTGGTTAACTGAAAGGAGATTGGTTTTAATAGAAGGGGCGTGGGTAAGGTTACCTAGGTGAAAGATAACGGTGAGGTTTTTAATGGTACCCGTACCAGTGTGAGAAATATTAAGGGACTCACCGTTGCCAACAGTAATACCATTGGAGCCATGATATGGATTTGGAGCATTAAGCTTGGATAGATCAAAAGTAACGTGCATGTTGGCCCCAGTATCCAACAGCCATTCAGAGGAAGGGCCGGCTTGAGATGCATAATTGGCATGGTTATCACTATTTCGGCTCTCCTCATACCGAAACCAGCAACGAATAGCGGCGTTTCCTGTTTTCTGATAGATTTGACAAGTTGGACGATCCCGCTCGTAAGTGCCCTGCCCGCCGTTGCCGAAGGAGTGCAGGCTGTTGTTGCTGCCGTGCTGCTGACCGTCGTACGACGGACGACTGCCTAGCCGACCGCCGCGCCCGCGGCCTCTGTTGTTTCTGCCGTAGCCACCGCGTCTCCCCTGCCGGCCGCCAACACGCCCTCCGCGATAGTTCTGGCTTGCGGTGAGGGCGGTGGCCAGCTCCATAACAGCGGCTTCTCGGAGAAGAAGTTTGCTCTCCAGATCCACGTTAATTTCTTTACTTTTTAGCCACGAGGAGAGAGTAGCCAGGTCAACGGGCGTTGGACTGATGCGAACCGCCTGTTTAATGGAGGAGTAAGCTGATGAGAGCCCCCGAACGACGCACATGATGAGATCTTTTTCGGGAATGATTTCGTTCACGGTGTCGAGGGCTGTGATGATGGTGGAGACCTCGTCTAAATACTCCGCCATAGTTTTCGTGCCTTTGGTAATTGTGTGGAGACGATCACGCAATTGAAAAATATGAGAGTGGGAAATTATTGCATAGCGTGTTGCGAGGGCCGTCCACAGGGCTGAAGTAGTTGTGTAGGATCGGACGTGTTTCTGAACCGTGGGAGAGATGACCGCAACCAAACATGATCGGATCTGGCCATCCACGACTTTCCAGGCGGCATGGGCCTGATTGGTTTTTTCTGATTTGTCGGTGGCGGTGATGACTGCCGGCGGCGGTTCTGTGCTTCCATCGACGTATTTGAGAAGGTAATTGGCCTCAAGGGCTATAAGAACAGTGATTTTCCATGTAGGGGAATTTATGTCTGATAATTTTTCGGGAATCAGGGCATGAAGATGCCTGAGAAGGAGTTTAACGCCAGAAGGAAGTGAATCGAGAGGATCCACCTCGGTTGTCATGGCTGCCGTCGCCCAAGAGAAGAGAGGGAACGATCGGTGCCCTAAAGAGAGAAAAAAAAACAAGAGAAAAGAAGATCTAGGTTTTCTGGCTCTTGATACCATGAAGGAATATTGATTGTATTGAAGTGTTAACCTAATAAGGGAATACATGGGAGATATATATAGGAGATATATTGAAGTGTTAACCTCACTGCCACTATCTGATCCTTAACCTGCAACTGAAGTCTCATCAATCTGAGTCTCATTACCACTGTCTGGATCATCACTTTCAACATGTTCCTCATTATCATCATCTGAACCTGCACCTGACGGGTCATAGCACTATCATCTCCAAGGGTATATGAGTTGTTGTAATAGAATTTTCATGAGTAACTTGTGTACTATCAACTTGTACTTCCATTGAATTATGATCAACGTGTGCCTATAGTTAAGAGAGATTCCACAAAAGCAGGAAGATGATGTGAAACATCAATGTTAGTTTGATATTGACTTGGAGACAAATAGGGTAATGTGTTTTAATCAAACAAAACATGTCTGGATAAGTACATCCTCCATGTAGAAGGATGATAATATGTATACCCTTTGTGTAAGCTGATATAACCTATGAGCACACACAGGAATCTCTTTTTACTGAACTTGTTACTACCCTTGATATATGGAAAACGTCTACAATAAAAAACTTTTAAGCTATTGCAATCAGGTTGCCTTTCATATAACTTACAAGTAGAGTCACCATCTTTTAGATTGAGGAGGACAATCTATTAATGAGGAACACTACAGTAAGGAAACACTTAACCTGCATATATAAATGGAGGTTAGCATGAAATATTCTCACGATGCCACAAACTTTCAAAATTTTTATGAAGTCTGTATTAATAAATTCACCACCTCCATCACACTGAAATTTCTTAGATTCTTTAGAAAATTGTTTTTCCTCCATTTTTCTAGAATTTTACAAAGACTTAAAAAATTAAGATTTCTTTGTCAGTATCTTGTGTTACCATATACAAACACAACATAATGTTTCATATGTTGAGAAGATTCAACAGGAGCTGGTCTCCACAAGTCACAATTAATTTTCAATAAAGGTTTCTTCTCAACTCTATTTCTCAAACCAAATCGAACCTTACAACTCTTTTCCATCGGTTACTAGAACAAACAAAATGAATTTTATTCCTACTACTAACATTGGTGCAAATATTACTACTCAAAACTTTTAAAGACTTCAAACTAGGGTTTTCGAATCTAGTATGCCACATGTTGTCTGATGTGTTCCGATTGTGTGCATCAATTAATAAAGGATAGAGATTGCTATCTTCCAAAAATAGAGTTCATTGCTTTTAAATATTTAGCCATCCATGTCCTTTGTCTTTTTGTCCTTTATAACAAAGTTAGTTTCATCAAATTCAAGAGTGCAACAGTTATCCTTTGCAAGTATACTAACTGAGAGTAGATATTTATTAATCTTAGGAACGACAACAAGTACGTTAACTTCGGGCCTTATCCTGATATGTTTCAAATATGTGTTATGTGTAATTTTTATCCATTCACAATAATGATTTTATCCGGTCCATTATAGTGTTTAAGATCAGTTAAATTACCTGAGTTACTTGTTATATGACTACCTGCTCCTGAGTCCGTATATAAAGTTTCATCAATAGTGTTTTGTAGATTGACACCAACCAATGTTTGTGGTAACTCGTCTGCAACTTGGTAAGAGTGGTCCTACATATAGAAACATTTTCAAACAATATTGTTATTTGTACCACACATTTTACATGCCTCAGTAATGTTTTTCTTCTAACTTTCACTTGAAAAATTATTCTAAGAATATGATCTTTATTTAGTATTATAAGAACATGTTCCTTGTCCAGCAGACTTGAAGTCTCTTCCTCTAGGTGCCAAGGATCCAACTCTTTAGGAATGTGTCTTTATCCTCTAGTCATTAATATTATTGTTGTCTTATTTATCCTTCTCAACTGCTACAACTTTCTCAACACTCTGACCAATGGAATGCGCACTTTTAGTTGGTTCATTCAATATGATGAGGTAGGTAAATCTCATCGCCTGAATCAATTGAGGTATTTGTGTTCTCCATATATGATAATTTGTTGGCTTGAATTTAATGGAACATGATGCCATAAAATGGTGAAGTGAGGAGATTGATGCAGTGTTTGTAGAAGAGGCCATTATAATTCGATCGGGTGGTTATTTTGAATTTTGTATCTCATACATTAAAGAGCAGAAAATGTTTTAAGCTCTTATATCATGTAAAAAAAAATCACGTTAGGTTTAGAGAAATCAAGTATTGTATTAATAAATAAAACTATTGAGTACATGCTCATTATATAAGAGAAGAGTCATATACTATCTACACATAGAAAACTACTACAATATAAAATTATAATTTACATGAGTAGTATAGGTTTACTATTACTACTATAACTACAACACCTTATCCTAGTCGACTTTAGCTCCATACAGAATACAATAGAGTAGTTGTACATAAGTTAGGATTTAGTAGTTGAGTTCCTAATATGACTCTAATTTTACACCAGTAAACATGTCAGGTCCTTAGACCTGTTCCTTAGATAAATTTCTATCATTAGCTTCCTTCATCTTCAACAACGTAACAAGGACATGTTTCAATGTTCTTATAATATATCATGACTTAGCCTAGTAGATGTTGATGAATTTCAGTCCCAGTGTTAGCATTTAGATTCAGACTCTAAGGGTTACCTATTAATTAAATACATTGCTTGTTTAATAAATTAGTTAATTCAATCAATATTATTTAGAGTTAGTTAGATTTAGGATTTCGCTTAACGAACTCATTCGCAGACAACATGTGGCATACTAGATTCGAAAACCATAGTAAACTTTTTCAAAAGATATGTTGCATATTTTCTTTGTGAAAGAAATATGCCATCAATTCCCTGTTTCGCCTTAAGACCAAGAAAATAATGCAGCAGACCCAAATCAGACATCTCAAAATTCTTCATCATGCAGTCCTTAATTCAGTAACGATAGACTCACTCGAACCCCTATATATCATATCGTCAACGTTAAGACAAACCACCAAAAAATCATTTTACCTTCTTGTTTTACATAAAAAGTAGGCTCATTGTTACTTCTTTCAAAACCATTCTCCTGGAAATACGAATCAATTTTGAAGTACCATGCATGCGGCGCTTGCTTTAAGCCATAGAGTGCCGTTTTTAACCTGTAAACCTTATCTTCTTTGCCATTAACTACAAAACCTTCAGGCTGTGAGACATAAACTTCCTCTTCCAAATCATCATTTAAAAAGACAGATTTAACATCAAATTGATACACTCGCCAATTTGAATTAGTAGCCAAGGCTAAGAAAGTTCTCATAGTTTCAAAGCGGGCAACAGGAGAAAAAGTCTTGTCGAAGTCAATACCTTGTTGTTGGGAATAACCCTTTGCGATGAGCCTTGTCTTGTGTTTTTGGACGCTGCCATCTGCATGATACTTGGTTATAAACACTCATTTGAGTTCAATAGCTTTCTTTCTTTCTGGCAAATTTATCAAGTCCCATGTTTGATTCTTTTGAATAGCCAACCACTCCTCTTTCATAGCTTTGCACCATTTATCATCTGTTTCAGCATCTTCAAAGAAAATAGGATCTGAAACAAGTAAAGCAAAAATACAAGATATATTGTCAGCATATCTGGGATTTGGTTTCCTATCCCTTGTTGATCTTCTTAATGGAGTTGCCTCAGCTGAAGGTGCTTCCAATGTTGAAGATGTTGCTGGTGCAATTGATGAGGTAGTCGATGGACCTGCCAAAAACTGATCTGCTCCATACTCTTGATCAACAATAACGTCAGAAGGCAACAATTGAATATTTGAACTTTTATTTCCTAAATTAAAGTTCCAGCTTGCATCTTCCTTAAACACAACATTTCTATTGACCATAATTTTGCCACTCACTGGATAGTATAACTTATAGGCTTTGGATTGTGAGCTATATCCAACAAAGATACATTTTTCACATTTTTCATCAAGCTTACGTCGAGCCTGCGAATTCACCAAAGCATAAGCTATACATCCAAAGACACGTAAGTGGCTTACCTTTGTCTTGTTACCTCTCCAAGCTTCATATGGTGTTCGATTAAACACTGCCTTGGTGGGTGAAATATTCAGCAAATAGACAGCAGTGGCAACAGCTTCAGCCCAAAAACACTTCAGTACACCTCTACCTTCCATCATGCTTCTTCCCATCTCGACAACTGTGCGGTTCTTTCGTTCAGCTACACCGTTCTGCTCCGGTGTATATGGTGCTGTGAGCTCTCTGTGTATTCCATTTTCCTCACAAAAGGAATAAAATTCTTTTGGCATAAACTCACCACCTCTATCCGTCCGAAGAGTTTTGAGTCTATATCCACTTTGCCTCTCAACAAAAGATTTAAATTTCTTGAAATTGTCAAACGTTTCAGATTTAAATTTCAAGAAATATATCCAACTCATACGAGTATAATCATCAGTAAAAAGCAGAAAGTATCGACTTCCTCCTAAGGACTTAACACTCATACGACCGCGCAAATCAGCATGTACTAACTCAAGACAAACAGAAACTCTCCAAGACTTGCCTATAGGAAAAACCTTTTTACTTTGTTTTCCATAAACACAGCTTTCACAAAAATCAAGATTCTCAACTTTTGGCAACCCAAAAACCATTTCCTTTTGGCTCAATAACTTCAACCCATTAACATTTAAATGACCATAACGCAAATGCCACAGTCTAGTTTCATCATCTCCACTAGCTACCATAACACACTTTTCAACCATTGAAACTTCTAAAGGAAACATTTTGTGGCGCTTCTTCTTTTTCCTCCTTCATATTAAACCCATGAGAGCATTAAAATAAACTAAGAGAGAGATATGGTGTCTTACCTAGCATGACAATCCTGAATGTACTTGTGAATGGATACAAGACCATCACATATGCATTTGAATTCCTTAATATATTAATCAATCTTTTTGGTTCCTAACATAACATTTGTAATTTTTATTTAAGCCAAAACTTCTTATATTTCATTGCTTAAAGATAAGTTTCTTTCAAGCATTCCTACATATCATTGGAAGTTGAGCATCCCACAATCAAGTACATGATCTCTTGTGTCTAGGTGCCAAGGATTCAACTCTTTAGGAATGTGACTTTATCCTCTAGTCATTAATATTATTGTTGTTTTATGTATCCTTCTCCACTTCTACAACTTTCTCAACACTCTAACCAATGGAATGCACACTTTTAGTTGGTTCATTCAACCTGACGAGGTAGGAAAATCTCATTGCCTGAATCAATTGAGGTATTTGCGTTCTCCAAATATGATAATTTGTTGGCTTGAATTTCATGGAACATGATGCCATAAAATGGTGAAGTGAGGAGATTGATGGAGTGTTGCAGAAGAGGCCATTATAATTCGATCGGGTGGTTATTTTGAATTTTGTATCTCATACATTAAAGAGCATAAAATCTTTTAAGCTCTTATACCATGTAAAAATATCACTTTAGGTTTAGAGAAATCAAGTATTGTATTAATAATTAAAACTATTGAGTACATGCTCATTATATAAGAGAAGAGTCATATACTATCTACACATAGAAAACTAATAAAATATAAAATTATAATTTACATGAGTAGTATAGGTTTACTATTACTACTATAACTACAACACCTTATCCTAGTCGACTTTAGCTCCATACGAGATACAATAGCTTAGTTGTACATAAGTTAGGATTTAGTAGTCGAGTCCTAATATGACTCTAACTTTACACAAGTAAACATGTCATCTTCCTTAGACCTGTTCCTTAGATATATTTCTATCATTAGCTTCCTTCATCTTCAACAACGTAACAAGGACATGTTCTTATAATATATCATGACTTAGCCTAGTAGATGTTGATGAATTTCAGTCCCAGTGTTAGCATTTAGACTCAGACTCTAAGGATTACATATTAACTAAATACTTTGCTTGTTTAATAAATTAGTTAATTCAATCAATATTATTTAGAGTTAGTTAGATTTAGGATTTCGCTTAACGAACTCATTCGCAGAGATAAGATTTCAACTTTATTGGTATTTACTTTTAGAATAATGATTTAAATATTAATAACCGTGATCTAAAGTTAATACACTATTTTAACAAAAGCTACTGAATTTGAGTGACCCCATATGGGCTTGTAGCTCCGCTTCTATGTTGACAGTCACTTGGAGTTGGGTGTCAATGACGTGTGAGAATCTTATTTTAGTTTTTTTGACTCCTGATCCTTTTTTATGTTCAAAGTATTTTTTTTCACAAGTATGTTAGGTGTACTTGAAGTGGGCTGAAACAGAAACACAATAACACCTTTAACATACAATATTAAGCCCATATTACAACAAATTGACTTAGTTGGGACTTCATTTTCCTTTATTTTTATATTTCTGCATTGATGACAGATATATTTCTTCCTTAATATTAATGCTTAAATTTTATAAATCTGATAATCGAATATACATTGATTGTCTTCTAGTATACTTATTTTGCGTTGCTCATCAATCATGTCTGTCTTCTAGTATACTTATTTTGCGTTGCTCATCAATCATGTCTTTTATTTGTTATATGCAGGGTCGATTTCTCATCATGTCATTATCATTGTCATTCATGGTGTCTGAAAGTAGTAGAATATGTGGTCTTCACGTGGTACTATCTAGGCCAGATCGTACTGTTTTCGGCGGCTACGTTTTTGGAAGGCTCATAACTGCTACTCCAATAGAGGTGTTGTTCTAACTATCTCTGTCCTAATTGGTTTCAAACTCCTTTTTTGTGCGTTTAGACTGACTAGTAGTGCATGACTGAAAATTCAGCGGATAATGATCCCACCCCTCTATTGTTCACTTAAGTAGAAGGCTTTTGTTTTCAATAAGATTCAAATTTGGACATCACATGCATGTTGCTCTCTTATTACTCGATTAATGCTTACCCTTATGTTTGAGTGTATATTATTTACATGCTAACGATTTTCAATTTACTACCAGGTGGTTGTGAGTAGATTCATTCCGAAAAAGGAAGAGCCTGAGTTTGAGGACTATGATGACAATTGAGTAGTAAATTGTTCGAATGACTTTTTTTAAACCACAATGGTTTGTTATTGTTTGAACTTCGAAAATCAAGTAACTAAATTTAATTGAGTTTGGTGTTATTTGATACAAAC
Organism: Solanum peruvianum; assembly: GCA_027705065.1. Lineage (NCBI taxonomy): Eukaryota > Viridiplantae > Streptophyta > Magnoliopsida > Solanales > Solanaceae > Solanum > Solanum peruvianum. The sequence goes on along the minus strand of JAKWJD010001758.1, from coordinate 51,082,662 downwards.
ATGTAATATATTAGTATGGAATTATAGGATACATTTTACTAATGCTTTTGGGCTATGTTCACTTAAATGTTTTTTTAAAAAATAACTCCAACCGTTAATTTTATCAGTATTTGTGATTCTATAATCACAAAAGCATTATCTCATATATGAATTCTTTTACCTACATGCTTGTGTTAATGATTATTACAAAAACAATTCTAATGTGGCCAAAATCTCACTGCCTGTATTGTAGATAGACATTAAGGAGTTCCTAAATTTTATGTTCATTTTGGGGAAAATGGTTGTTGTGGTGTTCAATATTCCAATCACTCGTCAGAATAATTTTTACACTTCCACATTATATTTATCTGATGTAATAGGTAACGTGCCTTATTTTTAAGAGTTTTAAATCTTACACTTTAAAGAGACTCATTTGTGATGTTCTTTATCACTTGATTATAAAAATAGTAAATGTTGGATTTGGCTCCCCTCCATTACTCTTTTCCTCCATTTCGTCAAGTACACGTCTAGATGAGAGACATTTGTACTATTTAATTGTTAAAGGTGCATTATGACGCATGACTTCCATCCGAGTAGGAATTGAGGAAAATGAAGAAAATGAGTGATGGAGAAGAGCCTCATCCAGTATTATACATTATTTAATCACTTCCTGTGTTAGAAATTTATTCTTAAAATATTATGTTGAGAAATTTTTGTTCGGTACACATGAAAATGTCCACTTGAACGTGTTTATTTCAATGACCGACAAAGAAGCATAATGGCGCAAACTTGAATCGAAGGTCGAAGATTTAAAATCTATTGATAAGAGAATTCCAATCGAAGATTGAAGATTTCAATGTTATTGAAAGGAGGATCTCAATCGTTTCCAAACCTACAGGGAGGAGCAAAATTGACTAAATGAAGGAAAGCTGCATTCTAGTTGGTTAAGGAAAGAAGTAGCGTAATTTGTTATTTGATGCGGCAAAAACAAATAAGAAGTCTAAGTTGAGTTCAACTAGGATTTGCTGAATTTCTGATCTATAAAAAGGGAGCTTTTTTCATAAACAAAAATTTGCGCACTAACATAGAGAGAAAATCAAAGCACTATCAAGAGGTTTTTGAAAGTTTTGATATTACTGGGTGTGCTGCGAGATCGAGTATCTAATTGTAAAAGTTGTATTCAAGAATCTTGTTTAGAATCTTAGTGTTGTGAGTAGGAGTTGCTTTACAAGTTGAAGAACTTGAAGAGAGTTAGAAGATACAAAACTAGGGAGTAGTTTTGTGTCTTAGGGTAGAAGAAATTAGAGTTTATAATTCCGTAGATTACATAGTTTTGTAATCGCTGTATTGTTTGAAGTTTATAAATAATACAAAGTGTTACTCGAATTATTTATTGTTAAGGTTCACACAAAACAGAAACATATTGTTAGTACATGTGCCTTTGAAGAATTCAGGAGGGTGGAATTCTAACAATTTTAATTATAAAAAGGAAGAATTATCCAAAAAAATTGCATTAGAATTATAAATGTGAAAGTATCCAAAAAAAATCCTTCTTTTTTTTAAAACAATAGACATCAACTTAAAGGTAAAATATTTTGTAAGACTACTATTATGCTAAACAAATTAAACGTGGTTAAGTTCATGTTCAATAATTTTAATATTTTAATATAATATATAAAATAAAATTAATGATATAGATATATGGATACCGAAAATTGAGAAGAACTAATTATTCTTACTAAATTTGGAGACAATTATTTTCATATAATCTTTACATTTAACAATTAAATAATACACATGTCTCTTGTCTGTGTACCTGACGGAATTGAAGGAAAGGGTAATAGAGGGGAGTCAAATGTTTACCCCAACAATGTATAAATCGTAAAGTAACCAAAAATATTACAAAAAAAAAGAATATACATTATATATATATATATATATATATATATTCACAGTACCAAACTCTTAACATAAACCTGACCTTATAAAATAAAATATATTTTTTAATGAATTATCCTATGTTAGGAAGTAACAAAAAAAAAAAAGTCAAATGTCAATACTGATATCCAACCACCAGTGAAAAATATTTTTTTAAAAAAGTGAATTTGTCTGATTATGATCTTGTATCACTCTCATAATAATTTTCCAAGAGAGGGTAAGGTCCTCCTTCAACTTGACAAATGGCAAGTTACTCATATAGATATGAAAAATGTAATCTCTTTGTTAGCTAATTTATTTTGATCATACAAAGGAATCTGAATAGGCTTTTTTCTTAGATTACTTAGTCAATATCTTTAAATTAGAGGAAAAGCTTCTTTTAGATTTGTCTCAGTTTAACTTCCTGTAACACCTCAGATATAAGTAGTTGAGATTAGAAAGAAAAAGTTCCATTTTTGTCACTGATGCGGTGATCAATGAATACAACCTACAGATTTTAGGAAGTCCAGTGGACCATAGGAAGGAAGTCATACGACTGGATTTGAGATTTGGAAAAATTTTAAGCCTCAATAAGTTGACCTACAAAAGAATTAAACGAATCATAGGGTGGTCTATGAGTCGTAGGAAGTGCCCATAAGGTGAATTAGAGAATTGATTTGAGACCCATGTCCTCGAAAGGAGTTGAAGAGTCGTGATATAGTCTATGGGTCGTAGGTGGGATCCATAGAAGTTATTTAGACTTAGTGAAATTTTGGGCCTGAACATGGGTTTTTAGGATAGGGGTCTATGAGTCGTACAAAGTGGGATGGGTCGTAGGAAGGTTTCATAGAATCGATCAAAAATAGTGAGCCATAGTAACAGGTTCTACAGTTGACCAGGATAGCCCATAGATTCAAACCGTAGACCTGTCTAGCATATTTTAATTAAGAGTATTTTGATCTTTTTCAACACAATTAACACTTACACTATGTCAAAAACTAGAAAGCGCTAAATTGGAAATAGCAAAATTTTAGGATTATTTTGCAAGTTTTTCTTAAGTTGTGAGTTTTGGGTCAACTCCAAATGACCATAACTTTAGGATAAGTTAGGTGACCCATAAGATATCAAATGAAATATATTTGAATCCTCTTTCTAACGCCAACGAGTTTGCTAAATTTTGAGTTTGTATGAGGGAGTTATGCTCATTAGAAGTCGGTTTGTCCAGTAAAGGAAAGTTACCCAAAAATATGAGGGGTACTTTTGTATTTTTTCGTACCCAATGAGATTAAAATGGTTTTTAGTAATATTTTGGGATCAAATCTGATTTGGGTCAGTTTTACAATCCTAGTTTACGCTTAGGTTTAAGAAGAGAGTTCAAGAAGAGAAAAGAAGAGAAAGGGGAGGGGTGGGGTGGATGGAGGGGAGATTCAAGCGTTTGTCAAGAAACTTGAAGTTTGTTGTGGAATTTCCCCAAGGGTTTGATCCCTAAGATGTATGTGAGTTCTCATAGTGTTGGATTCATTCACCCACACGCCAAACATGTTATTAAAATGCAAATTTGTTCTTAAGGTTGAAGGATTTGAATTCTTGATAAGTTTTCTTGAAATTCCTTTTGTGATCTTAATTGATGGGATTGAGATGAATTCTTGCTCGTTCTCTCACACTAACTCATCTAGAATCGAAGGTTTCTTCTCCACTCACTTGGATTCAATTAGTTAACTTAATTACACTCTAATCTAATGAAAACAATACTCAAATAACTCAATTTCATCTCAAGAAATCATCAAAATCCCAACACAACATGATTTAGAATGAACCTATCAAGAACTCTAATTTTTTTATTTTAAGAGTGAAACTTTGCTGAAAATAACATGATTGGCGTGTGGATGAACAAACCCAAAACTACGGAAGCTTACATACCTCTTAGGGATCAAACCCATGCAAGAAATCCACGACATCCCGCAACAATCTCGATGAACGCTTGATCCTCTCCTCTTTTCTCTTCTTTTCTTTTCTTGAAATCTCAACAAAAACCCGAGGCATATATTATGATTTTAAAACTGAACCTAATAAGATTATACTCTTAGAACCTTAGTAAAAACGAATTAAATCTTATTGGGTAAGGAAAAGACCAAAATACTCCTCACTATTTTCGGCTAACTTTCTTTAACAGCACAACCTAACTTCAAAGGTCATATCTCACTCATCTGAACTCAAAACTTAGAAAAATTGGCGGCCTTGGAAAGATAATTCAAAGATATTTCCTATGGTATCTTATAGCACACTTAACTCATCCTGTGTTAGGAGTTAAGTTCATTTGAAGTTGACCCAAAATTCACACTTAGTTTATCTTGCAAATTTTCAGATTTTTCTATTTCCAATTAAATTCTTCCTACTCAAGGTGCTAAATCTAATGAATTGACCTTAGTTCTTAAGAAATTTTTTAATTCCATGGTAAAATCTCACTCACTACGATGAACAACTCAAGTCTTAGTTCAAAAAATTTTCTAGGTTGTTACGGAAGAGTTTTATACCCTCGCAAGGTATAGGGCAGTTCTGATAGCGTGGGCGAGACGTTATATCATCACATAACTCATTATCATAGTTGTAGAATAAAGAATCTCCCAAATAAAGTTTATTTTGTATTTTTACATACAAATTGAGTTATATTATATTTTTCAATACAATGAGTTTTTATCTACTCTTTTAATTTTTTTCTTTATATCACATTATTGTTATGGCTTTAACGTTGAAATGAGTCGAGGTTGAGTTGAGTTAAGATGAGGTAAGTTATTTCTTTAGAACCAATTCAAGCGTATTTCATGTTTAGATTTCCCCTTGCAAGCTCGTACATTCCATGTACTTACCTCATTTGGCCTGCATCTTTTATGATGCATGTAACCGATACCAACAACCGTATTATGTTGATCCAGTTGAGTTCTAGAGTTGTTTGGTGAGCTTCCTTGCTTCCGGAGGATCCCTCATTTATGTTTATCAATTCAATTTTCTTATTAGAATGGCGTAGCTCTTATGTCCCGATGTAAATCTCAGTTAATTAGTAGAGGCTTCATAGATATTTAGACATTATTAGTTCATGAGTCTTGTTCATTTCAGTTATCATGTTCTAGACTTGAGTTGTCGCTTTGACTAGTGAATGTTTCATTAAATATTCGGAGTTAGTTATTTTGAGTTAACACTTTACTTTTAAAGTTCTCTTATTGTTGAGTAAGTCTTCCGCTAAGAGTTGAGTTAGGCCAAGGGTTCGCTTGGGGCCAGTAATGTTTCTCGAGTGCCGGTCACGTCCAGGGTGTAGGCTCGGAGCGTGAGAATATGATTATTATTATTATATATAAAAAACATGTACTCACTTGACATTAATTTCTTATTCTATATGTCAAAAACACATAATTTAAATATGAATTTGAGGAACGTCGGTTATGATCATATGTTCATGTCTTACATTTTTTTTCGCCAGATTTTTACAAAATTGTAGTCTCCTCCTTTTATAATTGCATATATATGAAGAAGTTATTATCGAATGTAAGTAGTGTTTTTTTAGAATTTGTACATAAATTTACGTCGATGTATTTCTTCCTTATATGATGTGTATTAGATCATTATCAATTGTAGTCTGTATGGTGTTCACCTACATATAAATTGTAATTATTTGTGATGAAGATAATAAATGTTGAAATTGAGTGTATATAAATCATATTTACACGTACGTCTATCCTTTTGATGATTCAAAATTATGAAGTTTTTTCGATTGTAAAATTAACAAACAAAAAAATAGTTAAATTATTTTTAAAAATAGTTAATTACTATTAGTTAAAGTTTTTAATGGATGTAACTGTTTGGAAAAAATTGAAGGTCTTGAAACTAATATTTTTTCAGCTTTTTTTATAAAAAATTATTTTAATATTTTCTTAAATAAAGTCAGTAAGAAATTACTTTTAGACTTCACAAAATACTGACTATCAATTAATTTGCAAGTTAGGAATAAAACAGCAAGATGTAATAGTTTCTTTCATATAAATTGTTTACTATACCAACTTGTAATAGTAGTACTTTAACATAAAGGTAATTTAATGATTTAGTATTTAAATGGTAATTTTTTTGTCTTCAACTTTAATTTAATTAGTTCCCCTAATCAATTATGTTTATAACATCACGATGAAAGAATGAAAGTAAAATCCTTCCATTAATTAATATATATTAATATTTGATTAAGTTTTAATTTAGTGGAAGAATAAAATAGTAATTCAACTTCGCATTTTAGACCTAGCTTTCAACTTCTAATAATATATAATATGATGATATATCATATGATATATGATGCATTTTGAATTCTAATGTGTTAATAATTTTTCTTTTTAAAAAAATATTACATGTTTATGTAGTATATATAATACTTAACAATCCTATCTAATATGTGTAAACAACAAAATATATGATAAATATGCATATTGATAAAAGTGCTAAAGTTTTGTTAAATAGGTTAATTAGATATTCATATGTTTAATGAAAAACCATCTTAATCATTTAATGTTGAGATAAAGAAATAAGATCTTAAACATTAAGATATACATTCAAATTCAGACGTTTTAATCTTAGTGAAAACAAATGAAGCATTAATTCCCCTATAACTATTTTTGAAGAGCAAAAAGAAGGGGCAAAAATGAAATATCACAAATGTAGGGGACAATTTCTGCAAACACTTAAAAGAATTAAATTTAGAAAACCAAGTTTTAGATTTGGTCTAACTAAAATCAAATTGTAAATCCCAACAATTTTAGAACTTTCATCCTCTTTTATCAAAATTCTATAGTAAACAACAGCAAAAACAACTTGTCTATTCGATGGATTCTCAAAAGACCTCTGTTGGTGCTAAAATCATTCAAACTTCATCGAATCATGGAGAACTTTTTGGTATGTATGTCTTCATTGTTTCTTCTAATTTGGGAAAAATTTAATTTATATACATCATTTATATGACTTTTATAAACTTTATTACTATAATTAGTGATTATTGGATTTTCTTGATGATTGATAGGTGTTGTTGGTAAGGCGCAGGTAATCCATGTGAAAACTGGAGAGGTAAGATTTGTTTTACTTAGATTATTTTTAGACTAAAGCATGTGTTTTTCATAACATGATTTACAGATCTTAGATTAACCTATATGAGATTTTGTTCTTTTGCAACAGCTTGAGTTTTCAATTTCATATGAGCGAAAAAGAAGAAATTAATTTAATTGTACATTTATTTTTTGTTAGAGATGAAATGAAAGAACCAAAACTACAATAGTTGATTGACTCTCTACTGATAAAAGAAATTCATGTTATCCATAAGTTATAACTTTTATCTGGTGATGTGATCCTTTCATCATAACATCTCCTATAAATGTATTGTGGGGCTTATGACTCCATTTCTTCAAAATGAAAAGTCTTATGTTACTAGAAAACAACATTTATATCATACCCATGATCAAAGTTCTCATGAATTGAAGTTCATGTTTTGTGAATGTTTCGGTTGATTTTACTAAATGATGCAAAGCCTATTATCTTTTACGCAGGACATTTTGTCTAAGATAATGAATTTATCCCAACAAGGACCTATGAAAATTTGTGTTCATTCTGCAACGGGTGGCATAAGTAACGTCGCCCTCCAAGAGTCTGCAACGGGTGGTGGCATTGTGACATACGAGGTATGCATTAGTTTTAGCTTAGACACACTTACTATCTTTCCTGCCTCTTTGTTGAGGCTTGATGTGATAGTTTATGCTTAGTTAGTTTATGACTCTAGCTATGTGTAGTTATCTCTTCACTAGATTTTGTTGGCTATGTGATTTAGAAATGGCATTGAAATTAAAAAGTGCTTTTGACTTGAGAGAAACAAAACAGTAGAGTACATGCATCCTTTTAGATGTACTCCCTCTAGCCCATTTATATGTCTATTACCTTTTATAGAATCGTTTATTTTTTTAACTACTATTTTTCAAATCAAAGTCTAATTCTAAACAGATATGATCAAAAACACATTGGAAGTATCAGTGTTTTACGATTGAGAGTTTCTTAGCTAAACTATAATGTTGTATCCTTTTCTACCTAAATTATCACAAATTATGTATGTCGCAAGGACTTGTTATATCACTCTTTATCACTATTCTTGTAGTACATCATGACTCAGCCTAGTGGATGTTGATGTTTGAGTCTCAATGTTAGAATTAATTTAGATTCAGACTTGAATTAAACTATATATTAACTAAATACATTGCATGTTTAATAAAATTAGGTAGTTCAGTCAAATTATTTACCATCAGTTAGATTTAGGATTTTGGTTGACGAACTCATTTGCAGATATAAGAATTCAATTTTAAGGATTTTTAATTTTGAAAATGTTGTTTTAGTTATTAATAATTGTGTTCTAAATTTAGTAAGTTATTTTATCAAAATCTACTGAATTTAGTCAACCGATATGGACTTCAAGCTCCACTTCTAATGACAGTCAGTTAGAGGATGTGAAAATCTTATTTTAGTTTATCGACCCCTAGTCCTTTTTTTCTCTTTGAATTGTTTTAGTCACAAGTATATTAAATGTACTTGAAGAAAAAAACACAATAAAACATTTAACATATGCTATTGAGCTCATATTAATTGTCAATTGATTTTGCTTGGTTTGGTGTTTCTACCTTATATACTATGCACAAGTAGCTAGTTGTATGTACATCAATTGGAAATGTTGTGAAGTTAGGTATGTATATTAATGCTTGAATTTTATAAAGGTGATAATCGATTGTACATTAATTGTTTTCTAGCCTACTTATTTTGCAATGCTCATCAAGTACGGATATCTTTTGTTATTTATATGCAGGGTCAATTTTTCATCATCTCATTATCAGGGTCAGTCATGTTGTCAAAAAGTAGTAGAACATGTGACCTTAGCGTGATGTTATCTAGGTCGGATCATATTGTTCTTGGCGGTTGCGTTGCTGGAAAGCTCATAGCTGCTACTCCGGTACAGGTGTTATTCTAACTATACTTATCCTTGGTGCATGACTCGAAATTCAGTGGACAATGGTCTCACCCCTATATTTGTGTTCTTACCCTTATTTTTGAGTGTTTATTGTGAACTTGCTAATGAGTTTCAGTTCAATATCAGGTGGTTCTGAGTAGCTTTATTCCCGAAAAGGAAAACCGTGAGTCTAAGGGTGATGATGATGCTCCCAAGGATATTCGAATCGTTGATCCCCCCCGTTGCTGTGTAGGCAATTGAATGCAGAGACCAAGGGGCAGATCCTTCTACTCCTCTCAAAAATGAATGTGTTGTTGAAGTTGGATTTTCTTATCGTCCCTTCCAAGACATTTCTTCTAAAGTGTGGCATACTGCCAGATTGAGAAGTTCATTTATTTTGAAGTTTGAAGTTTGTGATTATGAGTTGAGGAATGCATTGTATTGCTATCAGTTGCATTTGAATATTTACTGATTTTATATCTTAGCTTAAAATGAGATGGTTGGAAAGACTAGAATTAATTTTGGGTGTATTCAATCATGTTATTTATGAAGGATTGCTCTAATAATTGCTTTAGGTATTTTTTATCACTGAATTCATTTAGTACTGTAACATCTCGCAAATTGAAATAACTAGGAAGAAGTTTAGAATTTGAAAGTCATTTTTGGAAAGTTTTACAAAAAAAAATTAGAAAATTTGTTAAGTACGTTAAGTTGAGTTTTTGGTACGTTTCAAACGACCATAACTCCTAGCTCAGGAGGATTTAGGTGTGTTTCCAGATATAGTAGGAAAGATCTTGAAATAATCCTTCCAATGCCGCCAAATTTACTCATTTCCAAGATTTATGAGTGAGTATGTCTTAGAAGTTGTGCTGTTTGAAGGGTGGTTTGGTCTTTTCCCTATCCTATTATTTTAATTAATTTTTAGTAATTACTTAGGGGTCAAAACTGAACTTGGTCAGTTTGCGTTTTTGAAAATTGAGTTAGGGTTTTAGAGGAGAAAAAAGAAGAGAAAAGAGAAGAAGCAAGGAAATTGTCAAGTTCTTCAAGAATCGCTTGTGAAATTCGTAAAGGGGTGATCACTATGATTTCTGTGAGATCACATAGCGTTGGGTTATTTCACCCACTCGCCAATCATGATTTATTTCAGCGAATTTAAGTCTTTGAAAGTTTAGATATTGAATTCTTGATGGGTTTGTTGAAGTTCCTTTGATTTCTTGATTCATTGAAACTTTTGAGGAGTTGTTTGATCCAAATTCATGTAATTAGGTGTGATTTCAAGTTAAATCTTTCATACTTTGAACATGTAATCGACTCTAAAAGTTTGTGGAAAGAACCAAGTGAAATTATAGAGGGTTTAGAGTTGAAAAACGAGCAAGAAAAGTCAGAATGCACCTGGGTAGGGGCCTGGGCACCGCCCCTCTTAGATCCCCAAAGAAGGGGTCTCTGAAGTATGGGCTATGGGAAGTCGTTCCATCCAGTGCCCCGGCCCTACCCAAGCCTCCGAAGTTTTAAGGTTGGCGCCCTACGCCTCTCAGAGCGCCAGTGACACTAGTTCATCCCATTTCTTTCCCATCTTTCCATACTAGTTCCTTAGCAACATACCTATATTTCCTAGTTGATACAAACACTCTAAGGTATGTCTAAACATCATGAAATCATCCATAAGCATGAGATCATGAATCTTTTATCCATAATCCAATTCAAAGAAAGTTATGATCTAAGTCATAAGAAGTAAGAATCAAGTCAAGAAGCGTTTTTAGAGTTTTTCAGAAGTATTTTCCAAATATTTTAACTTTGTTTTAAGACTTAAAGTTCAAGTTGAGAAAAGAGTAAAAATTGAAGATCATTTCTTCAAAGAGTATATGGGACTATGTATTCCCCAAGATTTAAAATGTTTTCACATTTAAACGAGGTAACAAAGATGGACTTTGAGCTAACCTTTGAGAAATTATCTCAAATCACAAAGAATTATGTTTTTAAACCAGAAGAGTTATCATCATATTTTGGGAGTAGTATTGTGCAGCAATATGTGGAAGAGTTCCAAAAACTCACAGCTCACATAAACCATGTAGCCACCATGGATAGAAGAGGGTCAGACTTTTTAGATGATTTCTTAGTTCTTTTAAGCATAGACTAGTGGATCCACTTAGTAGTTCAAATTATATACCCTCGGCAAGGTATAGGACGACCTTGGTAGTGTGAGACATAACATATCATCACAATAGCTCTTACCTGACAGTTGTCCATTATAGAAATTCCCACAAAAGTAATTGTATTCTTTTATACACAGTTTAATTGTATTTTGACATACATTTCAAAGTTATATTGTCAAGATTAAATGTTGTCTATGTGGAGTGTGATACTGTGATGTGGAAATTGTTTAAAATAAAAGAGAGAGTGTATCATACATACCATGATGAGAGTGGTATAAGAGAGAGAGATGTATTTTTCAAATTAAAAAGTGATAGTTTAGGTATGAAACAAAAAAAAAAATGTATAGTTTATGTGTGTTTTTGACACTTATCTCTATCTAGTAGTCAAAATTTAGAAGAGATTACTTGGTACCTTGTATATTTAATTTTTAATGTCACGGAGAGAGCGAAAAAGTTTACAAGTTAGGCATAAAACTTAAACTCATTTAAAATAATCTCGTGCAATAACCTAAACATATCAATGTTCTATTATACTTAATTTTGTAAAACTATTTTTGAAGAAAAAAAAGTATAAGCAAAAATAAAATATCAGTAATATAAGGGACCATTTGTGAAAACATTTAAAGCATTTATATTTACAAAATCTAATTTAACTGATTGGTCAAATGTAACTTATTAAGAAGTAAACACAAATGATAACTTTCTTCCTCTCAAAAAGTTCTTTAGTTGAACATTAGCTAAAATAATTTTTCTCTTCTATGGATCTCCAATTGTCTTCTGTTGATGTTAACGGTGCTCAAATTTCATTGAATCATGGTATCTATGTCTTAATTGTTTTTTATAATTTGGGAATGATTTACTTTTATACTTTTTTTTTATATAATTTTTAAAACTTTATTAGTATAGTTAGTAATTATTGAGTTTTCTTGATGGTTGTCAGGTGTAGTTGGTACAAAGTTAATCCGTGTGAACGCTGGGGAGGTAAAATATGTGTTTTCCATAGCTTGATTTGCAAATCTTAGATTAACATATATGGTATTTTGTTGTTCTGCAACAAGTTTGAGTTTTGAATTTCATATGAGAGAATAGAAGAAATTAATTTATTTCTACATTCAATTTTTTGTTGGCTTCCTTGTTATGTATTTTGGTTGATACATCAATAATAAATTGATGAAAAAATATTCAAGGATGAAATAAAAGACCCAAACTACAAAAATAAATTGACTCTCTAATGATAAAATAAGCTTATGTTTTTTATAAGTAACTTTTTTGTGTTTCTTGAGATAAGTAAGGTATTGCTATCAATTCATGTGACACATCAAAGTTTTATTTGTGTGTTTTGTCCAATTATCACTATTTTTTCCCTTTTATTTGAATAGGGAAGATCCTGACCCTTCTATCCTACGTTTCCTTCTAGTGCATTCAATTCTTGGTTTACCGTTGCCTTGAAACTTTTACTGTTTTTTCATCTCCAACATTTTAACGAATTACTTCGAGGATTTCAAGTTAAGGAAGATGTTAATAACTTGTGTAGATTCGTGATTAAAAATTTAAGCAACAAACAATTAGAGAATTATTATGGGGCTCATAGCTCCATATCTTAAAATATAAAAGTTTAATGTTACTAAAACATAATATTTATATCATACCCATAATCAAATTTCTTTTTAAAAAATAGCTTGAACAACGTTCTTGTCATGTAAATTTTTTGTTTGACTTTACGCAGGACATTGTATATAAGATAATGGATTTCTCACAACAAGAAGAAATGAAAATTTCTATTCAACTTACTGGAGAGGTGTGTAGTGTCACATTACAAGAAGAGTCTGAAATGGATCGTAACATTGTGACACATGAGGTGTGTATACGTTTTAGCTTAAACACACTTACCTATGTTTGGAAAATTTGACTGTGTATATGTTGTAGTCTTCATACTAGATTTATTGGTTATGTGACCCATAAATTTAACTTTTTTAACTTCTAATTTTCAAATAAAAGTTTGATTTATAGAGAAATCATCAAAAACACACTTAAAGTATTGTTGCTTTTACTATTATGAGTTTCTTGGTTGAACTATCAATTGTTTGCTTTTTCTACCTACTATCAACAATTATGTATGCCACAAGTGCAAAAAGCTCACGTTAGGTTTAGAGAAATCAATGATTTTATTAACAAATAAAGTTATTGAGAGCATGCTCCTTATAAAGGAAAAAATTCTCGTACTAGCTACACCTAGAATTCTACTAGAATATATAATTATAATTTACATGATAAGTATAGGTTTACTATTACTAGAGTACCTTATCCTATTAGTCGTACATAAGTTAGGATTTAGCAGTCTAGTCCAAATATAACTCTTGAACTCAACATTAGTAAACATGTCAACTTGCTTGGACCTGTTCGAGACTGATAGAATCGACGAGATTTTATTCTGACACTCAAAACTCCAAAAGACTCTAAAAATCACTTTCTTAACTGCTTAGCCTTCAAAACTCACAAAATTACTAAATTCTAAATTTTTAATTCAAGTTCAAAACCATCCCTTCAAACTCAATCAACAGTAACTCAAGGTCGATAATGGAAGGGTCAAAATGGTAGGTTGTGAAACTTTTTAAAATTGACCGACCAGATCATTACCGAAATGTATGCTAAACCTATCAAATCATGCTCATCGTGCTTGTTTAAGACCATACAATGCATTTTTAGGTAGACACACATGATGAAGATACTTAGGATCAATAAATCTAGGAGGCTTACTCATCTACACCTCCTCTTGTAGGAAACTATGGAAGAGTGTATTTTTTATATATATATCTAGTTGCCTAACTCCACACTTTTAGTTGATTGTACTGGATAGAACCACCTTAATATTTATGACTTTAACCACATAGCTAAATGTTTATTCAAAATATATCCCTTCAAGCTGCGCGAATCCCCTGGCACAAGTATGGCCATGTAACTATCAGCTATCTACCTGCTTTCAGTATTATCTTGAACATCCATTTTGAATCAACCAAGTTAATACCAGGAGATCTGGACACCAATATCCATGTCTTATTAGTATGTGAAATATTGATTTCCTCGTGCATAGGTGCAAGTCAATGAGGTGACCTTAGTTCTTCCTTAGTAGTATTTGGTTCCCTCAAAATCTCTTTGTTGTTGGAAGCACCACGTATATGTGGTGTTCCTTTGTCTTGTGTCTAGTGATTGTTGTTCATCTTGTATTCCTAAGATACTTAGAACAAAACTTTGAAGAATTTGATAAGAAACAACAAAGTTTAAAGAGTATTTTCAAAACTAGAAAATTAAGACTAGAAGAGGAAATAAATTTCTTATTAGAAACAATATAAAAATATTTTTCTCAAATAAAAAAAATTGAGCCCAATGAATGCACAATGTCCCCTTAAGGAAATTATTCCCCTTAAGAACTGAGGTTAACAGAATATATCCTCCCAATATAGAACAATCTTACTCACCGGTGTATCGGTACCTAAAACCATGGTGTCACAAACCACTCAATGACAGTAAAATACACTTTGAATACTAGATTTAGTAGTAGTAGAAGAAGTCCAGAAAAATTAAGTTCTTAAAATAAGAGGAAATCCCTCAATTTATAAAAAACAAAGTGTAGTGTGAAAAAAAGTTCTTATTGTGTCTTACAGAAAAGGTCAGAAACCTTTGGAAAAGTCACAATCCTTCTCGGAAAGGTCACCACGTTCATAAAAGTCACAACTTTTCATAAAACTCTCAACTTTTCATAAAACTCACAACTTTTCATAAAAGTCGCAAGTATTCATTTTCTATTCACACCTTTTAAAACCCAACAGTGATCATATGATGCCCTTGTGGTGCAAGAGGTGCATCAACTAAAGTAGTTGATTAAATGTAGTATCTTTAGGTTGATGATGTTATTTCATATTCCGTTTGGAGAAGTCAATTTCTATATGTATTCCTTGTGGATTAGACACATTGAAAGTGGATTGATAAACCGCCATTGAATGGACTTGCACATGCAACCTGATCCTCACTGCCACTATCTGATCCTAAACGTGCAAGTGAAGTATCATCAATCTTAGTCTCATTACCACTGTCTGGATCATCACTTTCAACATGTTCCTCCTTATCATCATCTGAAGTTGTACCTGAAGGGTCATAGCACTATCATCTCCAAGGGTATATGGGTTGTTGTAATAGAATTTTCACGAGTAACTTGTGTACTATCAACTTGTACTTCCACAAAAGTAGGAAGATGAAGCGAGACATCAATGTTAGTTTGATATAGACTTGGAGACAAATAGGGTAATGTGTTTTAATAAAAAAAAACATGTCTGGATATGTACATCCTCCATGTAGAAGGATGATAATATGTATATCCTTTGTGTAAGCTGATATTACCTATGAGCACATAAAGGAATCTCTTTTTACTGAACTTGTCAATACCCTTGATATATAGAAAACGTCTACAATAAAAAACTTTTAAGCTATTGTAATCAGGTTGCCTTTCATATAACTTACAAGTAGAGTCACCATCTTTAAGACTGAGGAGGACAATCTGTTAATGAGGAACACTACAGTAAGGAAACACTTAACCTGCAGATATAAATGAGGTTAGCATGAAATATTCTCACGATGCCACAAGCTTTCAAAAATATTATGAAGTCTATTTTAATAAATTAAGCACCTCAATCACACTGAAATTTCTTAATTTCTTTAGAAAATTGTTTTTCCTCCATTTTTCTAGAATTTTACAAAGACTTTAAAAAATTAAGACTTCTTTGTCAGTATCTTGTGTGACCTTCTACAAACACGACATAATATTTCATATGTTTAGATGATTCAACAGGAGCTTGTCTCCACAAGTCACAATTAATTTTCAATCAAGGTTTCTTCTCAATTTTATTCCTCAAATCAAATGGAAGCTTACAACTTTTTTCCATCGGTTACTAGAACAAACAAAATTCATTTTATTCCTACTACTAACATTGGTGCAAATATTACTACTCAAAACTTTTAAAGACTTCAAACTAGGGTTTTCTAATCTAGTATGTCAATATGTTGTCTCATGTGTTCCAATTGTGTGCATCAATTAATAAAGGATAGAAATTTCTATATTCCAAAAATAGTGTTTATTCCTTTTATATCTTTAGCCATCCATGTCCTTTGTCTTCACAAAGTTAGTTTAATCAAATTCAAAAGTGCAACAGTTATCCTTTGCAAGTTTACTAACTGAGAGTAGATTTTTATTAATCTTAGGAATTGTTGGAAAGAAAAAGGAAATCTAAGGGAGAAAGTGAATAGAGAATAGAGCACAAGAAAAGAGAAGCTACTGCCAACTTCTTTGTTTCTGGTTTTATTATGAAACTAACGAGACCCGCCTATTAAATAGGCTTACAATGAAACTGAAATACTGAAATTTAGGTACCCACTAATTACTAGTTAGCTACTAATCTGCCACTATATCTAACCTTGCTAAAATAAAGGGAACTAACTACCAAACTCCTAAAGACTTGGTCAAGTATCCTTGAATCACTTCAAAACACTCCCCCTTGATTCAAACCTGCAAACTCCAAGTTGAACTCTGAAGAGATCGTGCTTTGCTTGCGGAAGTGACTCCGTGAAGATGTCTGCTGTTTGCTCATTTGTATCACAAGACTTCAAAGTAATTTCTCCAGTAGAAACAAGACCTCGAAGTTCAAATGTGCTTTGTTCTACTGTGAAATGCTAGCTTCTTCGTCATCGCAATAACAGATATATCGTCACAAAAAATCTTAGTCGCACCAGCTGGTTTTTTTATTAAAGTCTGCAACAAGTCTCCTTAACCAAACTGCTTGACAAGCTGCAGAGGTTGCTTCAATATATTCAGCCTCTGAAGTTGATAAGGCCACTATTTCCTGCTTCTTTGAACTCCATGAAATTGCTCCAGGTCCAAGATTAAACAAGAAACCAGATGTGCTCTTTCTGTCATCAATGTTGCCTGCGTAGTCACTATCAGTAAAGCAAGTTAGTGTGAAATTTGTTACCTTAGAATACAAAATTCCATGCTCTGTTGTCCCAGCGATATATCTCAGCACTCTCTTTGCAGCTCCAAGGTGAAGCTCGCTTGGATTGTGCATAAATCTCGATATGACTCCAACAGAGAAACCAATGTCTGGTCTTGTATGAGACAAGTAGTTCAAACCATCAACCAGACTTCTAAAATAAGTCGCATTTGCCATTTCAAAACCATCATCATGACACAACTTCTCATTAATATTCATCGGCGTAGCAACAACTTTACAATTTACCATAGTAAACTTTTTCAAAAGATCTGTTGCATATTTTCTTTGTGAATAAAATATGCCATCAATTCTCTGTTTCGCCTTAAGACCAAGAAAATAATGCAGCAGACCCAAATCTAACATCTCAAAATTCTTCATCATGCAGTCCTTAAATTCAGTGACGATAGACTCACTCGAACCCATATATATCATATCCTTAAATTCAGTGATGATAGACTCACTCGAACCCATATATATCATATCGTCAACGTAAAGACATACCACCAAAAAATCATTTTTACCTTCTTTTTTTACATAAAGAGTAGGCTCATTACTTCTTTCAAAACCATTCTCCTGGAAATACGAATCAATTTTGAAGTACCATGCCCGCGGCGCTTGCTTTAAGCCATAAAGTGACTTTTTTAACCTGTAAACCTTATCTTCTTTGCCATTAACTACAAAACCTTCAGGCTATGAGACATAAACTTCCTCTTCCAAATCACCATTTAAAAAGTCAGATTAAACATCAAATTGATACACTGGCCAATTTAAATTAGCAGCCAAGGCTAAGAAAGTTCTCATAGCTTCAAAGCGGGCAACAGGAGAAAAAGTCTTATCGAAGTCAATACCTTGTTGTTGGAAATAACCCTTTGCGACGAGCCTTGCCTTGTGTTTTTGGATGCTTCCGTTAGCATGATACTTGGTTCTAAACATCCATTTGATCCCAATAGCTTTCTTTCCTTCTGGAAAATTTATCAAGTCCCATGTTTGATTCTTTTGAATAGCCAACAACTCCTCTTCCATAGCATTGCACCATTTATCCTCTGTTTCAACATCTTCAAAGAAAATAGGATCTGAAACAAGTAAAGCAAAAATACAAGATATATTGTCAGCATATCTGGGATTTGGTTTCCTATCCCTTGTTGATCTTCTTAATGGAGTTGTCTCAGATGAAGGTTCTTCCAATGTTGGAGATATTGCTGGTGCAATTGATGAGGTAGTCGATGGACCTGCCAAAAACTGATTTGCTCCATACTCTTGATCAACAATAACGTCAGAAGGCAACAATTGAATGTTTGAACTTTCATTTCCTAAATTAAAGTTCCAGTATGCATCTTGATTAAACACAACATTTCTATTGACCATAATTTTGCCACTTACTGGATTGTATAACTTATAGCTTTGGATTGTGAGCTATATCCACCAAAGATACATTTTTCATCAAGCTTACATCGAGCCTGCGAATTCACCAAAGCATAAGCTATACATCCAAAGACACATAAGTGGCTTACCTTTGTCTTGTTACCTCTCCAAGCTTCATATGGTGTTCGATTAAACACTGCCTTGGTGGGTGAAATATTCAGCAAATAGACAGCAGTGGCAACAACTTCAGCCCAAAAACACTTCAGTACACCTCTACCTTCCATCATGCTTCTGCCCATCTCGACAACTGTGTGTTTCTTTCGTTCAGCTATACTGTTCTGCTCCGATGTATATGTTGATGTGATATCTCTGTGTATTCCATTTTAATCACAAAAGGAACAGAATTCTTTTGTCATAAACTCACCACCTCTATCCGTCCGAAGAGTTTTGAGTCTACATCCACTTTGCCTCTTAACAAAAGATTTAAATTTCTTGAAATTTTCAAACCTTTCGGACTTAAATTTCAAGAAATATATCCAACTCATACGAGTATAATCATCAGTAAAAAGCAGAAAGTATCGACTTCCTCCTAAGGAATCATAGGACCGCACAAATCAGCATATACTAACTCAAGACAAACAGAAGCTCTCCAAGACTTGCCTACAGGAAAAACCTTTTTACTTTGTTTTCCATAAACACAGCTTTCACAAAAATCAAGATTCTCAACTTTTGGAAACCCAAAAACCATTTCCTTTTGGCTCAATAACTTCAACCCATTAACATTTAAATGACCATAACGCAAATGCCACAGTCTAGTTTCATCATCTCCACTAGCTACCATAACACACTTTTCAACCATTGAAACTTCTAAAGGAAACATTTTGTTGTTAGTCATTGGAACTTGAGCAATGGTTTTCCCAGATTTCTTATTTTTAATAGTGCAAGCACCATCATCAAAAGAAATTGAGTACCCGCTAATCATTAGTTGTCCAATGCTAAGCAAATTATGAGATAGGCTAGGAACAAACATCACATCTTCTAAAATTTTAGCATTACCTTGGTTGGTCATAATACTAACAATGCCTTCGCCTTTAACCTGAATCTTCTTGTTATCTCCAAGCCTCACGTCTGATTTTTTTGACTCATCAAGATCCTTGAACAATGATTTTGTTCCAGACATATGATTGGAGCATCCACTATCCAAAAACTAAACATCGTTAGGAGTCTCCTTTTCACAAGAAAGGGCCATGAACAACTTACATTCATCATCATTTTTCTCTGCAAAGCTTGCTTGGTTATTCTCATCCTCTGTTTTTGCCAAAAATAAGCTTCTTTATGACCTGGTTTTCTGTAGTAGTGGCACAAAAATGTCCTTTGTTTCTCTTCATTTGATCCTCCTCTATCTCGACTTCTTCATTGGCCTCTTCCATGACCTCTTCCTCGAAAGCAACCTCTGCCGCGGCCACGATTTGCAAATTTTTCTAGCTTATCTTTCTGATGAGGGGACTCACCCTTCACCTGAAATGCCTTTTCTTCATTTTTTTCATGTGACCTTAGGAGCCTATCTTCATGAGCTTGCAAAGAACTCATTAGTTTATCAAAAGTATAATCAGATAAGTCATAAGATTCCTCAATCGCAACAACAATATGTTCAAATTTTGGAGTAAGACTCCTTAAAACTTTTTCTATAACAGTTTCTTCAGATATATCTTCACCATAAGACTTCATTTGATTAAAAAGAGAAGAAACTCTAGACAAATAAATTTGAACAGATTCATTCAAAGTCGCGATGGTAAGTCTGCAATTTTACTGTAATCACCTTAGCTGAACCTTGAAATTCCTTCTTCAAAATCTTCCATGCCTGACAAGATGTAGTTGCTGCTGCAATTCTTGAAAAAAATTGTATCATTAAATGCTTGTTGAATCAGGAACAAAGCTTTGGCGTCTTTCTTTTTGATCTCTTTCAATTTTTCTGCGTCTTCGTCAGAGCCTGCTAGATCCACAAATCCTTCTTCCACCAGTTCCCAAACTTTTTGTGATTTGAAAAGAGTTTTCATTTTGATACTCCAAAACTCATACTTTTCACCAGTAAAAATTGGCATGAAGGGCTGCGAAGATGATGAAATACCATTCACTGCCATTTTTTCTTTTGCTCTCATACTTCCTCTTTTGTATCACTCAAATACTCAGTTGATATAAGCCTCACGACTCACTCAATTTCCAAAAACGAACCAGGCTCTGATACCAGATTTGTTGGAAAGAAAAAGTAAATCTAAGGGAGAAAGTGAGCAGAGAATAGAGCAAAAGAAAAGAGAAGCTACTGCCAACTTCTTTGTTTCTGGTTTTATTATGAAACTAATGAGACCTGCCTATTAAATAGGCTTACAATGAAACTGAAATACTGAAATTTTGGTACCCACTAATTACTAGTTAGCTACTAATCTGACACTATATCTAACCTTGCTAAAATAAAGGGAACTAACTAACAACCTCCTAAAGACTTGGTCAAGTATCTTTGAATCACTTCAACAGGAACTACAACAACTACTTTAACTTCAGGTCTTATCCTGATATGTTTCCAATATGTGTTATGTCTAATTTTTATCCATTCACAATAATGACATTATCTGGTCCATTATAGTGTTTAAGATAAGTTAAAATATCTGAGTTACTTGTCATATGATTACCTAATCCTGAGTCCGTATTTAAAGTTTCATCAATAGTGTTTTGTAGTTTGGCAGCAACCAACGCTTGTGGTAACTCATCTGCAACTTGGTAAGAGTGGTCCCACATATAGAAAAATTTTTCCGAACAATATGGTTATTCGTACCACGCATTTTACATGCCTCATTATTGTTTCTCTTCTAACTTTCACTTGAAAAACTGTTCTATGAACCTGGTCTTTATTTAGTATTATAAGAACATGTTCCTTGTCCAGCAGACTTGAAGCCTCTTCCTCTAGAGTTGATGTTATTGTTTCCTCTATTTGATGGTAGTTTCCTTTTTCCCTGCACATTAGGGCATTAAAAAAAGATTAAGAGAGATATATGGTGTCTTACCTAGCATGACAATCCTAAATGTACTTTTGAATGGATACAAGACCATCGCATATGCATTTGAATTCCTTAATATATTAATCAATCTTTTTGGTTCCTAGCATAACACTTTGCAATTGTTATTTAAGCCGAAACTTCTTATATTTCATTGCTTGAAGATAAGTTTCTTTCAAGCATTCCTACATATCATTGGAAGTTGAGCATCCCACAATCAAGTACATGATCTCTTGTGTCTAGGTTCAAAGGATCCAACTCTTTAGGAATGTGTATTTATCCTCTAGTCATTGATATTATTGTTTTCTTATGTATCCTTCTCAACTGCTACAACTTTCTCAACACTCTGACAAATGGAATGCACACTTTTAATTGGTTCATTCAACATGACGAGGTAGGAAAATCTCATCGCCTGAATCAATTGAGGTATTTGTGTTCTCCAAATATGATAATTTGTTGGCTACAATTTAATCCATAAAATGGTGAAGTGAGGAGATTGATGGAGTGTTGGTAGAAGAGGCCATTCTAATACGATCGGGTGGTTATTTTGAATTTTGTATCTCATACATTAAAGAGCATAAAATCTTTTAAGCTCTTATACTATTTAAAAGTATCACGTTAGGTTTAGAGAAATCAAGTATTGTATTAATAAATAAAACTATTGAGTACATGCTCATTATATAAGAGAAGAGTCATTACTATCTACACATAGAAAACTACTACAATATAAAATTACAATTTACATCAGTAGTATAGGTTTACTATTACTACTATAACTACAACTCCTTATCCTAGACGAGTTTAGCTCCATACACGATACAATAGCTTAGTTGCATATAAGTTTGGATTTGGTAGTCGATTCCTAATATGACTCTAACTTTACACCAGTAAACATGTCATCTTACTTAGACCTGTATCATTAGCTTCCTTCATCTTCGAGAACGTAACAAGGACATGTTTCAATGTTCTTATAATATATCATGACTTAACCTAGTAGATGTTGATGAATTTCAGTCCCAGTGTTAGCATTTAGATTCAGACTCTAAGGATTACATACTAACTAAATACATTGCTTGTTTAATAAAATCAGTTAATTCAATCAATATTATTTAGAGTTAGTTAGATTTAGGATTTCGCTTAACGAACTCATTTGCAGAGATGAAATTTCAACTTTATGGGTATTTAATTTTAGAATAATGATTTTAAATATTAATAATCGTGATCTTAACTTAATACATTATTTCAACAAAAGCTACTGAATTTGAGCGACCCCATATGGGCTTGTAGCTCCGCTTCTATGTTGACAGTCAGTGAGAATCTTATTTTAGTTTTTTTGACCCCTGGTCCTTTTTTATGTTTAAAGTATTTTTTTAACAAGTATGTTAGATGTACTTGAAGTGGGCCGAAACAGAAACACAATAACACCTTTAACATACAATATTAAGCCTATATTGCAACAAATTGACTTAGTTGGGACTTCATTTTCCTTAATTTTTATATTTCTGCATTGATGCCAGATATATTTCTTCCTTTATATTAATGCTTAAATTTGATAAATCTGATAATCGAATATACATTGATTGTCTTCTAGTATACTTCTTTTGCGTTGCTCATCAATCATGTCTTTTATTTGTTATATGCAGGGTCGATTTCTTATCATGTCATTATCATTGTCTTTCATGGTGTCAGAAAGTAGTAGAATATGTGGTCTTCACGTGGTACTATCTAGGCCAGATCGTACTGTTTTTGGCGGCTACGTTTTTGGAAGGCTCATAGCTGCTACTCCACTAGAGGTGTTGTTCTAACTATCTCTGTCCTAATTGGTTTCAAACTCCTTTTTTGTGCATTTGGACTGACTAGTAGTGCATGACTGAAAATTCAGCATAAAATGATCCCTCCTCTCTATTGTTCACTTAAGTAGAAGGCTTTTGTTTGCGATAAGATTCAAACTTGGACATCACATGCATGTTGCTCTCTTATTACTCGATTAATGCTTACCCTTATGTTTGAGTGTATATTATTTACTTGCTAACGATTTTCAATTTACTACCAGGTGGTTGTGAGTAGCTTGATTCCGAAAAAGGAAGAGCCTGAGTTTGAGGACTATGATGACAATTGAGTAGTCAATTGTTCGAATGACTTTTTTTAAACAACAATGGTTTGTTATTGTCTGAACTTCGAAAATCGAGTAACTAAATTTATTAAGTTTGGTGTTATTTGATACAAACATGTAATATATTAGTATGGAATTATAGGATACATTTTACTGATGCTTTTGGGCTATGTTCACTTAAATGTTTTTTTTTTAGAAATAACTTCAACCGTTATTTTTACAGTATTTGTGATTCAATAATCACAAAAGCATTATCTCATATATGAATTATTTGACCTACATGCTTGTGTTAATGATTATTACAAAAACAATTCTAATGTGGCCAAAATCTCACTGCCTGTATTGTAGATAGACATTAAAGAGTTCCTAAATTTTATGTTCATTTTGGGGAAATGGTTGTTGTGGTGTTCAATATACCAATCACTCATCAGAATAATTTTTACAGTTCCACATTATATATATCTGATGTAATAGGTAACGTGCCATATTTGAAAGAGTTTTAAATCTTACACCTTTAAAGAGACTCATTTGTGATGTTCTTTATCACTCGATTATAAAAATAGTAAATGTTGGATTAGGCTCCCCTCCATTACTCTTTTCCTCCATTTCGTCAAGTACACGTCTAGATGAGAGACGTTTTTACTATTCAATTGTTAAAGGTGCATTATGACACATGACTTCCATCCGAGTAGGAACTGAGGAAAATGAAGGAAATGAGTGATGGAGAAGAGCCTCATCCAGTATTATACATTATTTAATCACTTCCTGTGTTAGAAATTTATTCTTAAAATATTATGTTCAGAAATTTTTGTTCGGTACAAATGAAAATGTCCACTTGAACGTGTTTATTACAATGACCGACAAAGAAGCATAATGGCGCAAACTTGAATCGAAGGTCGAAGATTTCAAATCTATTGATAAGAGAATTCCAATCGAATATTGAAGATTTCAATACTATTGAAAGGAGGACCTCAATCGTTTCCAAACCTACTGGGAGGAGCAAAACTGACTAAATGAAGGAAAACTGCATTTTAGTTGGTTAAGAAAAGAAGTAGCGTAATTTGTTATTTGATGCGGCAAAAACAAATAAGAAGTCTAAGTTGAGTTCAACTAGGATTTGCTGAATTTTTGTTCTATAAATAGGGAGTTGTTTTCATCAGAAAAAATTTGCGCACTTACATAGAGAGAAAATCAAAACACTATCAAGAGGTTTTTGAAAGTTTTGATATTACTTGGGAGTGCTGCGAGATCGAGTATCTAATTGTAAAAGTTGTATTCAAGAATCTTGTTTAGAATCTTAGTGTTGTGAGTAGGAGTTGCTTTACAAGTTGAAGAACTTGAAGAGAGTTAGAAGATACAAAACTAGGGAGTAGTTTTGTGTCTTGGGATAGAAGGAATTAGAGTTTATAATTCCGTAGATTACATAGTTTTGTAATCGTTGTATTGTTTGAAGTTTATAAATAATACAAAGTGTTACTCAAATTATTTATTGTTAAGGTTCACACAAAACAAAAACATATTGTTAGTACATGTTCCTTTGAAGAATTCAGGAGGATAGAATTCTAACAATTTTAATTATAAAAAGGAAGAATTATCATCAATGATAGAAATCATATAATAAAAATGGGAAGTAAAACATGCATTAGAATTATAAATGTGACAATATCCAAAAAAAATCCTTCTTTTTTTTTTTTAAAAAAAAAAGACATCAACTTAAAGGTAAAATATTTTGTAAGACTACTGTTATGCTAAACATATTAAACGTGGTTAAGTTCATGTTCCATAATTTTAATATTTCAATATAATATATAAAATAAATATAATGATATAAATATATGGATACCGAAAATTGAGAAGAACTAGTTATTCTTACTAAATTTGGAGACAATTATTTTCATATAATTTTTACATTTAACAATTAAATAATACTCATGTCTCTTGTCTGTGTACCTGACGGAATTGAGGGAAAGGGTAATAGAGGGGAGTCAAATGTTTACCCCAACAATGTATAAATCTCAAAGTAACCAAAAATATTACAGAAAAAAAGAATATACATTTTATATATATATATTCACAGTACCAAACTTTTAACATAAACCTGACCTTATAAATAAAATATTTTTTTTTATGAATAATCCTATGTTAGGAAGTAACAAAAAAAAAGTCAAATGTCAATACTGATATCCAACCACCAGTGAAATTTTTTTTTTAAAAAAAAAAGTGAATTTGCCTGATTATGATCTTGTATTACTCCCATAATAATTTTCCAAGAGAGGGTAAGGTCCTCCTTCAACTTGACAAATGGCAAGTTATTCATATAGATATGAAAAATGTAATCTCTTTGTTAGCTAATTTATTTTGATCATACGAAAGGAATCTGAATAGGCTTCTTTCTTAGATTGCTTAGTCAATACCTTTAGATTAGAGGAAAGGTTTCTTTTAGATTTGTCTCAGTTTAACTTCCTGTAACACCTCAGATATAAGAAGTTGAGATTAGAAAGAAAAAATTCCATTTTTGTCACTGATGCGGTAATCAATGAATCCAACCTACAGATTGTAGGAATCCAATGGACCGTAGGAAGGAAGTCATACGACTGGATTTGAGATTTGGAAAAATTTTAAGCCTCAATAAGTTGACCTACGAAAGAGTTGAATGAATCATAGGGTGGTCTATGAGTCGTAGGAAGTTCCCATAAGGTGAATTAGAGAATTGATTTGAGACTCATGTCTTCGAAAGGAGTTGAAGAGTCGTGATACAATCTATGGGTCGTAGGTAGGATCCATAGAAGTTATTTAGATTTAGTGAAATTTTGGGCCTGAACATGGGTTCTAAGGATATGGGTCTATGAGTCGTACAAAGTGGGATGGGTCATAGGAAGGCTTATAGAATCGATCAAAAATAGTGAGCCATAGTAACAGGTACTACAGTTGACCAAGATAGACCATAGATCAAATCGTAGACCTATCTAGCAGATTTTAATTAAGGGTATTTTGATCTTTTTTAATACAATTAACCCCTACACTATGTCGTTTTGGCCTTGTAACTACTCCTATAACCATTTTTACTCTTAGAACTTAACATAAATACTCTTATTCACTCAATTTCCTGAAATACCTCAAGTCTTCTTGTAACATCCCGTCTTAGAAAAAGCTAAAACTGGAAATATCAAATTTGAGGATTTTTTTTGGAACTTTTTCTTAAGTTGTGAGTTTTGGGTCAACTTCAAATGAACATAACTTTAGGATAAGTTAGGTGACCCATAAAATATCAAATGACTGATATTGGAATCCTCTTTTTAACACCAACGAGTTTGCTAAATTTTGAGTTTGGATGAGGGAGTTATGCTCATTAGAAGTCTGTTTGTCCAGTAAAGGAAAGTTACCCAAAAATATGAGGGGTACTTTGCTATTTTTTCGTACTCAATGAGACTAAAATGGGTTTTAGTAATATTTTGGGGTCAAATCTGATTTGGGTCAGTTTTGCAATCCTTATTTACGCTTAGGTTTAAGAAGAGAGTTCAAGAAGAGAAAAGAAGAGAAAGGGGGAGGGGAGATTCAAGCGTTTGTCAAGAAACTTGAAGTTTGTTGTGGAATTTCCCCAAGGGTTTGATCCCTAAGAGGTATGCGAGTTCTCATAGTGTTGTATTCATTCACCCACACGCCAAACATGTTATTATAATGCAAATCTGTTCTTAAGGTTGAAGGATTTGAATTCTTGATAATTTTTCTTAAAATTCCTTTTGTGATCTTGATTGATGGGATTGAGATGAATTCTTTCTCGTTCTCTCACCCTAACTCGTCTAGAATCGAAGGTTTCTTCTTCAATCACTTGGATTCTATTACTTAACTTAATTACACTATAATGTAATGAAAACAATACTCAAATAACTCAATTAGTTCTCAAGAAATCATCAAAAACCCCAACACAAGAAGATTTAGAATGAATTTCAAGAACACCTATCAAGAACTCATCAAGAACTCTAATTTTTCTATTTTAAGAATGAAACTTCGCTGAAAATAACACAATTGGCGTGTGGGTGAACTAACCCAAAACTGTGGAAGCTTACATACCTCTTAGGGATCAAACCCATGCAAAAAATCCACGACATCCCGCAAGAATCTCGATGAACGCTTGATCCTCTCCTCTTTTTTCTTCTTTTCTTTTCTTGAAATCTCAACAAAAACCCGAGGCATATATTATGATTGTAAAACTGAACCTAATAAGATCAGACTCTTAGAAACTTATTAAAAATGAATTAAATCTGATTGGGTAAGGAAAAGACCAAAATACACTCATCTAAACTCAAAACTTAGCAAATTTAGCGGCCTTGGAAAGATAATTCAAAGATCTTTCCTATGGTATCTTATAGCACACTTAACTCATCATGTGTTAGGAGTTAAGGTCATTCAGAGTTGACCCAAAACTCACACTTAGTTTAACTTGCATATTTTCAGATTTTTCTATTTCCAATCAAATTCTTCTTACTCAAGGTGCTAAATCTAGTGAATTGACCTTAGTTCTTAAGAATTTTTTTAATTCCATGGTAAAATCTCACTCACTACTATGAACGGCTCAAGTCTTAGTTCAAAAGTTTTTCTAGGTTGTTACGGAGGAGTTTTATACCCTCGCCGGGTATAAGGCAGTTCTGATAGCGTGGGCAAGACGTTATATCATCACATAACTCATTATCATGGTTGTCGAATAAAGAATCTCCCAAATAAAGTTTATTTTGTATTTTTACATACAAATTGAGTTTTATTATATTTTTCAATACATTGAGTTTTTATCTACTCTTGTAAATTTTTTCTTTATATCGCATTATTGTTATGGCTTTTACGTTGAAATGAGTCGAGGTTGAGTTGAGTTAAGACGAGGTAAGTTATTTCTTCAGTTCCAATTCAAGCGTATGTCATGTTTAGATTTCCCCTTGAATGCTCGTACATTCCATGTACTTACTTCATTTGGCCTGCATCTTTTATGATGTAGGTACCGATACCATCAACCAGCGTCACGTTGATCCAGTTGAGTTCTAGAATTGTTTGGTGAGACTCCTTGCTTCTGGAGGATCCCTCATTTATGTTTATCATTTAAATTTTATTATTAGAATGGCGTAGCTCATATGTCCCGTCGTCCATCTCAGTTAATTAGTAGAGGCTTCATAGATAGTTAGACATTATTAGTTCATGAGTCTTGTTCATTCATTTATTATGTTCTAGACTTGAGTTGTCGCTTTGACTAGTGAATGTTTCTTTAAATATACAGAGTTAGTTATTTTGAGTTAACGCT
This sequence comes from Solanum peruvianum, assembly GCA_027705065.1. Taxonomy (NCBI): domain Eukaryota; kingdom Viridiplantae; phylum Streptophyta; class Magnoliopsida; order Solanales; family Solanaceae; genus Solanum; species Solanum peruvianum. The sequence continues at coordinate 51,053,751 of JAKWJD010001758.1, read as the reverse complement.
TTACTTATAAAGTTCTCTTATTGTTGAGTAAGTCTTCCGCTGAGAGTTGAGTTAGGCCAAGGGTTCGCTTGGGGCCAGTAATGTTTCTCGAGTGCCGGTCACGTCCAGAGTGTAGGCTCGGAGCATGAGAATATGAATATTATTATTATTATTATATATAAAAAACATTTACTCACTTGACATTAATTTCTTTTTCTATATGTCAAAAACACATAATTTAAATATGAATTTGAGGAACGTCAGTTATGATCATATGTTTCATGTCTTACATTTTTTTGCCAGATTTTTACAAAGTTGTAGTCTCCTCCTTTAATAATTGCATATATATGAAGAAGTTTTTACCGAATGCAAGTAGTGTTTTTTTAGAATTTGTACATAAATTACGTTAATGTATTTCTTCCTTATATGATGTGTATTAGATCATTATCAACTGTATTCTGTATGGTGTTCACCTACATATAAATTGTAATTATTTGTGATGAAGATAATAAATGTTGAAATTAATGTATATAAATCATATTTACACGTACATCTATCCTTTTGATGATTCGAAATTATGTTTTTTTCGACTGTAAAATTAACAAACAAAAGGACAGTTAAATTAATTTTAAAAATAGTTAATTACTATTAGTTATAGTTTTTAATGGATGTAACTTTTTGGGAAAAATTGAAGGTCTTGAAACTAATTTTTTTTCAGCTTTTTTTATAAAAAAAAATTATTTTAATATTTTTTCTTAAATAAAGTCAGTAAGAAAAAACTTTTAGACTTCACAAAATATTGACTATCAATTAATTTGCAAGTTAGGAATAAAACAGCAAGATGTAATAGTTTCTTTCATATTAATTGTTTACTATACCAACTTGTAATAGTATTACTTTAACATTAAGGTAATTTAATCATTTAGTATTTAAATGGTATTTTTTTTGTCTTCTACTTTAATTTAATTAGTTTCCCTAATCAATTATATTTATAACATCACGATGAAAGAATTAAAGCAAAATCCTTCCATTAATTAATATATATTAATATTTGATTAAGTTTTAATTTAGTGGAAGAATAAAATAGTAATTCAACTTTGCATTTTTTAGAGCTAGCTTTCAACTTCTAATAATATATAATATGATGATATATGATATGATATATGATGCATTTTGAATTCTAATGTGTTAATAATTTTTCTTTTTAAAAAAATATTACATGTTTATGTAGTAATATAATACTTGTCAATCCTATCGAATATGTGTAAACAACAAAATATATGATAACTATGCATATTTATAAAAAGTGCTAAAGTTTTGTTAAATAGGTTAATTAGATATTCATATGTTTAATGACAAATCATCTAAATCATTTAATGTTCAGATAAAGAGATAAGATCTTAAACATTAAGATATACATTCAAATTTAGACGGTTTAATCTTAGCGAAAACAAATAAAGCATTAATTCCCCTATGACTATTTTTGAAGAGCAAAAAGAAGGGACAAAAATGAAATATCACAAATGTAGGGGACAATTTGTGCAAACATTTAAATGTAAATTTAGAAAACCAAGTTTTACATTTGGTCTATCTAAATTCAAATTGTAAATCCCAATAATTTTAGAACTTTCATCCTCTCTTATCAAAATTCTATAGTAAACAAGAGCGAAAACAACTTCTCTATTCGATGGATTCTCAAACGACCTCTGTTGGTGCTAAAATCTTTCAAACTTCATCAAATCATGGAGAACTTTTTGGTATGTATGTGTTCATTGTTTCTTCTAATTTGGGAAAAATTTAATTTATATACATCATTTATTTGACTTTTATAAACTTTATTACTATAATTAGTGATTATTGAATTTTCTAGATGATTGATAGGTGTAGTTGGTAAGGCGCAGGTAATCCATGTGAAAACTGGAGAGGTAAGATTTGTTTTACTTAAATGACTTTTAGCCTAAAGCACGTGTTTTTCATAACATGATTTACAGATCTTAGATTAAACTATATGAGATTTTGTTCTTTTGCAACAGCTTGAGTTTTCAATTTCATATTAGAGAAAAAGAAGAAATTAATTTAATTGTACATTTATTTTTTGTTAGACTTTCTTGTTATGTCTTCTGAGTTAATACATCAATAATTCATTGATGAACAAATATTAAAGGATGAAATGAAAGAACCAAAACTACAATAGTTGATTGACTCTCTAATGATAAAATAAATTCATGTCATCCATAAGTTATAACTTTTATCAGGTGATGTGATCCTTTCATCATAATGTCTCCTTTAAATGTATTGTGGGTCTTATGGCTCCATTTCTTAATAATGAAAAGTCTTATGTTACTAGAAAACAACATTTATATCATACCCATGATCAAAGTTCTCATGAATTAAAGTTCATGTTTTGTGAATTTTTCGGTTGATTTTACTAAATGATGCAAAACCTATTATCTCTTACGCAGGACATTGTGTCTAAGATAATAACTTTATCACAACAAGGACCTATGAAAATTTGTGTTCATTCTGCAACGGGTGGCATACGTAACGTCGCCCTCCAAGAGTCTGCAACGGGTGCTGGCATTGTGACGTATGAGGTTTGTATTAGTTTTAGCTTAGACACACTTACTATCTTTCCTGCCTATTTGTTGAGGCTTGATGTGATAGTTTATGCTTAGTTAGTTTATGACTCTAGCTATGTGTTGTTATCTTTTCACTAGATTTTGTTGGCTATGTGATCTAGAAATGGCAGTGACATGAAAAAATGCTTTTGACTAGAGAGAAACAAAACAGTAGAGTACATGCATCCTTTTAGATGTACTCCCTCTAGCCCATTTATATGTCTATTACCTTTTATAGAATCGTTAATTTTTTTTACTACTATTTTTCAAATCAAAGTCTTATTCTAAACAGATTTGATCAAAAACACATTGGAAGTATCAGTGTTTTAGGATTGAGAGTTTCTTAGCTAAACTATAATGTTGTATCCTTTTCTACCTAAATTATCACCAATTATGTATGTCGCAAGGACATATTATATCACTCTTTTTCACTATTCTTCTAATACATCATGGCTCAGCCTAGTGAATGTTGATGTTTGAGTCTCAATGTTAGAATTAATTTAGATTCAGACTTGAATTATTCTATATATTAACTAAATACATTGCATGTTCATTAAAATTAGGTAGTTCAGTCAAATTATTTACCATCAGTTAGATTTAGAATTTTGGTTGACGAACTCATTTGCAGATATAAGATTTCAATTTTGAGGATTTTTAATTTTGAAAATGTTGTTTGAATTATTAATAATTGTGTTCTAAATTTAGTAAGTTATTTTAGCCAAATCTACTGAATTTAGTAAACTGATATGGACTACAAGCTCCACTTCTAATGACAATCAGTTAGAGGATGTGAAAATCTTATTTTAGTTTATCGATCCCTAGTCCTTTTTTTATCTTTGAATTATTTTAGTCACAAGTATATTGAATGTACTTGAAGAAAAAAAACACGATAAAACATTTAACATATGCTATTGAGCTCATTAATTGTCAATTGATTTTGCTTGTTTTGGTGTTTCTACCTTATATACTATGCACAAGTAGCTAGTTGTATGTACATCAATTGGAAATGTTGTGAAGTTACGTATGTATATTAATGCTTGAATTTTATAAAGGTGATAATCGATTGTACATTAATTGTTTTCTAGCCTACTTATTTGGCATTGCTCATCAAGTACGGATATCTTTTGTTATTTATATGCAGGGTCAATTTTTCATCATCTCATTATCAGGGTCAGTCATGTTGTCAAAAAGTAGTAGAACATGTGACCTTAGCGTGATGTTATCTAGGTCAGATCATATTGTTCTTGGCGGTTGCGTTGCTGGAAAGCTCATAGCTGCTACTCCGGTACATGTGTTATTCTAACTATACTTATCCTTGGTGCATGACTCGAAATTCAGTGGACAATGGTCTCACCCCTATATTTTTCACTTAAGTACAAAAGCTTACTTTGAACCTTGTTGTGTGCAAAACTTGCAGCCTTGGGATGTTCTTACCCTTATTTTTTAGTGTTTATTGTGAACTTGCTAACGTGTTTCAGTTCAATATCAGGTGGTTCTGAGTAGCTGTATTCCCGAAAAGGAAAAGCGCGAGTCTAAGGGTGATGATGATGCTCCCAAGGATATTCGAATCGTTGATCCCCCCCCCCCCGGTTGCTGTGTAGGCAATTGAATGCAGAGACCAAGGGGCAGATCCTTCTACTCCTCTCAACAACGAATGTGTTGTTGAAGTTGGATTTTCTTATCGCCCCTTCCAACACATTTCTTCTAAAGTGTGGCATACGAGCCAGATTGAGAAGTTCATTTATTTTGAAGTTTGAAGTTTCTGATTATGAGTTGAAGAATGCATTGTATTGTTGTCAGTTGCATTTGAATATTTACTGATTTTATATCATAGCTTAAAATGAGATGGTTGGAAAGACTAGAATTAATTTTGGGTGTATTCAATCATGTTACTTATTAAGGATTGCTCTAATAATTGCTTTTGGTATTTTTTATAACTGAATTTATTTAGAACTGTAACATCTCGCAAATTGAATTAACTAGGAAGAAGTTTAGAATTTGAAAGCCATATTTGGAAAGTATACAAAAAATTTAGAAAATTAGTTAAGTACATTAAGTTGAGTTTTTGGTACATTTCAAAACGCCCGTAACTCCTAGCTCATGAGGATTTAGGTGTGTTTCCAGATATAGTAGGAAAGATCTTGAAATAATCCTTCCAATGCCGCCAAATTTACTCATTTCCAAGATTTATGAGTGAGTATGTCTTAGAAGTTGTGCTGTTTTAAGGGTGGTTTGGTCTTTTCCCTATCCTATTATATTAATTAATTTTTGGTAATTACTTAGGGGTCAAAACTGAATTTGGTCAGTTTGCGTTTTTGAAAATTGAGTTAGGGTTTTAGAGGAGAAAAAAGAGGAGAAAAGAGAAGAAGCAAGGAAATTGTCAAGTTCTTCAAGAATCCCTTGTGAAATTTGTAAAGGGGTGATCACTATGATTTCTGTGAGATCACATAGCGTTGGGTTATTTCACCCACTCGCCAATCATGATTTATTTCAACGAATTTAAGTCTTTGAAAGTATAGATATTGAACTTTTGATGGGTTTGTTAAAGTTCCTTTGATTTCTTAATACATTGAAATTTTTGAGGAGTTGTTTGATCCAAATTCATGTAATTAGGTGTGATTTCAAGTTAAATCTTTCATACTTTGAACATGTAATCGATTCTAAATGTTTGTGGAATGAACCGAGTGAAATTATTAGATGGTTTAGAGTTGAAAAACGAGCAACAAAAGTCAGAATGCACCTGGGTAGGAGCCTGGGCACCGCCCCTCTCAGAGCCCCAAAGAAGGGGTCTCTGAAGTATGGGTTGTGGGAAGTCGCTCCATCCAGTGGCCCGGACCTCCCAAGCCTCCGAAGTTTTAAGGTTGGCGCCCTACGCCTCTCAGAGTGCCAGGGACACTAGTTCTTCCCATTTCTTTCCCATCTTTCCATACTAGTTCCTTAGCAACATACCTATATTTTCTAGTTGATTCCAACACTCTAAGGTATGTCTAAGCATCATAAATCATCCATAAGCATGAGATCATGAATCTTTAATCCATAATCCAATTCAAAGAAAGTTAAGATCAAAGTCAGAAGAAGTAAAAAATCAAGTCAAGAAGAGTTTTTAGAGTTTTTCAAAAGTCTTTTCCGAATATTTTAACTTTGCTTTAAGACATAAAGTTCAAGTTAACTAAAGAGTAATTATTGAAGTTCATTTCTTCAAAGAGTATATGGGAACTATGTATTCCCAAAGATTTAAAATGTTTTCACATTTTCACATTTAAACGGGGTTACAAAGATGGACTTTGAGCTAACCTTTGAGAAATTATCTCAAATCACAAAGAATTATGTTTTTAAACCATAAGAGTTATCATCATATTTTGAGAGTAGTATTGAGCAGCGATATGTGGAAGACTTCCAAAAACTCACAGCCCACATAAACCATGTAGCCACCATGGATAGAAGAGGGTCAGACTTTTTAGATGATTTCTTAGTGCTTTTAAGCATAGACTAGTGCATCCACTTAGAAGTACAAATTATATACCCTCGGCAAGGTATAGGATGACCTTGGTAGTGTGAGACATAACATATCATCACAATAGCTCTTACCTGACAGTTGTCCATTATAGAAATTCCCACAGAATTAATTGTATTCTTGTATACACAGTTTAATTGTATTTTTACATACATTTCAAAGTTATAATGTCAAGATTAAATGTTGTCTATTTGGCGTGTAACTTATTAAGAAGTAAACACAAATGATAACTTTCTTCCTCTCAAAAAGTTCTTTAGTTGAATATTAGCTAAAATAATTTTTCTCTTCTATGGATCCCCAATTGTCTTCTGTTGATGTTAACGGTGCTCAAATATCGTTGAATCATGGTATCTATGTCTTAATTGTTTTTTATAATTTGGGAATGATTTACTTATATACTTTTTTTTATATAATTTTTTAAAACTTTATTAGTATAGTTAGTAATTATTGAGTTTTCTTGATGGTTGTCAGGTGTAGTTGGTACAAAGTTAATCCGTGTGAACGTTGGGGAGGTAAAATATGTATTTTCCATAGCTTGATTTGCAGATCTTAGATTAACCTATATGGTATTTTGTTGTTCTGCAACAAGTTTGAGTTTTGAATTTCATATGAGAGAATAGAAGAAATTAATTTATTTCTACATTCAATTTTTTGTTGGCTTCCTTGTTATGTATTTTGGTTGACACATCAATAATAAATTGATGAAAAAATATTCAAGGATGAAATAAAAGACCCAAACTACAAAAATTAATTGACTCTCTAATGATAAAATAAGCTTATGTTTTTTATTAGTAACTTTTTGTGTTTCTTGAGATAAATAAGGTATTGCTATCAATTCATGTGACACATCAAAGTTTTATTTGTGTGTTTCGTCCAATTATCACTATTTTTTCCCTTTTATTTGAATAGGGAAAATCCTGACCCTACTATCCTACGTTTCGTTCTAGTGCATTCAATTCTTGGTTTACCGTTGCCTTAAAACTTTTACTGTTTTTTCATCTCCAACATTTTAACGAATTACTTCGAGGATTTGAAATTAAGGAAGATGTTAATAACTTGTGTAGATTCGTGATTAAAAATTTAAGCAACAAACAATTAGAGAATTATTATGGGGCTCATAGCTCCATTTCCTAAAATATAAAAGTTTAATGTTACTAAAACATAATATTTATATCATACCCATAATCAAATTTCTTTTTAAAAAATAGCTTGAACAAAGTTCTTGTCATGTAAATATTTTGTTTGACTTTACGTAGGACATTGTATATAAGATAATGGATTTCTCACAACAAGAAGAAATGAAAATTTCTATTCAAGTTACTGGAGAGGTGTGTAGTGTCACATTACAAGAAGAGTCTGAAATGGATCGCAACATTGTGACACATGAGGTGTGTAAACGTTCTAGCTTAAACACACTTACCTATGTTTGGAAAATTTGACTGTGTATATGTTTTTGTCTTCATACTAGATTTATTGGTTATGTGACCCATAAATTTAACTTTTTTAACTTCTAATTTTCAAATAAAAGTTTGATTTATAGAGAAATCATCAAAAACACACTTAAAGTATTGTTGCTTTTACTATTATGAGTTTCTTGGTTGAACTATCAATTGTTTGCTTATTCTACCTACTATCAACAATTATGTATGCCACAAGTGCAAAAAGCTCACATTAGGTTTAGAGAAATCAATGATTTTATAAACAAATAAAGTTATTGAGCACATGGTCCTCATAAAGGAAAAAATTCTCGTACTAGCTACACTTAGAATTCTACTACAATATAAAATTATAATTTACATGAGTAGTATAGGTTTACTATTACTAGAATACCTTATCCTATTAGTCGTACATAAGTTAGGATTTAGCAGTCTAGTCCAAATATAACTCTTGAACTCTACATTAGTAAACATGTCAACTTTCTTGGACCTGTTCGAGACTGATAGAATCGACGAGATTTTATTCTGACACTTTAAACTCCAAAAGACTCTAAAAATCACTTTCTTAACTGCTTAGCCTTCAAAACTCACAAACTTACTAAATTCTAAATTTTTAACTCAAGTTCAAAACCATCCCTTCAAACTCAATCAACAGTATCTCAAGGTCGATAATGGAAGGGTCAAAATGGTAGATTGAGAAACTTTTTAAAATTGACCGACCAAATCATTACCGAAATGTATGCTAAACCTATCAAATCATGTTCATCGTGCTTGTTTAAGATCATACAATGCATTTTTAGGTAGACACACATGATGAAGATACTTAGGATCAATAAATCTAGGAGGTTGACTCATCTACACCTCCTCTTGTAGGAAACTATGGAAGAATGTATTTTTTTTATATATATATCTAGTTGCCTAACTCCACACTTTGAGTTGATTGTACTGGATAGAACCACCTTAATATTTATGACTTTAACCACATAACTAAATGTTGATTCAAAATATATCCCTTCAAGCTGCGAGAATCCCCTGGCCACAAGTATGGCCATGTAACTATCAGCTATTTACCAGCTTTCAATATTATCTTGAACATCCATTTTGAATCAACCAAGTTTATACCAGGAGATCGGGACACCAATATCTATGTCTTATTAGTATGTGAAACATTGATTTCCTCGTGCATAGGTGCAAGTCAATGAGGTGACCTTAGTTCTTCCTTAGTAGTATTTGGTTCCCTCAAAATCTCTTTGCTGTTGGAAGCACCACGTATATGTGGTGTTCCTTTGTCTTGTGTCTAGTGATTGTTGTTCATCTTGTATTCCTAAGATACTTAGAACAAAACTTTGAAGAACTTGGTAAGAAACAACAAAGTTTAAAGAGTATTTTCAAAACTAGAAAATTAGGACTAGCATAGGAAATAAATTTCTGATTAGAAACAATATAAAAATATTTTTCTCAAATAAAAAAAATCGAGCCCAATGAAGCACAATGTCCCCTTAAGGAAATTATTCCCCTTAAGAACTGAGGTTAACAGAATATATCCTGCCAAGATAGAATGATCTTACTCACCGGTGTATCGGTACCTAAAACCACGGTGTCACAAACCACTCAATGACAGTAAGATACACTTTGAATACTAGATTTAGTAGTAGTAGAAGAAGTCCAGAAAAATTATGTTCTTAAAATAAGAGGAAATCCCTCAATTTATAAAAAACAAAGTGTAGTGTGAAAAAAAATCTTATTGTGTCTTACAGAAAAGGTCAGAAACCTTTTGAAAAGTCACAATCCTTCTCGGAAAGGTCACCACGTTCATAAAAGTCACAACTTTTTATAAAACTCTCAACTTTTCATAAAACTCGCAACTTTTCATAAAAGTCGCAACTATTCATTTTCTATTCACACCTTTTAAAACCCAACAGTGATCATATGATACCCTTGTGGTGCAAGAGGTGCATCAACTAAAGTAGTTGATTAAGTGTAGTATCTTTAGGTTGATGATGTTATGTCATATTCCGTTTGGAGAAGTCAATTTCTATATGTATTCCTTGTGGATTAGACACATAGAAAGTGGATTGATAAACCGCCATTAAATGGACTTGCACATGCAACCTGATCCTCACTGCCACTATCTGATCCTAAACGTGCAAGTGAAGTCTCATCAATCTGAGTCTCATTACCACTGTCTGGATCATCACTTTCAACATGTTGCTCATTATCATCATCTGAACATGCACCTGACGGGTCATAGCACTATCATCTCCAAGGGTATATGGATTGTTGTAATAGAATTTTTACGAGTAACTTGTGTAGTATCAACTTGTACTTCCATTGAATTATGATCAACATGTGCCTATAGTTAATAGAGATTCCACAAAAGCAGGAAGATGAAGTGAGACATCAATGTTAGTTTGATATAGACTTGGAGACAAATAGGGCAATGTGTTTTAATCAAACAAAACATGTCTGGATAAGTACATCCTCCGTGTAGAAGGATGATAATATGTATATCCTTTGTGTAAGCTGATATAACCTATGAGAACACAAAGGAATCTCTTTTTACTGAACTTGTTACTACCCTTGATATATGGAAAACGTCTACAATAAAAAACTTTTAAGCTATTGTAATCAGGTTGCCTTTCATATAACTTACAAGTAGAGTCACCATTTTTAAGACTGAGGAGGACAATCTATTAATGAGGAACACTACAGTAAGGAAACACTTAACCTGAAGATATAAATGGAGGTTAGCATGAAATATTCTCACGATGCCACAAGCTTTCAAAAATTTTATGAAGTCTATTTTAATAAATTCACCACCTCCATCACACTGAAATTTCTTAATTTCTTTAGAAAATTGTTTTTCCTCCATTTTTCTAGAATTTTACAAAGACTTTAAAAAATTAAGACTTCTTTGTCAATATCTTGTGTGACCATCTACAAACACGACATAATATTTCATATGTTTAGAAGATTCAATAGGAGCTGGTCTCCACAAGTCACAATTAATTTTCAATAAAGGTTTCTTCTCAATTTTAATCCTCAAATCAAATGGAAGCTTACAACTTTTTTCCATCGATTACTAGAACAAACAAAATGCATTTTATTCCTACTACTAACATTGGTGCAGATATTACTACTCAAAACTTTTAAAGACTTCAAACTAGGGTTCTCTAATCTAGTATGCCAACATGTTGTTTGATGTGTTCCAATTGTGTGCATCAATTAATAAAGGATAGAGATTTATATCTTCCAAAAATAGATTTCATTCCTTTTATATCTTTAGCCATCCATGTCCTTTGTCTTCTTGTCCTTTATAACAAAGTTAGTTTCATCAAATTCAAGAGTGCAACAGTTATCCTTTGCAAGTTTACTATCTGAGAGTAGATTTTTATTAATCTTAGGAACTGTTGGAAAGAAAAAGGAAATCTAAGGGAGAAAGTGAACAGAGAATAGAGCACAAGAAAAGAGAAGCTACTGCCAACTTCTTTGTTTCTCGTTTTATTATGAAACTAACGAGACCTGCCTATTAAATAGGCTTACAATGAAACTGAAATACTGAAATTTAGGTACCCACTAATTACTAGTTAGCTACTAATCTTCCACTATATCTAACCTTGCTAAAATAAAGGGAACTAACTAACAAACTCCTAAAGACTTGGTCAAGTATCCTTGAATCACTTCTCAACACTCCCCCTTGATTCAAACCTGCAAACTTCAAGTTGACCTCTGAAGAACTCGTACATTGCTTGCGGAAGTGACTTCGTGAAGATGTCTTCTATTTGCTCATTTGTATCACACGACTTCAAAGTAATTTCTCCAGTAGAAACAAGACCTCGAACATAGTGATAGCGAAAATCAATGTGCTTTGTTCTGCTGTGAAATGTTGGCTTCTTCGTCATCGCAATAACAGATATATCGTCACAAAAAATCTTAGTCGCACCAGCTAGTTTTTGATTAAAGTCTACAACAAGTCTCCATAACCAAACTGCTTGACAAGCTGCAGAGGTTGCTTCAATATATTCAGCCTCTGAAGTTGATAAGGCCACTACTTCCTGCTTCTTTGAACTCCATGAAATTGCTCCAGATCCAAGATTAAACAAGAAACCAGATGTGCTCTTTCTGTCATCAATGTTGCCTGCACAGTCACTATCAGTAAAGCCAGTTAGTGTGAAATTTGTTACCTTAGAATACCAAATTCCATGCTCTATTGTCCCAGTGATATATCTCAGCACTCTCTTTGCAGCTCCAAGATGAAGCTTGCTTGGATTGTGCATAAATCTCGATATGACTCCAATAGAGAAAGCAATGTCTGGTCTTGTATGAGACAAGTAGTTCAAACCACCACCCAGACTTCTAAAATAAGTCGCATTTTCCATTTCAGAACCATCATCACGACACAACTTCTCATAAATATTCATTCGCATAGCAGCAACTTTACAATTTACCATAGTAAACTTTTTCAAAAGATCTGTTGAATATTTTCTTTGTGAAAGAAATATGCCATCAATTCCCTGTTTCGCCTTAAGACCAAGAAAATAATGCAGCAGACCAAAATCATACATCTCAAAATTCTTCATCATGCAGTCCTTAAATTCAGTGACGATAGACTCACTCGAACCCCTATATATCATATCGTCAACGTAAAGACATACCACCAAAAAATCATTTTTACCTTCTTGTTTTACATAAAGAGTAGGCTCATTGTTACATCTTTCAAAACCATTCTCCTTGAAATACGAATCAATTTTGAAGTACCATGCCCGCGGCGCTTGCTTTAAGCCATAGAGTGCCTTTTTTAACCTGTAAACCTTATCTTCTTTGCCATTAACTACAAAACCTTCAGGCTATGAGACATAAACTTCCTCTTCCAAATCACCATTTAAAAAGGCAGATTTAACATCAAATTGATACACTGGCCAATTTAAATTAGTAGCCAAGGCTAATAAAGTTCTCATTGTTTCAAAGCGGGCAACAGGAGAAAAATTCTTGTCGAGGTCAATACCTTGTTGTTGGGAATAACCCTTTGCGATGAGCCTTGCCTTGTGTTTTTGGATGCTGCCATCTGCATGATACTTGGTTATAAACACTCATTTGTGCCCAATAGTTTTCTTTCCTTCTGGCAAATTTATCAAGCCCCATGTTTGATTCTTTGGAATAGCCAACAACTCCTCTTCCATAGCTTTGCATGATTTATCATCTGTTTCAGCATCTTCAAAGAAAATAGGATCTGAAACAAGTAAAGCAAAAATACAAGATATGTAGTCAGCATATCTGGGATTTGGTTTCCTATCCCTTGTTGATCTTCTTAATGGAGTTGTCTCAGCTGAAGGTTCTTCCAATGTTGGAGATGTTGCTGGTGAAATTGATGAGGTAGTCGATGGACCTGCCAAAAACTGATCTGCTCCATACTCTTGATCAACAATAACGTCAGAAGGCAACAATTGAATATTTGAACTTTCATTTTCTAAATTAAAGTTCCAGCTTGCATCTTCCTTAAACACAACATTTCTATTGACCATAATTTTGCCACTCACTGGATTGTATAACTTATAGGCTTTGGATTGTGAGCTATATCCAACAAAGATACATTTTTCACATTATTCATCAAGCTTACGTCGAGCCTGCGAATTCACCAAAGCATAAGCTATACATCCAAAGACACGTAAGTGGCTTACCTTTGTCTTGTTACCTCTCCAAGCTTCATATGGTGTTCGATTAAACACTGCCTTGGTGGGTGAAATATTCAGCAAATAGACAGCAGTGGCAACAGCTTCAGCCCAAAAACACTTCAGTACACCTCTACCTTCCATCATGCTTCTGCCCATCTCAACAACTGTGCGGTTCTTTCGTTCAGCTACACCGTTCTGCTCCGGTGTATATGGTGATGTGAGCTCTCTATGTATTCCATTTTCCTCACAAAAGGAACAAAAATCTTTTGCCGTAAATTCACCACCTCTATCCGTCCGAAGAGTTTTGAGTCTACAACCACTTTTCCTCTCAACAAAAGATTTATATTTCTTGAAATTGTCAAACGTTTCAGATTTAAATTTCAAGAAATATATCCAACTCATACGAGTATAATCATCAACAAAAAGCAGAAAGTATCGACTTCCTCCTAAGAACTCAACAATCATACGACCGCACAAATCAGCATGTACTAACTCAAGACGAACAGAAACTCTCGAAGACTTGCCTACAGGAAAAACCTTTTTACTTTGTTTTCCATAAACACAGCTTTCACAAAAATCAAGATTCTCAACTTTTGGCAACCCAAAAACCATTTCCTTTTGGCTAAATAACTTAATTCCATTAACATTTAAATGACCATGACGCAAATGCCACAGTTTAGTTTCATCATATCCACTAGCTACCATAATACACTTTTCAACCATTGAAACTTCTAAAGGAAACATTTTGTGGCGCTTCTTCTTTGTCCTCCTACATATTAAACCCATGAGAGCATTAAAAAAAATTAAGAGAGAGATATGGTGTCTTACCTAGCATGACAATCCTGAATGTACTTGTGAATAGATACAAGACCATCACATATGCATTTGAATTCCTTAATATATTAATCAATCTTTTTGGTTCCTAGCATAACACTTTGCAATTTTTATTTAAGCCAAAACTTCTTATATTTCATTGCTTGAAGATAAGTTTCTTTCAAGCATTCCTACATATCATTGGAAGTTGAGCATCCCACAATCAAGTACATGATCTCTTGTGTCTAGGATCCAAGGATCCAACTCTTTAGGAATGTGTCTTTATCCTCTAGTCATTAATATTATTGTTGTCTTATGTATCCTTCTCAACTTCTACAACTTTCTCAACACTCTGACCAATGGAATGCACACTTTTAGTTGGTTCATTCAACCTGAGGAGGTAGGAAAATCTCATTGCCTGAATCAATTGAGGTATTTGTGTTCTCCAAATATGATAATTTGTTGGCTTGAATTTAATGGAACATGATGCCATAAAATGGTGAAGTGAGGATATTGATGGAGTGTTGTAGAAGAGGCCATTATAATTCGATCGGGTGGTTATTTTGAATTTTGTATCTCATACATTAAAGAGCATAAAATCTTTTAAGCTCTTATACCATGTAAAATATCACGTTAGGTTTAGAGAAATCAAGTATTGTATTAATAATTAAAAGGGAAAATACCCAAGTACCCCCTCAACCTATGCCCGAAATCTCAGAGACACACTTATACTATACTAAGGTCCTATTACCCCCCTGAACTTATTTTATATGTAATTTTCTACCCATTTTTAGCCTACGTGGCACTAGTTTGAAAAAAAAAGTCAACCATCGTTGGGCCCACAAGATAGTGCCACGTAAGCTAAAAAGGGGTAAAAATATTAATAAAATAAGTTTAGGGGGGTAATAGGACCTTAGTATAGTATAAGTGTGTCTCTGAGATTTCGGACATAGGTTGAGGGGGTACTTGGGCATTATCCCTAATTAAAACTATTGAGTACATGCTCATTATATAAGAGAAGAGTCATATACTATCTACACATAGAAAACTACTAAAATATAAAATTATAATTTACATGAGTAGTATAGGTTTACTATTACTACTATAAAATTATAATTTACATGAGTAGTCCCAGTGTTAGCATTTACATTCAGACTCTAAGGATTACATATTAACTAAATACATTGCTTGTTTAATAAAATCAGTCAATTCAATCAATATTATTTAGAGTTAGTTAGATTTAGGATTTCGCTTAACGAACTCATTCGCATAGATAAGATTTCAACTTTATGGGTATTTAATTTAAGAATAATGATTTTGAATATTAATAACCGTGATCTAAACTTAAAACATTATTTCAACAAAAGCTACTGAATTTGAGCGACCCCATATGGGCTTGTAGCTCTGCTTCTATGTTGACAGTCAGTTGGAAATGGGTGTCAATGACGTTGCGTGAGAATCTTATTCTAGTTTTTTTGACCCCTTATCCTTTTTTATGTTCAAAGTATTTTTTTTTCACAAGTATGTTAGGTGTACTCGAAGTGGGCTGAAACAGACACACAATAACACCTTTAACATACAATATTAAGCCCATATTGCAACAAAATGACTTAGTTGTGACTTTATTTTCCTTAATTTTTATATTTAGCATTGATGACAGATATACTTCTTCCTTTATATTAATGCTTAAATTTGATAAATCTGATAATCTAATATACATTGTCTTCTAGTATACTTATTTTGCGTTGCTCATCAATCATGTATGTCTTCTAGTATACTTATTTTGTGTTGCTCGTCAATCATGTCTTTTATTTATAATATGCAGGGTCGATTTCTCATCATGTCATTATCATTGTCATTCATGGTGTCAGAAAGTAGTAGAATATGTGGT
Source organism: Solanum peruvianum (assembly GCA_027705065.1). NCBI lineage: Eukaryota > Viridiplantae > Streptophyta > Magnoliopsida > Solanales > Solanaceae > Solanum > Solanum peruvianum. The sequence goes on along the minus strand of JAKWJD010001758.1, from coordinate 51,037,828 downwards.
CTTCACGTGGTACTATCTAGGCCAGATCGTACTGTTTTCGGCGGCTACTTTTTGGAAGGCTCATAGCTGCTACTCCACTAGAGGTGTTGTTCTAACTATCTCTGTCCTAATTGGTTTCAAACTCCTTTTTTGTGCGTTTGGACTAACTAGTAGTGCATGACTGAAAATTCAGCGGATCATGATCCCACCCCTCTATTGTTCACTTAAGTAGAAGGCTTTTATTTGCGATAAGATTCAAACTTGGACATCACATGCATGCTGCTCTCTTATTACTCGATTAATACTTACCCTTATGTTTGAGTGTATATTATTTACTTGCTAACGATTTTCAATTTACTACCAGGTGGTTGTGAGTAGCTTCATTCCGAAAAAGGAAGAGCCTGCGTTTGAGGGCTATGACGACAATTGACCAGTCAATTGTTCGAATGGCTTTTTTTAAACAACAATGGTTTGTTATTGTTTGAACTTTGAAAATCGAGTAACTAAATTTAATTGAGTTTGGTCTTATTTGGTACAAACATGTAATATATTAGTATGGAATTACAGGATACATTTTACTGATGCTTTTGGGCTTTGTTCACTTAATTTTTTTTTTTTAATAACTTCAACCGTTAATTTTATCAGTATTTGTGATTCTATAATCACAAAAGCATTAGCTAATATATGAATACTTTGACCTACATTCTTGTGTTAATGATTATTACAAAAACAATTCTAATGTGGCCGAAGTCTCACTAAATGTATTATAGATAGACATTAAGGAGTTCCTAAATTTTATATTCATTTTGGGGAAAATTGTTGTTGTGGTGTTCAATATACCAATCACTCGTCAGAATAATTTTACACTTCCACATTATATTTATCTGATGTAATAGGTAACATGCCTTATTTTTAAGAGTTTCTTACACTTTAAAGAGACTCATTTATGATGTTCTTTATCACCCGATAATGAAAATAGTAAATGTTGGATTTGGCTCCCCTGCATTACTCTTTTCCTCCATTTCGTCAAGTACACGTCTAGATAGAGACTTCTGTACTATTTAATTGTTAAAGATGCATTATGACACATGACTTCTATCCAAGTATGAACTGAGAAAAATGAAGAAAATGAGTGATGGAGAGGAGCCTCATCCAGTATTATACATTATTTAATCACTTCCTGTGTTAGAAATTTATTCTTAAAATATTATGTTGAGAAATTTTTGTTCGGTACATGAAAATATCCACTTGAAGGTATTTATTTCAATGACCGACAAAGAAGCATAATGGCGCAAACTTGAATCGAAGGTCGAAGATTTCAAATCTATTAAAAAGAGGATTCCAATCGAAGATTTCAATACTATTGAAAGGAGGATTTCGATCGTTTCCAAACCTACTGTGAGGAGCAAAACTGACTTAATGAAGGAAAACTGCATTCTAGTTGGTTAAGGAAAGAAGTAGCGTAATTTGTTATTTGATGCGGCAAAAACAAATAAGAAGTCCAAGTTAAGTTCAACTAGGATTTGCTGAATTTCTGATCAATAAATAGGGAGCTAATTTCATCAGAAAAATTTGCGTACTTACATAGAGAGAAAATCAAAACACTATAAAAAGGTTTTTGAAAGAGTTTTGATATTACTTGGGAGTGCTGCGAGATCGAGTATCTAATTGTAAAAGTTGTATTCAAGAATCTTGTTTACAATTTTAGTGTTGTGAGTAGGAGTTGCTTTACAAGTTGAAAAACTTGAAGAGCGTTAGAAGATACAAATCTAGGGAGTAGTTTTGTTTCTTGGGGTAGAATGAATTAGAGTTTATAATTCCGTAGATTACATAGTTTTGTAATCGTTGTATTGTTTGTAGTTTATAAATAATACAAAGTCTTACTCGAATTATTTATTGTTAAGGTTCACACAAACCAGAAACATATTGTTACTACGTGTTCCTTTGAAGAATTCAGGAGGGTAGACTTCTAACAATTTTAATTATAAAAGGAAGAATTATCATCAATGGTAAAAATCATATAATAAAAATGGGAAGTAAAAAATGCATTAGAATTTCAAATGTGAAAGTATCCAACATATCATTCTTTTTTTTAAAAAGACATCAACTTAAAGGTAAAATATTTTGTAAGACTACTGTTACGCTATACAAATTAAACATGGTTAAGTTCATGTTCCATAATTTTAATATTTTAATAAAATATATAAAATAAAATTAATGATATAAATATGGATACCGAAAATTGAGAAGAATTAATTATTCTTACTAAATTTGGAGACAATTTTTTTTCATATAACTTTGACATTTAACAATTTAATAATACACATATCTCTTGTCTGTGTACCTGACGGAATTGAGGGAAAGGGTAATGGAAGGGAGTCAAATGTTTACCCCAACAATGTATAAATCGTAAAGTAACCAAAAATATTACAAAAGAATATATATATACATATTTTCACAATACCAAACTTTTAAAATAAACCTGTCCTTATAAAATAAAATATATTTTTTTATAAATAATCCTATGTTAGGAAGTAAGAAAAAAAAAGTCAGATGTCAATACTTATATCCAACCACCAGCGAAAAATATTTTTTTTAAAAAAGTAAATTTTCCTGATTATGATCTTGGATCACTCTCATAATAATTTTCCAAGAGAGGGTAAGGTCCTCCTTCAACTTGACAAATGGCAAGTTATTCATACAGATATAAAAAATGTAATCTCTTTGTTAGCTAATTTATTTTTTATCATACAAAGGAATCTGTATAGGCTTCTTTCTTAGATTGCTTGGTCAATCTCTTTAGATTAGAGGAAAGGTTTCTTTTGGATTTGTCTCAGTTTAACTTCTAGTACATCTCAGATATTAGAAGTTGAGATTGGAAAAAAAAAAGTTCAAAGTTTTGTAACATCCCGTCTTAGAAAGAGCTAAAACTAGAAAGCGCTAAACTGGAAATAGCAAAATTTGAGAATTTTTTTGCAAATTTTGCTTATGTTATGAGTTTTGGGTCAACTTCAAACGACCATAACTTTAGGATAAGTTAGGTGGCCCATAAGAATCAATTGAAAGATCTTGGAATCCTTTTTACAACGCCAACAAGTTTGCTAAATTTTGAGTTTGGATGAGGGAGTTATGCTCATTAGAAGTCGGTTTGTCCAGTAAAGGAAAGTTAGCCAAAAATATGAGGGGTACTTTGGTCTTTTTCGTACCCAATGAGATTAAAATGATTTTTAGTAATATTTTGGGGTCAAATCTGACTAGGGTCAGTTTTACATTCCTAATTTACGCTTAGGTTTAAGAAGAGAGTTCAAGAAGAGAAAGGGGGAGGGGGTGGGTGGGGAGATTCAAGCGTTAGTCAAGAAACTTGAAGTTTGTTGTGGAGTTTCGCCAAGGGTTTGATCCGTAAGAGGTATGTGAGTTCTCATAGTGTTGGGTTCATTCACCCACACGCCAAACATGTTATTATAATGCAAATTTGTTCTTAAGGTTGAAGGATTTGAATTCTTGATAAGTTTTCTTGAAATTCCTTTTGTGATCTTGATTGATGGGATTGAGATGAATTCTTGCTCGTTCTCTCACCCGAACTCGTCTAGAATCGAATGTTTCTACTTAACTTAATTACACTCTAATCTAATGAAAACAATACTCAAATAACTCAATTTCATCTCAAGAAATCATCAAAACCCTAACACAACAAGATTTAGAATGAACTTAAAAACACCTATGAAGAACTCATCAAGAACTCTAAAGTTTCTATTTTAAAAATGAAACTTCGCTGAAAATTACATGATTGACGTGTGGATGAACTAACGCAAAACTATGGAAGCTTACATGTTGGGATTTAGCAAGTGTGAATAGGAAAAGAAAAGAGATAATATGAAAAGTGGGGGAACTACTTTGGAGGGAAAATGAAAAGTCATTTTCAAAGTGCAAATGAAAAGCCATTTCTCCCATATCAGCAAAAAAAAGGGAAGTTGTTGTCTTTATTGAAGGAAACACTTCCATCACTTCTTAAAGAGCTAAGAAGAAGATTTCCCCTCGCGCCGTCGTCGTCGCTCGCTCGGCCTCGGCTTCGACGGCTTCGGATTTGGATTTGGATTTTGATTTGGATTTGGACTTGGATGTGATTGACTGATAAATTTTTTGGACAAAATTTATTTAATCAGTTTTTGTTAAATCAAATAAATCCTGTTAAAATTATCTCTTATAAATTTGCAGGTAACGATTTTTTTTTCAAAAGACACAACTTTCTGGATAAAATGGGTCTGAACAGATTTCACTGAACAGACATGTTCCTTGCTTAAATGGCTATAAAAGGAAGTCAATTTTTGATTTTTTAAATCACTGAAAAAAAATTTCTTTCTCTGCATTTATTTTTCTCTCAAATAAAATCAAAGTAATTATCGACTGAGTCTGTGTGACTTGTTGTTGTTCTTAAGTTCGTTGAAGTTAAAGAAGTTTGAGGTACTGCTATTTCTTTAACAGGTTTAATCCGTTTTATCTTGGGAGAAATTAATCCATAACCTTGGGTACAGTGAGGGGATTAAATTTCTTAAGGACACAAAGTAGTTTCTGTGGACTCGAATTAATTCTTGTATTTTATATTTTTTCTGCTCATCTTATTTCTGTTTCTGTTTATTAACCTTATAAATACATGTTATTGTAAGAATAACAATCTTAAGAAATTTAACAGTTTCTGTTTTTGAGGTTTCTGGAGATTACAACCTTTATGGTTTTCTACTCTGCTTGAATTTTTAAAATTCATTCGATTAACGATTAAAAGAACACAAAAACTTTATCGTTAAATCAGAAACAGTTTGTGTAAAGATTTGTTCTTTACTGTTAGTATTTCAAATACTAAACTTATCTGTCATTTGTGACAGAAAAAAAAAGACTAATTCAAGTCAAACAAATGTTGGAACAGTTAAGTGCTGCAACAACATCGGTTGCACATAAACGTTCAAATGCTGCCTTAGCGCCGGCTGAGAAACCTGCAAAGTTTTCTGGAGTTGACTTTAAGAGATGGCAGCAAAAGATGTTCTTCTATCTCACCACATTGAGTCTCCAGAAGTTCATTAATGAGAATGTTCTTGTTATGTCAGATGAAACTCCGGCTGATGAACGATTCTTGATAACAGAAGCATGGACACACTCAGATTTTTGTGTAAAAATTATATTTTGAGTGGTCTGCAAGATGATATGTACAATGTGTACAGCAATACCAAAACCTCAAAAGAACTCTGGGATGCTTTATAAAAGAAGTACAAAACAGAAGATGCCGGAATGAAGAAATTCGTTGTGGCAAAATTTATGGACTATAAGATGATAGACAGTAAGACTGTCGTCACCCAAGTTCAAGAATTGCAGGTCATAATCCATGATCTCCTTGCTGAAGGTATAAATTTATTTAATGGCTATGTTAGAAATATTAAGTTTTCCCTTAATACTCACATAACCTTTAATGTAGGATTGATTGTCAATGATGCTTTTCAAGTGGCTGCATTTATTGAAAACTTACCTCCATTGTGGGAGGACTTTAGAAACTACTTGAAACACAAACGCAAGGAGATGACTGTTGAAGATCTCTTAGTAAGGTTGAGAATCGAAGAGGATAATAAGGCTACAGAAAAGAGGTCACGTGGTAATTCAGCAATATCTGGAGTAAATTTTGTTGAAGAAGATCCCGCAAAATTAAAGAAAAGAAAGAAAGCATCAGTTCCAAAAAGCAATCCTCCTAAGAAGAAATTCAATGGAAACTGCTTTAATTGTGGTAAACATGGTCATAGGGCTAATGAATGCCGGGGTCCAAAGAAAGACATGAAAAAGAAGGATCAAGCAAACTTGGCTGAATCCAAAGGAGAAATGGACGATCTCTATGCAATGCTTTCAGAATGTAACTTAGTTGGAAATCCAAGAGAATGGTGGATAGATTCTGGTGCCTCATGCCATGTTTGTGCCAACAAAGAATTATTTTCATCATATACTCAAGCACTTACAGATGAAAAATTGTTTATGGCAAACTCCGTTGTTGCAAAGGTGGAAGGAACTGACAAAGTCCTATTAAAGATGACATCAGGCAAGGTGGTGACTTTAAATAGGGTCTCATATGTTCCAGAAGTGAGAAATAATTTAGTTTCAATTCCAGTTCTGACCAAGAATGGATTTAAATGTGTATTTGTTTCTGATAAAGTAGTAGTAAGCAAAAATGATATGTATGTAGGAAAAGGCTACCTTAGTGATGGCCTTTTCAAACTCAATGTAATTGCAGTTGATATGAATAAAGATTTTGCTTCTTCTTACTTGCTTGAGTCTAAATGTTTATGGCATGAACGTTTGGGACACGTTAATAACAAAACCTTGCAAAACTAATTAACTTAAATATTTTGCCAAAATTTGAGTGCAAAAATCAAAATGTCAAATTTGTGTTGAATCTAAGTATGCTAAGCATTCTTATAAATCTGTTGAAAGGAATTCAAATCCTTTAGAATTGATTCACACTGATATTTGTGACATGAAGTCAACACCATCATGTGGTGGAAAAAAGTATTTCATAACTTTTATTGACGATTGCACCAGATACTGTTATGTCTATTTGCTAAATAGTAAGGATGAAGCAATAGATGCATTTAGGCAATATAAACTGAAGTTTAAAATCAGTTAGATAAAAAGATCAAAATTATTAGAAGTGATAGAGGTGGAGAATATGAATCTCCATTTGCAGAAATATGTTTAGAAAATGGAATAATCCATCAAACTACTGCTCCCTACACTCCTCAGTCTAATGGAATTACAGAAAGAAAAAACCGAACTTTATAAGAAATGATGAATGCATTACTTATAAGTTCAGGTTTACCACAGAACTTGTGGGGGGAAGCTATCCTTACAGCAAATCAGATACTTAACAGAGTGACTCACTCAAAGACAAATGTAATTCCATATGAGAAATGGAAAGGTAGAAAACCCAATTTGAAATATTTCAAAGTGTGGGGGTGTCTAGCCAAAGTCCAAGCTCCTATACCTAAGAGGGTAAAATTAGGACCTAAGACTGTGGATTGTGTATTCATTGGATATGCCGCAAACAGTAAGGCATGTCGATTTTTGGTTCATAAGTCCGAACATCCGGATATTCATGATAATACGGTGATGGAATCAGATAGTGTTGAATTTTTTGAACATATCTATCCGTATAAAACTAGACTTGAGTCATCTAGTGGGGGATCTAAAAAACCCAAAGAAGAACCAAAAGAGAATGAAGAAAATGAAGAAAGTCCAAAACGCAGTAAACGTCAAAAGACATCTACTTCATTAGGATAAGATTTTGTAACATTTCTTCTTGAAAGTGAGCCTCAAACATTCAAGAAAGCAATGTTGTCTAGCGACTCAACCTCTTGGAAGGAGGCTGTTACTAGTGAAATTGAATCGATCTTAAGTAATCATACTTGGGAGTTGGTTGATCTTCCTCCAAGGAACAAACCCTTGGTTTCAAAATGGATATTTAAAAGGAAGATGAAAGACGATGGAACTATTGACAACTATAAAGCAAGACTTGTTGTCAAAGGTTTTAGACAAAAAGAAGGTCTTGATTATTTTGACACATACTCGCCAGTGACTAGGATTACATCAATTCGGATGTTAATTGCACTAGCTGCAGTATACGGTCTTGAAATTCATCAAATGGACGTGAAAACAGTCTTCTTAAATGGAGAGCTTGAAGATGAAATTTACATAGAACAGCCTGAGGGTTTTGTAGTTCCTGGTAAAGAAATGAAAGTGTGCAAACTTATTAAGTCACTTTATGGGCTAAAACAAGCACCAAAACAATGACATCCAAAGTTTGATCAAACCATGTTGACAAATGGATTTAAGATCAATGAATGTGATAAATGTGTTTACATTAAAGATACTCCAAATCAGGAAGTTATTTTATGCCTATATGTAGATGATATGCTTATAATGAGGAATTAAAATTCTTAAAACTCCTAACGGTCTAGCATTGTGTCAAACTCATTATATTCAAAAGATACTTCAAAAATTTAAATTTTTGAACTTTAAAAGGGCAAAGACTCCAATTGATGTAAATCTTCATCTTGCAAAGAATAAAGGTGAAAGTCGGTCTCAATTGGACTATGATAGCGTATTGGGAAGCTTAATGTATGTCATGAATTGTACACGACCAGACATAGCTTGAGCTATCAGTAAACTGAGTCGATACACAAGTAATCCTAATCATAATCATTGGTTGGCAATGAAGAGAGTTTTGGGATACTTAGATGACACTCAAAACTATGCTTTACGTTACAACAAATACCCAGCCGTTCTTGAAGGATATAGTGATGCAAATTGGATTACTGGGTCAACTGAAACAAAATCCACAAGTGGATACGTTTTTACTATTGGCGGAGGAGTAATATGTTGGAAATCATCCAAACAAACATGTATAACTCGCTCTACAATGGAGTCTGAATTCATTGCTTTAGATCAAATAGGTGAAGAAGTTGAATGGATCCGGAATTTCTTAGAAGATATTCCATTTTGGCCCAAACCAATGGCACCTATATGCATACATTGTGATAGTCAAGCTGCTATAGGAAGGGCTGGAAGAATTATGTATAACGGCAAGTCTCGTCACATAAGACGAAGACATAACTCCGTGAGACAACTACTCTCTAGTGGAATTATCACAATTGACTATGTGAAGTCAAAAGATAATGTGTCGGATCCACTTACAAAAGGCCTAAGTAGAGAGGGAGTTGAGAAATCATCGACGGGAATATGACTATGGCCGAGAACAAGTCATCGTGGCAGTAACTCTACCTAGAAGACTGGAGATCCCAAGATCTAGGTTCAAGGAGATAAAACAAAGTCATTGATGACGGTTCAACATTGTCAAAGGAAAAGAAAAAAATTAATATTATTTTATGGTCCATTCTCATGATGAGACAATGTTTAGTAACAAGGATTAAAACATAAGTACTTTTTAATGGTTTCTAAGTTTGATACAGGAAATATCAAATGGTGTATCTATGGGATAACACATTTAGAAATCACCTATGTAAGTGTGAAGTGTAAGCCACTTCAAGGAGAATCCGGTAAGGCTAGTTTTTTAAGCACTTACAATCCAAGATGTGTTCATGGCTAAAACAAACAACACAATGAGAACTAAGAACAGTTCAAGGGTTGATTGTGTGACATATGTTGTCTAGGTATACACCAAAGCTCGACGGTTCAAAGATATCAAATCTACCGACTGACCGATTATATCCGATATATGTTCACTATGGAAAGTTTAAAGGGAAACCTACTTATCCAGTATGATTAACCTTTACCTACAAGACACACAAGTTTTTTCATGCATATGTTTTAACAATAGCCTTCCCCATTCATGTGGGGATTGTTGGGATTTAGAATGTGTGAATGGGAAAAGAAAAGAGAGAACATGAAAAGTGAGGGAACTACTTTGGAGGGAAAATGAAAAGTCATTTGCAAAGTGCAAATGAAAAATCATTTCTCCCATATCGGCAAAAGAAAGGGAAATTGTGTCTTTATAGAAGGAAACATTTCCAATACTTCTTAAAGAGCGAAGAAGAAGATGCCCCCTCGCGCCGTCGTCGTCGTCGCTCGCTCGGCCTTGACTTCAGCTTCGGATTTCGATTTGGATTTGGCAAATGATGTGATTGATTGATAACTTTTTTGGACAAAATTATTTAATCAGTTTTTGTTAAATCAAATAAATCCTGTTAAAATTATCTCTTATAAATTTGCAGGTAACGGTAACATTCCGAAAAGTTGTTACCCTTTCTGAAAAGTCGTTACTTTCCGAAAAGTCGTTACTTTCCAAAAAGTCGTTATTTTCCTAACAGACACAATTTTTTGAAAAGTTATTATTTTTTTCCAAAAGACAGAACTTTCTGGATAAAATTGGTCTGAACAGATTTCACTGAACAGACATGTTCCTTGATGAAAATGGCTATAAAAGGAAGTCAATTTTTGATTTTTTAAACCACTGAAAAAAATTTCTTTCTCTGCATTTATTTTTCTCTCAAATAAAATCAATGTGTCGATCGACTGCGTCTGTGTGACTTGTTGCTGTTCTTAAGTTCGTTGAAGTTAAAGAAGTTTGAGGTACTGCTATTTCTTTAACAGGTTTAATCCGTTTTATCTTGTGAGAAATTAATCCATAACATTGGGTACAGTGAGGGGATTAAATTTCTTAAGGACACACAGTAGTTTCTGTGGACTCGGATTAATTCTTGTATTTTATATTTTTTCTGCTCATCATATTTCTGTTTCTGTTTATTAACCTTGTAAATACAGGTTATTGTAAGTATAACATTACATACCTCTTAGCGATCAAACCCATGCAAAAAATCTACAACATTCTGCAAGAATCTCGATGAACGCTTGATCCTCTCATCTTTTCTCTTCTTTTCTTTTCTTGAAATCTAAACTAAAACCCGAGGCGTATATTATGATTATAAAAATGAACCTAATAACATTATACTCTTAGAACCTTACTAAAAACGAATTTAATCTTATTGGGTATGGAAAAGACCAAAATACTCCTCACTATTTACGGCTAACTTTCTTTAACTGCACAACCTAACTTCAAAAGGTCATATCTCACTCATTTGAACTCAAAACGTAGAAAAATTGGCGGCCTTGGAAAAATAATTCAAATATCTTTACTATGGTATCTTATAGCACACTTAACTAATCCTTTGTTAGGAGTTAAGGTCATTTGAAGTTGATCTAAACTCACAGCTAGTTCAACTTGCAAAATTTCAGATTTTGATATTTCCAATTTAATTCTTCTTACTCAAGGTGCTAAATCTAGTGAATTTACCTTAGTTCTTAAGATATTTTTAATTCCTTGGTAAAATCTCACTCACTACGATGAACGACTCAACTCTTAGTTCAAAAATTTTTCTAGGTTGTTACAGAGGAGTTTTACACCCTGGCAAGGTATAGAGCAGTTCTGATAGTGTGGGCTAGACGTTATATCATCACATAACTCATTATCATAGTTGTCAAATAAAGAATCTCCCAAATAAAGTTTATTTTGGTATTTTTACATGAAAATTGAGTTATATTATATTTTTCAATACATTGAGTTTTTATCTACTCTTTTAAATTTTTTCTTTATATCGCATTATTGTTATGGCTTTTACGTTGAAATGAGTCGAGGTTGAGTTGAGTTAAGACGAGGTAAGTTATTTCTTTAGTTCCAACTCAAGCGTATGTCATGTTTAGATTTTCCCTTGCATGCTCGTATATTCCATGTACTTACCTCATTTGGCCTGCATCTTTTATGATGTAGCTAACCAATACCATCAACCACGTTACGTTGATCCAGTTGAGTTCTAGAGTTGTTTGGTGAGCCTCCTTGCTTCCGGAGGATCCCTCATTTATGTTTATCATTTCAATTTTGTTATTAGAATGGCGTATATCTTATGTGCTGACGTCCATCTCAGTTAATTAGTAGAGGCTTCATAGATAGTTAGACATTATTAGTTCATGAGTCTTGTTCATTCAGTTAATATGTTCTAGACTTGAGTTGTCGCTTTGACTAGTGAATGTTTCTTTAAATATTAGGAGTTAGTTATTTTGAGTGAACGCATCATTTATAAAGTTCTCTTATTGTTGAGTAAGTTTTTCGCTGAGAGTTGAGTTAGGCCAAGGGTTCGCTTGGGGCCAGTAATGATTCTTGAGTGCCGGTTACGTCCAGAGTGTAGGCTCGGAGCGTGAGAATATGATTATTATTATTATTATTATTATATATAAAAAAACATGTACTCACTTGACATTAATTAATTTTTCTATATGTCAAAAACACATAATTTAAATATGAATTTGAGGAACGTCGGTTATGATCATATGTTTCATGTCTTACATTTTTTTGCCAGATTTTTACAAAATTGTAGTCTCCTCCTTTTATAATTGCATACATATGAAGAAGTTTTTATTGAATGCAAGTAGTGTTTTTTTTAGAATTTGTACATAAATTACGTCAATGTATGTCTTCCTTATATGATGTGTATTAGATAATTATCAGCTGTAGTCTGTATGGTGTTCACCTACATATAAATTGTAATTATTTGTGATGAAGATACTAAATGTTGAAATTAATGTATATAAATCATATTTACACGTACGTCAATCCTTTTGATGATTCAAAATTATGAAGTTTTTTTTCGACTGTAAAATTAACAAACAAAAAATAGTTAATTACTATTAGTTAGAGATTTTAATGGATGTAACTGTTTGGGAAAAATTGAAGGTATTGAAACTAGGGAAAAGGGTCTGATTTACCCCTGAACTTTATGATTTGGAGCTGATATACCCTCCGTTTAAAAAATGGTCCATATATGCCCCTGCCGTTATAGAAATGGTTCATATATACCCTTTTACTTAACAGACCAATATTTAATAAATTAAAAATTCATTTCTTTATGATTTAATATGAGAAAATGCCACGTGGCTCTTAAAATACCCCATCCAATTAATTTTTACCGACCCGACCCAATTGAAAACAAGAAAACCCCACCCACTCCTAACAATTTCATTCTATGGTCTTCACTCTCCCATTCAACAAGAAAAAAAATGGTGAGTCAATGGGTCTCCGCCACTCATGCTGAATTGTCTGCACTTGGATTAAATACATATCTGATTCGTATTAATCTCATTTCTAGTTCATTAGTGTGTGTCATATTTGTTAAAAGATCCAAACTTTAGAAAAAAAATTTCTCTAAGAATGATGTGTAAAGCTTGCCAAGTAGACTAGATATAAAAATTGCATTTTTTCAGCAGAATCAAGATTGGTTATTTTCTTTGAAGCATTCTGTGTTTACTTATGAATGCATGTTTTATAACTTCTCTATTCCTATGAATGATGTGAACTGCATTATCTGTATTTTGCAGACTTTGATGGCAAAGCTTTCCATTTAGGCTAATCAAAACACAATTCCACCATTTTTTTTCTTGTTGAACGGGAGAGTGAAGACCATAGAATGAAATGGGTTAGGAGTGGGTGGGGTTTTCTTGTTTTCAATTGGGTCGGGTCGGTAAAAATTAATTGGATGGGGTATTTTAAGAGCCACGTGGCATTTTCTCATATTAAAGCATAAAGAAATGAATTTTTAATTTATTAAATATTGGTCTGTTAAGTAAAAGGGTATATATGAACCATTTCTATAACGGCAGGGGCATTTATGGACCATTTTTTAAACGGAGGGTATATCAGCTCCAAATCATAAAGTTCAGGGGTAAATCAGACCCTTTTCCCTTGAAACTAATATTTTTTCAGCTTCTTTTATAAAAAAAATAATTATTTTAATATTTTTCTTAAATAAAGTCAGTAAGAAATAACTTTTAGACTTCACAAAATACTGACTATCAATTAATTTGCAAGTTAGGAATAAAACAGCAAGATGTAATAGTTTCTTTCATATTAATTGTTTACTATATCAACTTGTAATAGTAGTACTTTAACATAAAGGTAATTTAATCATTTAGTATTTAAATGGTATTTTTTTTGTCTTCTACTTTAATTTAATTAGTTTCCCTAATCCATTATATTTATAACATACCGATGAAAGAATTAAAGTAAAATCCTTCAATTAATTAATATATATTAATATTTGATTAAGTTTTAATTTAGTGGAAGAATAAAATAGTAATTCAACTTTGCATTTTAGAGCTAGCTTTCAACTTCTAATAGTATATAATAGGAATAATGCCCAAGTACCCCCTCAACCCTATGCCCAAAATCTCCGAGACACACTTATAATATACGAAGGTCCTATTAGCCCCTGAACTTATTTTATTAATATTTTTTTACCACTTTTCGACTTACGTGGCACTATCTTGTGGGCCCAATGATGGTTGACTTTTTTTTAAACTAGTGCCACGTAGGCTAAAAAGGGTAGAAAATTACTTATAAAATAAGTTCAGGGGGGTAATAGAACCTTAGTATAGTATAAGTGTGTTTTTGGGATTTCGGGCATAAGTTGAGGGGTACTTGTGCATTATCTCTATATAATATGATGATATATGATATGATATATGATGCATTTTGAATTATAATGAGTTAATAATTTTTGTTTTTAAAAAAAATATTACATGTTTATGTTGTATATATAATACTTGTCAATCCTAGCTAAAATGTTTAAACAACAAAATATATGATAAATATGCATATTGATAAAATGCTAAAGTTTTTACCGGGATAAGTTAATTGTCATTGGAATCAATGTCCCTATAGATTGTTGGGATATTCACAAAGAGTATTAATTATCTCTAAAAATAGAAATATTTACAAGAGTGTTAATTGTCTAGAAGAAAGCATAATTAAGCAATTATTTTTATTAATTACCGCTAAATATCATTTTTAATATGGACTTGCAATTGCTCATCTTTTTTAACTTGGCTATAAGGAATCCATACATGCTATGCACACGAGGATAGAATGGGCTTGTCAACCAAAGATGTGTAGAAAAACTGCAAACATAGGCTCAGATTTATTTTTGTTTTGTTAAATAGGTTAATTAGATATTCATATGTTTAATGACATCATCTTAATCATTTAATGTTCAGATCAAGAGATAGGATTTTAATCATTAAGATGTACATTTAAATTCAGACGTTTTAATCTTAGCGAAAACAAATGAACTATTTTTGAAGAGCAAAAAGAAGGGGAAAAAATTAAATATCACGAATGTAGGGGACAATTTGTGCAAACATTTAAAAGAATTAAATTTAGAAAACCAACTTTTACATTTGGTCTAACTAAATTCAAATTGTAAATCCCAACAATTTTTAGAACTTTCTTCCTTTCTTATCAAAATTCTTTAGTAAACAACAGCGAAAACAACTTTTCTATTCGATGGATTCTCAAAAGACCTCTGTTGGTGCTAAAATCGTTCAAACTTCATCGAATCATGGAGAACTTTTTGGTATGTATGTGTTCATTGTTTCTTCTAATCTAGGAAAAATTTAATTTATATACATCACTTAAATGACTTTTATAAACTTTATTACTATAATTAGTGATTATTGGATTTTTTTGATGATTGACAAGTGTAGTTGGTAAGGCGCAGGTAATCCACGTGAAAACTGGAGAGGTTAGATTTGTTTTACTTAACTGATTTTCAGCCTAAAGCATCTGTTTTTCATAGCATGATTTACAGATCTTGGATTAACCTATATGAGATTTTGTTCTTTTGCAACAACTTGAGTTTTCAATTTCATATGAGAGAAAAAGAAGAAATTAATTTACTTGTACATTTATTTTTTGTTAGACTTTCTTGTTATGTCTTTTGAGTTAATACATCATTAATTAATTGAAGAACAAATATTAAAGGATGAAATGAAAGAACCAAAACTACAATAGTTGATTGACTCTCTAATCATAAAATAAATTCATGTTATCCATAAATTATAACTTTTACCATGTGATGTGGTCCTTACATCATAACGGCTCCTTTAAATGTATTGTGGGGCTTATGGCTCCATTTCTTAAAAATGAAAAGTCTTACGTTACTAGAAAACAACATTTATATCATACCCATGATCAAAGTTCTCATGAATTGAAGTTCATGTCTTGTGAATATTTTGGTTGATTTTCTTAAATGATGCAAAGCCTATTATCTTTTACGCAGTACATTGTGTCTAAGGCAATGAATTTATCACAACAAGGACCTATGAAAATTTGTGTTCATTCTACGAAAATTTGTGTTCATTCTATAACAGGTGGTGGCATTGTGACATATGAGGTATGTATTAGTTTTAGCTTAGACACACTTACTATTTTTCCTGCCTCTTTGTTGAGGCATGATGTGATAGTTTATGCTTAGTTAGTTTATGACTCTAGCTATCTGTTGTTATCTTTTCACTAGATTTTGTTGGCTATGTGATCTAGAAATGGCATTAGTTTAAATGTATATTGACATGAAAAAATGCTTTTGACTTGAGAGAAACAAAACAGTAGAGTACATGCATCCTTTTAGATGTACTCCCTCTAGTCCATTTATATGTCTATTACCTTTTATAGAATCGTTTATTTTTTTAACTACTATTTTTCAAATAAAAGTCTAATTATAAACAGAAATGATCAAAAACACATTGGAAGTATCATTGTTTTACGATTGAGAGTTTCTTAGCTAAACTATAATGTTGTATCCTTTTCTACCTAAATTATCACCAATTATGTATGTCGCAAGGACATTGTTATATCACTCTTTATCACTTTTCTTGTAGTACATCATGATTCAGCCTAGTGGATGTTGATGTTTGAGTCTCAATGTTAGAATTAATTTAGATTCGGACTTGAATTACTCTATATATTAACTAAATACATTGCATGTTTAATAAAATTAGGTAGTTCAATCAAATTATTTACCATCACTTAGATTTAGGATATTTGTTGACGAACTCATTTGCAGATATAAGATTTCAATTTCATGGATTTTTAATTTTTAAACGGTTACTTTTAATTATTAATAATTGTGTTCTAAATTTAGTAAGTTATTTTAGCAAAATCTACTGAGTTTAGTCAATCGATTGAGCTTCAAGCTCCACTTCTAATGACAGACAGTTAGAGGATGTGAAATCTTATTTTAGTTTATCAACCCTAGTCCTTTTTTGCTCTTTGAATTGTTTTAGTCACAAGTATATTGAATGTACTTGAAGAAAAAAACACAATAAAACATTTATAATATGCTATTGAGCTCATATTAATTGTCAATTGATTTTGCTTGTTTTGGTGTTTCTACCTTATATACTATGCACAAGTAGCTAGTTGTATGTACATCAATTGGAAATGTTGTGAAGTTACGTATGTATATTATTGCTTGAATTTTATAAAGGTGATAATCAATTGTACATTAATTGTTTTCTAGACTACTTATTTGGCATTGCTCATCAAGTATGGATATCTTTTGTTATTTATATGCAGGGTCAATTTTTCATCATCTCATTATCAGGGTCAGTCATGTGGTCAAAAAGTAGTAGAACATGTGACCTTAGCGTGATGTTATCTAAGTTAGATCATATTGTTCTCGGCGGTTGAGTAGCTTTATTCCCGAAAAGGAGGAGGATGATGATGCACCCAAGGGTAATCGAATTGTTGACCCCCCCCCCCCCCGTAGCTGTGTAGGCAATTGAATGCAGAGACCAAGGGGCAGATCCTTCTACTCCTCTCAACAACGAATGTTTTGTTGAAGTTGGATTTTTTAATCGTTCCTTCCAAGACATTTCTTCTAAAGTGTGGCATACGAGCCAGATTGAGAAATTCATTGATTTTGAAGTTTGAAGTTTGTGATTTTGAGTTGAAGAATGCATTGTATTGTTGTCAGTTGCATTTGAATATTTACTGATTTTATATCTTAGCTTAAAATGAGATGGTTGGAAAGACTAGAATTAATTTTGGGTGTATTCAATCATGTTATTTATGAAGGATTGCTCTCATAATTGCTTTAGGTATTTTTTATCACTAAATTTATTTTGAACTGTAACATCTCGCAAATTGAAATAACTAGGAAAAGTTAAGAATTTGAAAGTCATTTTTGGAAAGTATACCAAAAATGTAGAAAATTTGTTAAGTACGTTAATTTGAGTTTTTGGTAAATTTCAAACGAACATAACTCCTTGCTCAGGATGATTTAGGTGTGTTTCCAGATATAGTAGAAAAGATCTTGGAATAATCTTTCCGACGCCGCCTAATTTACTCAATTCCAAGATAAATGAGTTAGATATGTCTTAGAAGTTGGGTTGTCTAATTAAAAAAAAAGCCAAAAAATCGGATGTTTTGAAGGGTGGTTTGGTCTTTTCTCTATCCTATTATTTTAATTAATTTTTGTAATTACTTAGGGGTGTATACTGAACTTGGTCAGTTCGCGTTTTTGAAAATTGAGTTAGGATTTTAGAGGACAAAAAAGAGAGAAAAGAGAAGAAGAAGAAGAAGAAGAAGAAGAAGAAGAAGAAAGAAGAAGAAGAAGAAGAAGAAAGAAGAAGAAGAAGAAGAGAAGAAGAAGAGAAGAAGAAGAAGAAGAAGAAGAAGAAAGGAAATTGTCAAGTTCTTCAAGAATCGCTTGTGAAATTTGTAAAGGGGTGATCCCTACGAGTTCTGTGAGATCAGATAGCGTTGAGTTATTTCATCCACTTGCCAATCATGATTTATTTCAGCGAATTTAAGACTTTGAAAGTTAAGAAATTGAATTCTTGATGGGTTTGTTGAAGTTCCTTTGATTTCATGATTCATTGAAATTGTTGAGGAGTTGTTTGATCGAAATTCATGTAATTAGGTGTGATTTCAAGCTAAATCTTTCATACTTTGAACATGTAATCCATTATAAATGTTTGGGGAAAGAACCAAGTGAAATTATTAGAGGGTTTAGAGTTGAAAAACGAGCAAGAAAAGTTAGAATGCACTAGGGTAGGGGCCTGGGCGCCGCCCCTCTCAGAGCCCCAAAGAAGGGGTCTCTGAAGTATGGGCTATGGGACGTCGCTCCATCCAGTGCCTCGTCCCACCCAAGCCTCCGAAGTTTTAAGGTTGGCGCCGCACGTCTATCAGAGCGCCAGGGACACCAGTTCTTCCCATTTCTTTCCCATCTTTCCATACTAGTTCATTAGCAACATATCTATATTTTCTAGTTGATTCCAACACTCTAAGGTATGTCTAAACATCATGAAATCATCCATAAGCATGATATCATGAATCTTTAATCGATAATCCAATTCAAAGAAAGTTAAGATCAAAGTCAGAAGAAGTAAGAGTCAAATCAAGAAGAGTTTTTAGAGTTTTTCAAAAGTCTTTTCCAAATATTTTAACTTTGTTTTAAGACTTAAAGTTCAAGTTGAGTAAAGAGTAAATATTGAAGTTCATTTCTTCAAAGAGTATATGGGGTCTATGTATTCCCAAAGATTTAAAATGTTTTCACATTTAAACAAGGTTACAAAGATGGACTTTGAGCAAACCTTTGAGCAATTATCTCAATTCACAAAGAATTATGTTTTTAAACCATAAGAGTTATCATCATATTTTGGGAGTAGTATTGAGCAGCGATATGTGGAAGAGTTCCAAAAACTCACAGCCCCCACAAAGCATGTAGCCACCATGGGTAGAAGAGGGTCAACCTTTTTAGATGATTTCTTTGTGCTTTAAAGCATAGAATAGTGGATCCACTTAGTAGTTCAAATTATATACCCTCGGGAAGGTATAGGACGACCTTGGTAGTGTGAGACAAAACATATCATCACATAGCTCTTACCTGACGGTTGTCCATTATAGAAATTCCCATAGAAGTAATTGCATTCTTGTGTACATAGTTTAATTGTATTTTTACATACATTTCAACGTTATATTTTCAATTTAAATGTTGTCTACGTGAAGTGTGATACTGTTATTTGGAATTTCTTTAAAATAAAAGAGAGAGTGTATCACACATACCATGATGAGAGTGGTATGAGAGAGAGGTGTGTTTTCAAACTAAAAAGTGATAGTTTAGGTATGAAACTCAAAAAAAATGTATAGTTTAGGTGTGTTTTTGACATTTATCTCTATATAGTAATCAAATTTTAGAAGCGATTACTTTGTACCTTGTATATTTAATTTTTAATGTCACGGAGAGAGCGAAAAAGTTTACAAGTTAGACATAAAACTTAAACTCATTTAAAATAATCGCGTGCAATAATCAAAAGTATCAATGTTCTATTATACTTAATTTTGCAAAACTATTTTTGAAGAAAAAAAAGTATAGGCAAAAATAAAATATCAGTAAGGGACTATTTGTGAAAACATTTAAAGCATTTATATTTAGAAAATCTAATTGAATTGATTGGTCAAATGTAACTAATTAATCAGTAAACTCAAATGATAATTTTCTTCCTCTCAAAAAGTTCTATTGATGTAACGCTGCTCAAATTTCGTTGAATCATGGTATCTATGTCTTAATTGTTTTTTATAATTTGGGAAGGTTTACTCATATACTTTTTTTATATAATTTTTTAAAACTTTATTACTATAGTTAGTAATTATTTAGTTTTCTTGATGGTTGTCAGCTGTAGTTGGTACAAAGTTAATCCCTGTGAACGCTGGGGAGGTAAAATATGTATTTTCCATAGCATGATTTGCAGATCTTAGATAAACCTATATGGTATTTTGTTGTCCTGCAACAAGTTTGAGTTTTGAATTTCATATGAGAGAAAATAGAAGAAATTAATTTATTTCTACATTTAATTTTTTGTTGGCTTCCTTGTTATGTATTTGGATTGATACATCAATAATAAATTGATGAAAAAATATTCAAGGATGAAATAAAAGACTCAAACTACAAAAATTAATTGACTCTCTAATGATAAAATAAGCTTATGTTTTTTATAAGTAACTTTTTTGTGTTTCTTGAGATAAATAAGGTATTGCTATCAATTCATGTGACATATCAAAGTTTTATTTGTGTGTTTTGTCAAATTATCACTATTTTTTCCCTTTTATTTGAATAGGGAAGATCCTGACCCTTCTATCCTACGTTTCCTTCTAGTGCATTCAATTCTTGGTTTACTGTTGCCTTGAAACTTTTACTGTTTTTTCATCTCCAACATGTTAACAAATTACTTAAAGGATTTGAAGTTAAAGAAGATGTTAATAACTTGTGTAGATTGCTGATTAAAAATTTAAGCAACAAATAATGAGAGAATTATTATGGGGCTCATAGCTCCATTTCTTAAAATATAAAAGTTTAATGTTAGTAAAAAATAATATTTATATCATACCCATAATCAAATTTCTTTTAAAAATATTTTTTGAACAAAATTTCTTGTCATGTAAATTGTTTGTTTGACTTTACGCAGGACATTGTATATAAGATAATGGATTTCTCACAACAAGAAGAAATGAAAATTTCTATTCAACTTACTGGAGAGGTGTGTAGCGTCTCACTTCTAGAAGAGTGTGAAATGGATCGTAACATTGTGACACATGAGGTGTGTATATGTTTTAGCTTAAATACACTTACCTATGCTTGGAAAATTTGACTATGTATATGTTGTTGTCTTCATACTAGATTTATTGGTTACTTGACCTATAAATTTAACTTTTTTAACTTCTAATTTTGAAATCAAAAATTGATTTAAAGAGAATCATCAAAAACACACTTAAAGTATTGTTGCTTTTATTATTATGAGTTTATTGGTTGAACTATCAAGTGTTTCCTTTTTATATCTACTATATATATATATATATATATATATATATATATATATATATATATATATATATATATATATATATATATATATATATATATATATATATATATATATATATATATATATATATAAACTATATATATATCTATATATATATTATATATATATATATATTTGCCTAACTCCCCACTTTGAGTTGATTGCACTGATAGCACCACCTTAATATTTATGACTTTAACCGCATAGCTAAATGTTTCTAAAATATATCCCTTCAAGCTGCGAGAATCTCCTGGCCAAAGTATGGTCATGTATCTATCAGCTATCTACCAATTTTCAATATTATCTTGAGCACCCATTTTGAATATATATATATATATATATATATATATATATATATATATATATATATATATATGCACCACCTTAATATTTATGACTTTAACCGCATAGCTAAATGTTTCTTCAAAATATATCCCTTCAAGCTGCGAGAATCTCCTGGCCACAAGTATGGCCATGTATCTATCAACTATCTACCAGCTTTCAATATTATCTTGAACTCCCATTTTGAATCAACCAAGTTTATACCAGGAGATTTTGACACCAATATCCATGACTTATTAGTATGTGAAACATTGATTTTCTCGTGCATAGGTGCATGTCAATGAGGTGACCTTTGTTCTTCGTAGTAGTATTTGGTTCCCTCAAAATATCTTTGTTGTTGGAAGCAACACGTATATGTGGTGTTCCTTTATCTTGTGTCTAGTGATTGTTGTTCAGCTTGTATTCCTAAGATAATTAGAACAAAACTTTGAAGAACTTGGTAAGAAACAACAAAGTTTAAAGAGTAATTTCAAAATTAGAAAATTAAGACTAGCAGAGGAAATAAATTTATGATTAGAAACAATATAAAAATATTTTTCTAAAATAAAGAAAATTGATCCCAATGAATGCACAATGTCCCCTTAAGGAAATTATTCCCCTTAAGACCTGAGGTTAACAGAATATATCCTCCCAAGATAGAACGATCTTACTCACCGGTGTATCGGTGCCTAAAACCACGGTGTCAGCAAACCACTCAATGACAGTAAATACATTTTGAATACTAGATTTAGTAGTAGTAGAAGAAGTCCAGAAAAATTATGTTCTTAAAATAAGAGAAAATCCCACAATTTATAGAAAACAAAGTGTAGTGCGAAAAAAAATCATATTGTGTCTTACAGAAAAAGTCACAAACCTTTGGAAAAGTCACAATCTTTATCGGAAAGGTCACCACCACCTTCGTAAAAGTTACAACTTTTCATAAAAGTCTCAACTTTTCATAAAACCCACAACTTTTCATAAAAATCGCAACTATTCATTTTCTATTCACATTTAAAACCCAACAGTGATCATATATGCCCTTGTGGTGCAAGAGGTGCATCAATTAAAGTAGTTTATTAAGTGTAGTATCTTCAACTTGACGATGTTATGTCATATTCCATTTGGAGAAGTCAATTTCTAAATGTATTCCTTGTGGTTTAGACACATAGAATGTGGGATTGATAAACCGTCGTTGAATGGACTTGCACATGCAACCTGTTCCTCACTGCCACTATCTGATCCTAAACCTGCAACTGAAGTCTCATCAATCTGAGTCTCATTATCACTGTCTGGATCATCACTTTCAACGTGTTCCTCATTATCATCATCTGAACTTGCACCTGACGGGTCATATCACTATCATCTCCAAGGTATATGGGTTGTTGTAATAGAATTTTCACAAGTAACTTGTGTAGTATCAACTTGTACTTCCATTGAATTATGATCAGCGTGTGCCTATTGTTAAGAAAGATTCCACAAAAGCATGAAGATGAAGTGAAACATCAATGTTAGTTTGATATTGACTTGGAGACAAATAGGGTATGTGTTTTAATCAAACAAAACATGTCTGGATAAGTACATCCTCCATGTAGAAGGATGATAATATGTATATCCTTTGTGTAAGCTGATATAACCCGTGAGCACAGAAAGGCAACTCTTTTTACTGAACTTGTTACTACCCTTGATATATGGAAAACTTCTTCAACAAAAAACATTTAAGCTATTGTAATCAGGTTGCCTTTCATACAACTTACAAGTAGAGTCACCATCTTTAAGGCTGAGGAGGACAATCTATTAATGAGGAACACAACAATAAGGAAAGACTTAACCTACAGATATAAATGGAGGTAGCATGAAATATTCTCACGATGCCACAAGCTTTCAAAAATTTTATGAAGTCTGTTTTAATAAATTCACCACCTTCATCACACTGAAATTTCTTAATTTCTTTAGAAAATTGTTTTTCCTCCATTTTTCTAGAATTTTACAAAGACTTAAAAAAATTAAGATTTCTTTGTCAGTATCTTGTGTGACCATCTACAAACACGACATAATCTTTCATATGTTGAGAATATTCAACAGCAGCTGGTCTCCACAAGTCACAATTATTGTTCAATAAAGGTTTCTTCTCAATTTTATTTCTCAAATCAAATCAAAGCTTACAAATTTTTTCCATCGGTTACTAGAATAAACAAAATGCATTTTATTCCTACTACTAATATTGGTGCAAATATTACTACTCAAAACTTTTAAAGACTTCAAACTAGAGTTTTCTAATCTAGTATGTCACATGTTGTCTGATGTGTTTCAATTATGTGCATCAATTAATAAAGTATAGAGATTGCTATCTTCCAAAAATAGAGTTCGTTCCTTTTAGATCTTTAGCCATCCGTTTCCTTTGTCTTTTTGTCCTTTATAACAAAGTTAGTTTCATCAAATTAAAGAGTGCAACAGTTATCCATTGCAAGTTTACTAACTGGGAGTAGATTTTTATTAATCTTAGGAACTACAACAACTATTTTAACTTCAGGCCTTATCATGATATGTTTCCAATATGTGTTATGTCTAATTTTTATCCATTCACAATAATGATTTTATCTGGTCCATTATAGTGTTTAATATCAGTTAAAATAACTGAGTTACTTGTCATATGACTACCTGCTCCTGAGTCCGTATATAAAGTTTCATCAATAGTATTTTGTAGATTGGCACCAACCAATGCTTGTGGTAACTCATCTGCAACTTGGTAAGAGTGGTCCCACATATAGAAACATTTTTCCGAACAATATGGTTATTCATAGCACGCATTTTACATGCCTCGGTATTGTTCCTCTTCTAACTTTCACTTGAAAAACTGTTCTAAGAACCTGGTCTTTATTTAGTATTATAATAACATGTTCCTTGTCCAGCAGACTTAGAGCCTCTTCCTCTAGAGTTGATGTTATTGTTTCCTCTATTTGATGGTAGTTTCCTGTTTCCCTTCCCATTAGGGCAGAGAATGTCATGTTAATATTTTTTTGTGGCGCTTCTTCTTTGTCCTCCTTCATATTAAAATGAGAGCATTAGAAAAAAATTAAGAGAAAGATATGGTGTCTTGCCTAGAATGACAATCCTAAATGTACTTATGAATGGATACAAGACCATCGCATATGCATTTGAATTCCTTAATATATTAATCAATATTCTTGGTTCCTAGAATAACACTTTGCAATTGTTATTTAACACGAAACTTCTTATATTTCATTGCTTGAAGATAAGTTTCTTTCAAGCATTCCTACATATCATTGGAAGTTGAGCATCCCACAATCAAGTACATGATCTCTTGTGTCTAGGTGCCAAGGATCCAACTCTTTAGGAATGTGTCTTTATCCTCTAGTCATTAATATTATTGTTGTCTTATGTATCCTTCTCAACTACTACAACTTTCTCAACACTCTGACCAATGGAATGCACACTTTTAGTTGGTTCATTCAATATGATGACGTAGGTAAATCTCATCGCCACAATCAATTGAGGTATTTGTGTTCTCCATATATGATAATTTTATGGCTTGAATTTAATGGAACATGATGCCATAAAATGGTGAAGTGAGGAGATTGATGGAGTGTTGGTAGAAGAGGCCATTATAATTCGATCGGGTGGTTGTTTTGAATTTCGTATCTCATAGATTAAAGAGCATAAAATCATTTAAGATCTTATACCATGTAAAAATATCACGTTAGGTTTAGAGAAATCAAGTATTGTATTGATAAATAAAACTATTGAGTACATGCTCATTATATAAGAGAAGAGTCATATACTATCTATACATAGAAAACTACTAAAATATAAAAATATAATTTACATGAGTAGTATAGGTTTACTATTACTACTCTAACTACAACACCTTATCCTAGTCGACTTTAGCTCCATACGCGATACAATAGCTTAGTTGTACATAAGTTAGAATTTAGTAGTCGAGTCCTTATATGACTCTAACTTTATACAAGTAAACATGTCATCTTCCTTAGACCTGTTCCTTAGATATATTTCTATCATTAGCTTCCTTCATCTTCAACAACGTAACAAGGACATGTTCTTATAATATATCATGACTTAGCCTAGTAGATGTTGATGAATTTCAGTCCCAGTGTTAGCATTTACATTCAGACTCTAAGGATTACATATTAACTAAATACATTGCTTGTTTAATAAAATCAGTCAATTCAATCAATATTATTTAGAGTTAGTTAGATTTAGGTTTTCGCTTAACGAACTCATTTGCAGAGATAAGATTTCAACTTTATGGGTATTTAATTTAAGAATAATGATTTTAAATATAAATAGGGATAATGCACAAGTACCCCCTCAACCTATGCCCGAAATCCCAGAGACACACTTATACTATACTAAGGTCCTATTACCCCCCTGAACTTATTTTACAAGTATTTTTCTACCCCTTTTTAGCCTACGTGGCACTAGTTTGAAAAAAAAGTCAACCATCGTTGGACCCACAAGATAGTGACACGTAGGTCAAAAAGGGGTAAACAATTATTAATAAAATAAGTTCAGGGGGGTAATAGGACCTTAATATAGTATAAGTGTGTCCCTGAGATTTCGGGCATAGGTTGAGGGGGTACTTGGGCATTATCCCTAACCGTGATCTAAACTTAATACATTATTTCAACAAAAGTTATTGAATTTGAGCGACCTCATATGGGCTTGTAGCTCTGCTTCTCTGTTGACAGTCAGTTGGAAATGGGTGTCAATGACGTTGCGTGAGAATCTTATGTTAGTTTTTTTGACCCCTTATCCTTTTTTATGTTCAAAGTAATTTTTTTTTCACAAGTATGTTAGGTGTATTTGAAGTGGGCTGAAACAGAAACACAACAACACCTTTAACATACAATATTAAGCCTATATTGCAACAAATTGACTTAGTTGGGACTTCATTTTCCATAATTTTCATATTTCAGCATTGATGACAGATATATTTCTTCCTTTATATTAATGCTAAAATTTTATAAATTTGATAATCGAATGTACATTGATTGTCTTCTAGTATACTTATTTTGCGTTGCTCATCAATCATGTCTGTCTTCTAGTATACTTATTTTGTGTTGCTCATCAATCATGTCTTTTATTTTGTATATGCAGGTCGATTTCTCATCATGTCATTATCATTGTCATTCATGGTGTTAAAATGTAGTAGAATATGCGGTCTTCACGTGGTACTATCTAGGCCAGATCGTACTGTTTTCGGCGGCTACGTTTTTTGAAGGCTCATAGCTGCTACTCCATTAGAGGTGTTGTTCTAACTATCTCTGTCCTAATTGGCTTCGAACTCCTTTTTTGTGCGTTTGGACTGACTAGTAGTGCATGACTGAAAAGTCAGCGGATAATGATCCCACCCCTCTATTGTTCACTTAAGTAGAAGGCTTTTGTTTGCGATAAGATTCAAACTTGGACATCACATGCATGTTGCTCTCTTATTACTCGATTAATACTTACCCCTATCTTTGAGTGTACATTATTTACTTGCTAACGATTTTCAATTTACTACTAGGTGGTTGTGAGTAGCTTCATTCCGAAAAAGGAAGAGCATGAGTTTGAGGGATATGATGACAATTGAGTAGTCAATTGTTCGAATGACTTATTTTAAGCAAAAATGGTTTGTTATTGTTTGAACTTCGAAGATCGAGTAAATAAATTTAGTTGAGTTTGGTGTTATTTGGTACAAACATGTAATATATTAGTATGGAATTACGGGATATATTTTACTGAGGCTTTTGGGCTATGTTCACTTAAATGATTTTTAAAAAAATAACTTCAACCGTTAATTTTATCAGTATTTGTGATTCTATAATCACAAAAGCATTAGCTCATATATGAATACTTTGACCTACATGCTTCTGTTAATGATTATTACAAAAACAATTCTAATGTGGCCAAAATCTCACTGCTTGTATTGTAGATAGACATTAAGGAGTTACTATATTTTATGTTATTTTGCGGAAAATGATTATTGTGGTGTTCAATATACCAATCACTCATCAGAATAATTTTTACACTTCCACATTATATTTATCTGATGTAATAGGTAGCGTGCCTTATTTTTAAGTGTTTTAAATCTTACACTTTAAAGAGGCTCATTTGTGATGTTATTTATCACTCGATTATGAAAATAGTAAATGTTGGATTTGGCTCCCCTTCATTACTTTTTTCCTTCATTTCTTAAAGTACAAGTCTAGATGAGAGATATCTGTACTATTTAATAGTTAAAGGTGCATTATGACACATGACTTCCATCCGAGAAGTAACTGAGGAAAATGAAGAAAATAAGTGATGGAGAGGAGCCTCATCTAGTATTATACATTATTTAATCACTTCCTGTGTTAGAAATTTATTCTTAAAATATTATGTTGAGAAATTTTTGTTCGGTACACATAAAAATGTCCACTCGAACGTGTTTATTTCAATGACCGACAAAGAAGCATAATGGTGCAAACTTGAATCGAAGGACGAAGATTTCAAATCTATTGAAAAGAGGATTCCAATCGAAGATTGAAGATTTCAATACTATTGAAAGGAGGATTTCGATCGTTTCCAAACCTACTGTAAGGAGCAAAACTGACTTAATGAAGGAAAACTGCATTCTAGTTCACTACTAAAAAAAGGCCAAAAAGAGCCTAAAATGGAGACCTCAAAAATAGGTCATAATAAGAGACCTCATGAGGTCGCTATTTAAATTAATATCTTTTAATTTTTTTTTTAATGTAGAAGAGACCTCGTGAGGTCAATATAATGAATATTTTTTTTTATCTGACTTATTAAAAATTTTAAATTTTTAATTTAATTCTCATAAATTGGAGACCTCATGAGGTCTCTAATTTTTTAACTATTCAATTAAATTTAAATTATTATTTTTAATTTAACAAGTTGAGACCTCATGAGGTCTCTACTTGTTAAATAAAAATAATAATTTAAAATATTTAAAAATGTAGAGACCTTATGAGGTCTCTTAAACAACACCAAAAACCTAGCCAAAATTAAAATAACTCTTTCTTCCCTCTCTCTTAATTTTTGGTCACGACTGCGCGCCTCTCTCTCTTTCTCACTGCTCGCGACCGCCTCTCTCTCTTTCTCACTGCCCTCGCGACTGCCTCTCTCGCTTTCTCGCTCATCGCGTCCCTCTCGCTCATCGCGACCCTCTCCGCCGCCAGCTTTTGCTGCCCTCGCGACCCTCTCCGCCGCCAGCTCTCGCAGCAGCAGCACTGCCCTCGCGACCCTCTCGCTCATCGCCAGCTCTCGCAGCAGCAGCAGTCGCCTCAGCAGTGCCTCCATCTCCAGGTAAAATTATTTATTTTTGGTTATTGAAACTAAATGTGTTAGATCATTGAAGAGGTGTTTGAGGTTAATTTGATTGTATTATTATATAT
The DNA here is from genome assembly GCA_027705065.1 of Solanum peruvianum. Taxonomy (NCBI): domain Eukaryota; kingdom Viridiplantae; phylum Streptophyta; class Magnoliopsida; order Solanales; family Solanaceae; genus Solanum; species Solanum peruvianum. Next base: position 51,008,873 of record JAKWJD010001758.1, on the reverse strand, counting down.
TTATATCTCATTGTGATATTGTAACTTTGCACATATACTTATGTTGTTATGAATCTTTAATGAAAAGAACCTATTGGTAAAATGTGTGTGATACTACCTTGATCTAATAAGCTGAAAATTGTATTGAACCTTTGACCACTCATAATCGTTTGTTGCCGTAATATGTTAGGTGCGTACACATGCTGCCATAATATGTTAAGGGCATACACATGCTGCCATAATATGTTAGGGGCCCATACATGTTTTCATAGTATACATTTGAGGCATATATATATGTTGGCATGGACTGTCAGGGTGCTGTGTTAATTTCCTACACAGTCGTTTATGACAAGTCTCATGGCTCATTCGCAGGTTGTTTTGGAAGTATGTTTTAACGGTGACAATTATGAACCTATTGACATAGTTAATAAAGGCTTTATTAGATTTACATGTATATGACGACGCTTTGCAACCTTCGGCAGGTTTGACTTGTATACCTAATAGGATTTAAGATGCAAGGATTACTATGGCATAGGATGCAATTGTTAAGCATAAGTACCAACACTAGTTGATCCTATTGATGACAAAATTGATTTTCTTTTGAAAATCAATTTGTGTCCATCTAGTGTTGACACTTAGCTTTAAGTTTTAGATATAATTATTTGTTAAGCATAAGTACCAACACTAGTTGATCCTATTGATGACAAAGTTGATTTTCTTTTGAAAATCAATTTGTGTCCATCTAGGGTTGACACTTAGCTTTAAGTTTGTAACTGTCGTGTTAGTATTAAGTTAAACTAAACTAATTAAACTTAGAAATTTGTTAAGTTAGTTAATAAGTTAAACTTGTTACTATAGTATTAGAATTTATTTAAAACTAGACTAATTAGACTTAGAAATTTGTTAAGTTGGTTAATAAGTTAAATTTGTAACTATTGTGTTAGTGCTTGACAAATTTAATTTATGATTCTTATGTAGATGGATCGTAGTTGGATGTATAATATGACTAATTTTGGTCGAATGGGGCTAAGACCTGAATTTGTAGAAGGTGTCATTGGTTTTGTGGAGTATGCAAAGACATTAGATCCTTTTCAACGTAGTGGTATGATTAAGTGTCCTTGTAATAAATGTCAATGTTTGAATTATGAAAACCAGATGCTGTTGAGCTTCATATCTATCGAAATGGGTTTTAAAAAAGAATACACTGTGTGGACTAGTCATGGAGAAATTGATAATAACTTTGATGTGTTCCAACATTATGTTCCTGGTGAAAGTAGTAGCAATGTGAATTCTAATGCACAAAATTATAGAATTGATGACATGGTTCAAGATGCTTTTGGTGTGCATTCTGATTTTGATTTTGCTAATCAATGTAAAGAAGCTCCTAATGTTGAATGTAAAATTTTCTTTGAAAAATTGGAATCTGCTAGTCAGCCTTTATATGAGGGGAGTCCACACTCACAGTTGTCTATTGCGGTTAGATTATTAAGTATCAAATTAGATTGGAGTGTTTCCTCAAGGGGCAATGGACTCTGTGATTGACCTTATTCATGATTTAGTTGACCCAAATCTAGAGATACCTGATAATTTCTATAAGGCAAAGAGGTTGGTATCAAAGTTAGGAATGTCATCGATGAGAATTCATTGTTGTGAAAATGGTTGCATGTTATACTATAAGGATGATATTGATCTAGAATCGTGTAAGTTTTGTGGAAAATGTCGTTATAAACAGACAGCTAGTGGGAAGAAAGTTCCTATTAAGGCAATGCATTACTTACCTCTTATACCAAGGTTAAAGAGGTTGTATGCGTCTAATAGATCTGCTCCTCATATGAGATGGCACCATGAACATAGAAGACCACCTGGAGTTATGTGTCATCCATCCAATGGAGAGGTATCATGGTTTTTGTTTAATATATAATTATGTTGAAGTGAGTTGCAATTGAGTTGATAAGAGAATATTTAGTAAATGTATTGCTTCAATTGAGTTTTTGAAGCTCTTTGAGTTTGATTTGGGTACTGAATTAAAATGACAGGTGATGAGAAGCCGCAGAAATAATAATTTTCTGCCAGTTTTTTTCCAGAAAAAGAGACCTCATGAGGTCTCTATTTTGCATTAATTTTCCAGATATTTCATAATAGAGACCTCATGAGGTCTCTTTTTTGCATTAATTTTTCCAGATATTTCACATTAGAGACCTCATGAGGTCTCTATTTACCATTTTCTATTTTATAAATGCAGAAGAGAGACCTCATGAGTTCTCCCTTTTGTGTTAATTTTTTCAGCTATTTCAAAATGGAGACCTTATCAGGTCTCTAATTAACATTTATAAATGCAGAAAAGAGACCTTATGAGGTCTCTTTTCTTGCATTATATTTTCCGTAAATATCATAATGGAGACCTCGTGAGGTCTCCGAATATAAATGCAGAAAAGAGACCTCATGAGGTCTCTACTTTAAAATAATATAAATTAAATTAAATAATATCTTAGCGACCTAATGAGGTCTCTTAATTAAAATATAAAATTAAATAATATTATAAAATTGTGACCTCATGAGGTCTCTATATAAAAAATATAAAATTAATTAAATAATACAATAGTGACCTCGTGAGGTCTCCTTTTGTAAAAAATCAGATTATTTGTGGTGACCTCGTGAGGTCTCCGTTTGGCGACCTCATGAGGTGTCTGTAAAAAGTGACCTGCATTTTACTGACCTAGCGTTGAGGTCTCTTTTAGGTCTCTTTTTTTCCGAAAAGAGACCTCGTGAGGTCTCTTTTCTAGGTCTCTTTTTGGCCTTTTTTTAGTAGTGGTTGGTTAAGGAAAGAAGTAGCGTAATTTGTTATTTGATGCGGCAAAAACAAATAAGAAGTCCAAGTTGAGTTCAACTAGGATTTGCTGAATTTCTGATCAATAAATAGGGAGCTATTTTCATCAGAAAAATTTGCGCACTTACATTGAGAGAAAATCAAAACACTATAAAGAGGTTTTTGAAAGAGTTTTGATATTACTTTGGATAGAAGGAATTAGATTTTATAATTCCGTGGATTACATAGTTTTGTAATCGTTGTATTGTTTGAAGTTTATAAATAATACAAAGTGTTACTCGAGTTATTTATTGTTAAGGTTCATACAAAACAGAAACATATTAGTAGTACGTGTTCCTTTGAACAATTCAGGAGGGTAGACATCAACTTAAAAGGTAGAATATTTTGTAAGACTACTGTTAGGTTAAACAAATTAAACGTGGTTAAGTTTAATTTGGAGATAATTTTTTCCATATAATTTTGACATTTAACAATTAAATAATACACATGTCTCTTGTGTGTGTAGCTGACGGAATTGAGGGAAAGGGTAATGGAGGGGAGTCAAATATTTACCCCAACAATGTATAAATCGTAAAGTTATCAAAAATATTACAAAAAAAATAATAATATACATTTTATGTATATTTTCACAGTACCAAACTTCTAAATTAAACCTGACCTTATAAAATAAAATATACTTTTTTATGAATAATCCTATGTTAGGAAGTAAAAAGAAAATGTCAAATGTTAATATTGATATCCAACCACCAGTGAAAAATATTTTTTTTAAAAAAAAGTGAATTTGTCTGATTATGATCTAGTATCACTCTCATAATAATATTCCAAGAGAGGGTAAGGTCCTCCTTCAACTTGACAAATGGCAAGTTATTGATACAGATATGAAAAATGTAATCTCTTTGTTAGCTAATATTTTTTTGATCGTACAAAGGAATCTGAATAGACTTCTTTCTTAGATTGCTTAGTCAATCTCTTTAGATTAGAGGAAAGGTTTATTTTGGATTTGTCTCAGTTTAGCTTCCTATAAAAACTCAGAGATTAGAAGTTGAGATTGGAAAGAAAAAATTCCATTTTTGTCACTGATGCGGTGATCAATTAATCCAACCTACAGATTGTAGGAAGTCCAATGGACCATAGAAAGGAAGTTATACGACTGGATTTGAGATTTGGAAAAATTTTAAGCCACAATAAGTTGACCTACGGAAGAATTGAATGAATCATAGGGTGGTCTATGAGTCGTAGGAAGTGCCCATAAGGTGAATTAGAGAATTGATTTGAGACCCATGTCCTTGAAAGGAGTTGAAGAGTTGTGATATAGTCTATGGGTCATAGGAGGGATCCTTAGAAGTTATTTAGACTTAGTGAAATTTTGGGCCTGAACATGGGTTCTAAGGATAGGGGTCTATGAGTCGTACAAAGTGGGATAGAATCGATAAAAATAGTGAGCGATAGTAACAGGTTCTACAGTTGACCAGGATAGCCCATAGATTCAAACCGTAGACCTATCTAGCAGATCTTAATTAAGTGTATTTTGATCTTTTTCAACACAATTAACCCCTAAACTATGTCGTTTTGGCCCTGAAACTACCCCAATAACCATTTTTACTCTTCAAATTTAACATAAATCCTCTTATTCACTCAATTTCCCCATATCCCTCAAGTCTTCTTTTAACATCCCTTCTTAGAAAGAGCTAAAACTAGAAATCGCTAAACTGAAAATAGCAAAATTTGAGAATTTTTTTGCAAGTTTTGCTTAAGTTTTGAGTTTTGGGTCAACTTTAAACGACCATAACTTTAGGATATGTTAGGTGGCCCATTAGATATCAAATGAAAGATCTTGGAATCCTCTTTCAAACGCTAACGAGTTTGCTAAATTTTGAGTTTGGATGAGGGAGTTATGCTCATTAGAAGTCGATTTGTCAAGTAAAGGAAAGTTACCCAAAAAAATATGAGGGGTACTTTGGTATTTTTTCGTACCCAATGAAATTAAAATGATTTTTAGTAATATTTTGGGGTCAAATCTGATTTGGGTCAGTTTTACAATCCTAATTTACGCTTAGGTTCAAGAAGAGAGTTCAAGAAGAGAAAAGAAGAGAGGGGGGGGGGGAGAGAGATTCAAGCGTTTGTCAAGAAACTTGAAGTTTGTTATGAAATTTCGCCAAGGGTTTGATCCCTAAGAGGTATTGAGTTCTCATAGTGTTGGGTTCATTCACCCACATGCCAAACATGTTATTATAATTCAAATTTGTTGTTAAGGTTGAAGGATTTGAATTCTTGATAAGTTTTCTTGAAATTCCTTTTTTGTAATCTTTATTGATGGGATTGAGATGAATTCTTGCTCGTTCTCTCACCCTAACTCCTTTAGAATCGAACGGTTTCTTCTCCAATCACTTGGATTCTATTGCTTAACTTAATTACACTCTAATCTAATGAAAACAATACTCAAATAACTCAATTTCATCTCAAGAAATCATCAAAACCCCAACACAACAAGATTTAGAATGAACTTCAAGAACACCTATCAAGAACTCATCAAGTACTCTAATTTTTCAATTTTAAGAATGGAACTTCGTTGAAAATAACATGATTGGCGTGTGGGTGAACTAATCCAAAACTATGGAAGCTTACATACCTCTTAGGGATCAAACCGATGCAGAAACTCCACGACATCCCGCAAAAATCTCGATGAACGCTTGATCCTCTCCTCTTTTCTCTTCTTTTCTTTTCTTGAAATCTCAACAAAAACCCGAGGCGTATATTATGATTATAAAACTGAACCTAATAAGATTAAACTCTTAGAACCTTACTAAAAATGAATTAAATCTGATTGGGTAAGGAAAAGACCAAAATACTCCTCAGTATTTTCGGCTAACTTTCATTAACTGCACAACCTAACTTCAAAAGGTCATATCTCACTCATCTGAACTCAAAACTTAGCAAAATTGGCGGCCTTGGAAAGATAATTCAAAGATATTTCCTATGGTATCTTATATCACACTTAACTCATCCTGTGCTAGGAGTTAGATCATTTGAAGTTGACATAAAACTCACACTTAGTTTAACTTGCAAATTTCTGATTTTGCTATTTCCAATTTAATTCTTCTTACTCAAGGTGCTAAATCTAGTGAATTGACCTTAGTTCTTAAGAAATTTTTAATTCCATGGTAAAATCTCACTCACTACGATGAATGGCTCAAGTCTTAGCTCAAAAAAATTTCTAGGTTGTTACAGAGGGTTTTATACCCTGGCAAGGTATAGGGCAGTTTTGATAGCATGGGCGAGACGTTATATCATCAAATAAGTCATTATCATATTTGCCAAATAAATAATCTCCCAAATAAATTTTATCTTGTATTTTCACTTACAAATTGAGTTATATTATATTTTTCATTACATTGAGTTTTTATCCACTCTTTTAGATTTTTTTTTCTTTATATCGCATTATTGTTATGGCTTTTACGTTGAAATGAGTCGAGGTTGAGTTGAGTTAAGACGAGGTAAGTTATTTCTTTAGTTCCAGTTCAAGCGTGTGTCATGTTTAGATTTCCCCTTGCATGCTCGTACATTCCATGTACTTACCTCATTTGGCCTGAATCTTTTATGATGTAGGTAACCAATACCATCAACCGCATTACGTTGATCCAATTGACTTCTAGAGTTGTTTGGTGAGCCTCCTTGCTTCCGGAGGATCCCTCAATTATGTTTATCATTTCAATTTTGTTATTAGAATGGCGTATCTCTTATGTCCTGACGTCCATCTCATTTAATTAGTAGAGGCTTTATAGATAGTTAGACATTATTAGTTCATGAGTCTTGTTCATTTCAGTTATTATGTTCTAGACTTGAGTTGTCGCTTTGACTAGTGAATGTTTCTTTAAATATTCGGAGTTAGTTATTTTGAGTTAACGCTTTACTTATAAAGTTCTCTTGTTGTTGAGTAAGTCTTCCGCTGAGAGTTGAGTTAGGCCAATGGTTCGCTTGGGGCCAGTAATGTTTCTCGAGTGCCGGTCACGTCCAGAGTGTAGGCTCGGAGCGTGAGAATATGAATATTATTATTATTATATATAAAAAACATGTACTCACTTGACATTAATTTCTTTTTCTATATGTCAAAAACACATAATTTAAATATGAATTTGAGGAACGTCGGTTATGATCATATGTTTCATGCCTTACATTTTTTTTGCCCGATTTTTACAAAATTGTAGTCTCCTCCTTTTATAATTGCATATATATGAAGAAGTTTTTACTGAATGCGAGTAGTGTTTTCTTAGAATTTGTACATAAATTACGTCAATGTATTTCTTCTTTATATGATGTGTATTAGATCATTATCAACTGTAATCTGTATGGTGTTCACGTACTTATAAATTGTAATTATTTGTGATGAAGATAATAAATGTTGAAATTAATGTATATAAATCATATTTACACGTACATCCATCCTTTTGATGATTCGAAATTATGTTTTTTTCGACTGTAAAATTAACAAACAAAAAAACAGTTAAATTATTTTTAAAAATAGTTAATTACTATTAGTTAAAGTTTTTAATGGATGTAACTTTTTGGGAAAAATTGAAGGTCTTGAAACTAATATTTTTTCAGCTTTTTTTATTAAAAAAATTTATTTTAATATTTTTTCTTAAATGAAGTCAGTAAGAAATAACTTTTAGACTTCACAAAATATTGACTATCAATTAATTTGCAAGTTAGAAATAAAACAGCAAGATGTAATTGTTTCTTTCATATTAATTGTTTACTATACCAACTTGTAATAGTAGTACTTTAACATAAAGGTAATTTAATCATTTAGAATTTAAATGGGTTTTTTTTTGTCTTCTACTTTAATTTAATTAGTTTCCCTAATCAATTATATTTATAACATCACGATGAAAGAATTAAAGCAAAATCCTTCCATTAATTAATATATATTAATATTTGATTAAGTTTTAATTTAGTGGAAGAATAAAATAGTAATTCAACTTTGCATTTTAGAGTTAGCTCTCAACTTCTAATAATATATAATATGATGATATATGATATGATATATGATGCATTTTGAATTCTAATGTGTTAATAATTTTTCTTTTTTAAAAAATATTACATGTTTATGTAGTATATATAATACTTGTCAATCCTATCTAATATGTGTAAACAACAAAATATATGATAAATATGCATATTGATAAAAAGTTCTAAAGTTTTGTTAAATAGGTTAATTAGATATTCATATGTTTAATGACAAATCATCTTAATCATTTAATGTTCACATAAAGAGATAAGATCTTAAACATTAAGATATACATTCTAATTTAGACGTTTTAATCTTAGCGAAAACAAATGAAGCATTAATTCCCCCATGACTATTTTTGAAGAGCAAAAAGAAGGGACAAAAATGAAATATCACAAATGTAGGGGACAATTTGTGCAAACATTTAAAAGAATTAAATTTAGAAAACCAAGTTTTACATTTGGTCTAACTAAATTCAAATTGTAAATCCCAACAATTTTAGAACTTTCATCCTCTCTTATCAAAATTCTATAGTAAACAAGAGCAAAAACAACTTCTCTATTCGATGGATTCTCAAAAAACCTCTGTTGGTGCTTAAATCATTCAAACTTCATCAAATCATGGAGAACTTTGTGGTATGTATGTGTTCATTGTTTCTTCTAATTTGGGAAAAATTTAATTTATATACATCATTTATATGACTTTTATAAACTTTATTACTATAATTAGTGATTATTGAATTTTCTTGATGATTGATAGGTGTAGTTGGTAAGGCGCAGGTGATCCATGTGAAAACTGGAGAGGTAAGATTTGTTTTACTTAAATGAATTTAAGATAATAAATTTATCACAACAAGGACCTATGAAAATTTGTGTTCATTCTGCAATGGGTGGCACACGTAACGTCGCCCTCCAAGAGTCTGCAACGGGTGCTGGCATTGTGACATATAAGGTATGTATTAGTTTTAGCTTAGACACACTTACTATCTTTCCTGCCTCTTTGTTGAGGCATGATGTGATAGTTTATGCTTAGTTAGTTTATGACTCTAGCTATGTGTTGTTATCTTTTCACTAGATTTTGTTGGCTATGTGATCTAGAAATGGCATTGACATGAAAAAATGCTTTTGACTTGAGAGAAACAAAACAGTAGAGTACATGCATCCTTTTAGATGTACTCCCTCTAGACCATTTATATGTCTATTACCTTTTATAGAATCGTTTATTTTTTTAACTACTATTTTTCAAATCAAAGTCTTATTCTAAACAGATATGATAAAAAACACATTGGAAGTATCAGTGTTTTACGATTGAGAGTTTCTTAGCTAAACAATAATGTTGTATCCTTTTCTACCTAAATTTTCACCAATTATGTATGTCGCAAGGACATGTTATATCACTCTTTATCACTATTCTTGTAGTACATCATGACTCAGCCTAGTGAATGTTGATGTTTGAGTCTAAAAGTTAGAATTAATTTAGATTTAGACTTGAATTATTCTATATATTAACTAAATACATTGCATGTTTAATAAAATTAGGTACTTCAATCAAATTATTTACCATCACTTAGATTTAGGATTTTGGTTGACGAACTCATTTGCAGATATAAGATTTCAATTTTAAGGATTTTTAATTTTGAAAATGTTGTTTTAATTATTAATAATTGTGTTCTAAATTTAGTAAGTTATTTTAGCAAAATCTACTGAATTTAGTCAACCGATATGGACTTCAAGCTCCACTTCTAATGACAGTCAGTTAGAGGATGTGAAAATCGTATTTTATTTTGTCGATCCCTAGTCCTTTTTTGCTCTTTGAATTATTTGTCACAAGTATATTGAATGTACTTGAAGAAAAAAAACACAATAAAACATTTAACATATGCTATTGAGCTCATATTAATTGTCAATTGATTTTGCTTGTTTTGGTGTTTTTACCTAATATACTATGCACAAGTAGCTAGTTGTATGTACATCAATTGGAAATGTTGTGAAGTTACGTATGTATATGAATGCTTGAATTTTATAAAGGTGATAATCGATTGTACATTAATTGTTTTCTAGCCTACTTATTTGGCATTGCTCATCAAGTATGGATATCTTTTGTTATTTATATGCAGGGTCAATTTTTCATCATCTCATTATCAGGGTCAGTCATGTTGTCAAAAATTAGTAGAACATGTGACCTTAGCGTGATGTTATCTAGGTCAGATCATATTGTTCTTGGCGGTTGTGTTGCTGGAAAGCTCATAGCTGCTACTCCGGTACAGGTGTTATTCTAACTATACTTATCCTTGGTGCATGACTCGAAATTCAGTAGACAATGGTCTCACCCCTATATTTGTCACTTAAGTAGAAAGCTTACTTTGAACCTTGTTGTGTGCAAAACATGCAGCGTTGGGATGTTCTTACCCTTATTTTTGAGTGTTTATTGTGAACTTGCTAACGAGTTTCAGTTCAATATCAGGTGGTTCTGAGTAGCTTTATTCCCGAAAAGGAAAAGCGCGAGTCTAAGGGTGATGATGATGCTACCAAGGATATTCGAATCGTTGATCCCCCCCCCCCCCCGTAGCTGTGTTGGCAATTGAATGCAGAGACCAAGGGGCAGATGCTTCTACTCCTCTCAACAACGAATGTGTTGTTGAAGTTGGATTTTCTTATCGTCCCTTCCAAGACATTTCTTCTGAAGTGTGGCATACGAGCCAGATTGAGAAGTTCATTTATTTTGAAGTTTGAAGTTTGTGATTATGAGTTGAAGAATGCATTGTATTGTTGTCAGTTGCATTTGAATATTTACTGATTTTATATCTTAGCTTAAAATGAGATGGATGGAAAGACTAGAATTAATTTTGGGTGTATTCAATCATGTTACTTAGGAAGGATTGCACTAATAATTGCTTTTGGTATTTTTATAACTGAATTTATTTAGAACTGTAACACCTTGCAAGTTGAAATGACTAGGATGAAGTTTAGAATTTGAAAGTCAATTTTGGAAAGTATACAAAAAATTTACAAAATTTGTTAAGTACGTTAAGTTGAGTTTTTGGTACATTTCAAAACGATCATATCTCCTAGATCATGAGGATTTAGGTGTGTTTCCAGATATAGTAGGAAAGATCTTGAAATAATCCTTCCAATGCCCCCAAATTTACTCATTTCCAAGATTTATGAGTGAGTATGTCTTAGAAGCTGTGTTGTTTGAAGGGTGGTTTGGTCTTTTCCCTATCCTATTATTTTAATTAATTTTTGGTAATTACTTAGGGGTCAAAACTGAACTTGGTCAGTTTGGGTTTTTGAAAATTGAGTTAGGGTTTTAGAGGAGAAAAAAGAAGAGAAAAGAGAAAAGCAAGGAAATTGTCAAGTTCTTCAAGAATCACTTGTGAAATTTGTAAAGAGGTGATCACTATGATTTCTATGAGATCACATAGCTTTGGGTTATTTCACCCACTCGCCAATCATGATTTATTTCAGCGAATTTAAGTCTTTGAAAGTTTAGATATTGAATTCTTGATGGGTTTGTTGAAGTTTCTTTGATTTCTTGATTCATTGAAATTTTTGAGGAGTTGTTTGATCAAAATTCATGTAATTAGGTGTGATTTCAAGTTAAATCTTTCATACTTTGAACATGTAATCGATTCTAAATGTTTGTGGAATGAACCAAGTGAAATTATTAGAGGGTTTAGAGTTGAAAAACGAGCAAGAAAAGTCAGAATGCACCTGGGTAGGGGCCTGGGCACCGCCCCTCTCAGAGCCCCAAAGAAGGGGTCTCTGAAGTATGGGCTATGGGACATCGTTCCATCCAGTGCCCCGGCCCTCCCAAGCCTCCGAAGTTTTAAGGTTGGCGCCCTACGCCTCTCACAGCGCCAGGGACACTAGTTCTTCCCATTTCTTTCCCATCTTTCCATACTAGTTCCTTAGCAACATACCTATATTTTCTAGTAGATTCCAACACTCTAAGTTATGTATAAACATCATGAAATCATCCATAAGCATGATATCATGAATCTTTAATCCATAATCTTATTTAAAGAAAGTTAAGATCAAAGTCAGAAGAAGTAAGAATCAAGTCAATAAGAGTTTTTAGAGTTTTTCAAAAGTCTTTTCCAAATATTTTAACTTTGTTTTAAGACTTAAAGTTCAAGTTGAGAAAAGAGTAAATACTGAAGTTCATTTCTTCAAAAAGTATATAGGACTATGTATTCCCCAAGATTTAAAATGTTTTCACATTTAAACGAGGTTACAAAGATGGACTTTGAGCTAACCTTTGAGAAAGTATCTCAAATCACAAAGAATTATGTTTTTAAACCATAAGAGTTATCATCATATTTTGGGAGTAGTATTGAGCAGCGATATGTGGAAGAGTTCCAAAAACTCACAGCCCACATAAACCATGTAGCCACCATGGATAGAAGAGGGTCAGACTTTTTAGATGATTTCTTAGTGCTTTTAAGCATAGACTAGTGGATCCACTTAGTAGTTAAATTATATACCCTCGGCAAGATATATGACGACCTTTGTAGTGTGAGACATAACATATTATCACAATAGCTCTTACCTGACAGTTGTCCATTATAGAAATTCCCACAGAATTAATTGTATTCTTGTATACACAGTTTAATTGTATTTTTACATAAATTTCAAAGTTATATTGTCAAGATTAAATGTTGTCTATGTGGAGTGTGATACTGTGATGTGGAAATTGTTTAAAATAAAAGAGAGAGTGTATCATACATACCATTATGAGATTGGTATAAGAGAGAGAGATGTGTTCTTCAAATTAAAAAGTGATAGTTTAGGTATGAAACTCAAAAAAAAAAATGTATAGTTTATGTGTGTTTTTTACACTTATGTCTATCTGGTAGTCAAAATTTAGAAGAGATTACTTTGTACCTTGTATATTTAATTTTTAATGTCACGGAGAGAGCGAAAAAGTTTACAAGTTAGACATAAAACTTAAACTCATTTAAAATAATCTCGTACAATAATCTAAAATATCAATGTTCTATTATACTTAATTTTGTAAAACTATTTTTGAAGAAAAAAAAAGTATAGGCAAAAATAAAATATCAGTAATATAAGGGACCATTTGTGAAAACATTTAAAGCATTTATATTTACAAAATCTAATTGAACTGATTGGTCAAATCTAAATTATTAAGAAGTAAACACAAATTATAACTTTCTTCCTCTCAAAAAGTTCTTTAGTTGAACATTAGCTAAAATAATTTTTCTCTTCTATGGATCCCCAATTGTCTTCTGTTGACGTTAACGGTGCTCAAATTTCGTTGAATCATGGTATCTATGTCTTAATTGTTTTTTATAATTTGGGAATGATTTACTTATATACTTTTTTTTATATAATTTTTTAAAACTTTATTAGTATAGTTAGTAATTATTGAGTTTTCTTGATGGTTGTCAGGTGTAGTTGGTACAAAGTTAATCCGTGTGAACGCTGGGGAGGTAAAATATGTATTTTCCATAGCTTGATTTGCAGATCTTAGATTAACCTATATGGTATTTTGTTGTTCTGCAACAAGTTTGAGTTTTGAATTTCATATGAGAGAATAGAAGAAATTAATTTATTTCTACATTCAATTTTTTGTTGGCTTCCTTGTTATGTATTTGAGTTGATACATCAATAATAAATTGATGAAAAAATATTCAAGGATGAAATAAAAGACCCAAACTACAAAAATTAATTGACTCTCTAATGATAAAATAAGCTTATGTTTTTTATAAGTAACTTTTTTGTGTTTCTTGAGATAAATAAGGTATTGCTATCAATTCATGTGACACATCAAAGTTTTACTTGTGTGTTTCGTCCAATTATCACTATTTTTTCCCTTTTATTTGAATAGGGAAGATCCTGACCCTTCTATCCTACGTTTCCTTCTAGTGCATTCAATTCTTGGTTAACTGTTGCCTTGAATTTTTTACTGTTTTTTCATCTCCAACATTTTAACGAATTACTTCGAGGATTTGAAGTTAAGGAATATGTTAATAACTTGTGTAGATTCGTGATTAAAAATTTAAGCAACAAACAATTAGAGAATTATTATGGGGCTCATAGCTCCATTTCTTAAAATATAAAAGTTAAATGTTACTAAAACAAAATATTTATATCATACCCATAATCAAATTTCTTTTTAAAAAATAGCTTGAACAAAGTTCTTGTCATGTAAAGTTTTTGTTTGACTTTACGCAGGACATTGTATATAAGATAATGGATTTCTCACAACAAGAAGAAATGAAAATTTCTATTCAACTTACTGGAGAGGTGTGTAGTGTCACATTACAGGAAGAGTCTGAAATGGATCGTAACATTGTGACACATGAGGTGTGTATACGATTTAGCTTAAACACACTTACCTATGTTTGGAAAATTTGACTGTGTATATGTTGTTATCTTCATACTAGATTTATTGGTTATGTGACCCATAAATTTAACTTTTTTAACTTCTAATTTTCAAATAAAAGTTTGATTTATAGAGAAATCATCAAAAACACACTTAAAGTATTGTTGCTTTTACTATTATGAGTTTCATGGTTGAATTATCAATTGTTTGGTTTTTCTACCTACAATCAATAATTATGTATGCCACAAGTGCAAAAAGCTTTTAGAGAAATCAATGATTTTATTAACAAATAAAGTTATTGAGAGCATGCTCCTTATAAAGGAAAAAATTCTCGTACTAGCTACACTTAGAATTCTACTACAATATAAAATTATAATTTACATGAGAAGTATAGGTTTACTATTACTAGAATACCTTATCCTATTAGTAGTACATAAGTTAGGATTTAGCAGTCTAGTCCAAATATAACTCTTGAACTCTACATTAGTAAACATGTCAACTTGCTTGGACCTGTTCGAGACTGATAGAATCGACGAGATTTTATTTTGACACTCAAAACTCCAAAAGACTCTAACAATCACTTTCTTAACTGCTTAGCCTTCAAAACTCACAAACTTACTAAATTCTAAATTTTTAACTCAAGTTCAAAACCATCCCTTCAAACTCAATCAACAGTAACTCAAGGTCGATAATGGAAGGGTCAAAATAATAGATTGAGAACTTTTTAAAATTGACCGACCAGATCATTACCGAAATGTATGCTAAACCTATCAAATCATGTTCATCGTGCTTGTTTAAGACCATAAAATGCATTTTTAGGTAGACACACATGATGAAGATACGTAGGATCAATAAATCCAGGAGGTTGACTCATCTACACCTCCTCTTGTAGGAAACTATGGAAGAATGTATTTTTTATATATATCTAGTTGCCTAACTCCACACTTTGAGTTGATTGTACTGGATAGAACCACCTTAATATGTATGACTTTAACCACATAGCTAAATGGTTATTCAAAATATATCCCTTCAAGCTGCGAGAATCCCCTGGCCATAAGTATGGCCATGTAACTATCAGTTATCTACCAGCTTTCAATATTATCTTGAACATCCATTTTGAATCAACCAAGTTTATACCAGGAGATCTGGACACCAATATCCATGTCTTATTAGTATGCGAAACATTGATTTCCTCGTGCATAGGTGCAAGTCAATGAGGTGACCTTAGTTCTTCCTTAGTAGTATTTGGTTCCCTCAAAATCTCTTTGTTGTTGGAAGCACCACATATATGTGGTGTTCCTTTTTCTTGTGTCTAGTGATTGTTGTTCATCTTGTATTCCTAAGATACTTAGAACAAAACTTTGAAGAACTTGGTAAGAAACAACAAAGTTTAAAGAGTATTTTCAAAACTAGAAAATTAAGACTAGCAGAGGAAATAAATTTCTGATAAGAAACAATATAAAAATATTTTTCTAAAATAAAGAAAATTGATCCCAATGAATGCACAATGTCCCCTTAAGGAAATTATTCCCCTTAAGACCTGAGGTTAACAAAATATATCCTCACAAGATAGAACGATCTTACTCACCGGTGTATCGGTACCTAAAACCACGGTGTCGGAAACCACTCAATGACAGTAAAATACACTTTGAATACTAGATTTAGTAGTAGTAGAAGAAGTCCAGAAAAATTATATTCTTAAAATAAGAGGAAATCTCTCAATTTATAAAAAAACAAAGTGTAGTGTGAAAAAAAATCTTATTGTGTCTTACAAAAAAGGTCAGAAACCTTTGGAAAAGTCACAATCCTTCTCGGAAACGTCACCACGTTAATAAAAGTCACAACTTTTTTTGTAAAACACTCAACTTTTCATAAAACTCGCAACTATTCATTTTCTATTCACACCTTTTAAAACCCAACAGTGATCATATGATACCCTTGTGGTGCAAGAGGTGCATCAACTAAAGTAGTTGATTAAGTGTAGTATCTTTAGGTTGATGATGTGATGTCATATTCCGTTTGGAGAAGTCAATTTCTCTATGTATTCCTTGTGGATTAGACACATAGAAAGTGGATTGATAAACCGCCATTGAATGGACTTGCACATGCAACCTGATCCTCACTACCACTATCTGATCCTAAACGTGCAAGTGAAGTCTCATCAATCTGAGTCTCATTACCACTGTCTGGATCATCACTTTCAACATGTTCCTCATTATCATCATCTGAACATGCACCTGACGGGTCATAGCACTATCATCTCCAAGGGTATATGGGTTGTTGTAATAGAATTTTTACGAGTAACTTGTCTACTATCAACTTTTACTTCCATTGAATTATGATCAACATGTGCCTATAGTTAAGAGAGATTCCACAAAAGCAGGAAGATGAAGTGAAACATCAATGTTAGTTTGATATAGACTTGGAGACAAATAGGGTAATGTGTTTTAATCAAACAAAACATGTTTGGATATGTACATCCTCCATGAGAAGGATGATAATATGTATATCCTTTGTGTAAGCTGATATAACCTATGAGCACACCAAAGGAATCTCTTTTTACAGAACTTGTTACTACCCTTGATATATGGAAAACGTCTACAATAAAAAAACTTTTTAGCTATTGTAATCAGGTTGCCTTTCATATAACTTACAAGTAGAGTCACCATCTTTAAGACTGAGGAGGACAATCTATTAATGAGGAACACTACAGTAAGGAAACACTTAACCTGCAGATATAAATAGAGGTTATCATGAAATATTCTCACGATGCCACAAGCTTTCAAAATTTTTATGAAGTCTATTTAATAAATTCACCACCTCCATCACACTGAAATTTCTTAATTTCTGTAGAAAATTGTTTTTCCTCCATTTTTCTAGAATTTTACAAAGACTTTAAAAAATTAAGACTTCTTTGTCAGTATCTTGTGTGACCATCTACAAACACGACACAATATTTCATATGTTTAGAAGATTCAACAGGAGCTGGTCTCCACAAGTCACAGTTAATTTTCAATAAAGGTTTCTTCTCAATTTTATTCCTCAAATAAAATGGAAGCTTACACCTTTTTTCCATCGGCTACTAGAACAAACAAAATGCATTTTATTCCTACTACTAACATTGGTGCAAATATTACTACTCAAAACTTTTAAAGACTTCAAACTAGGAATTTCTAATCTAGTATGCCAACATATTGTCTGATGTGTTCCAATTGTGTGCATCAATTAATAAATGATAGAGATTTCTATCTTCCAAAAATAGAGTTCATTCCTTTTATATCTTTAACCATCCATGTCCTTTGTCTTCTTGTCCTTTATAACAAAGTTAGTTTCATCAAATTCAAGAGTGCAACAGTTATCCTTTGCAAGTTTACTAACTGAGAGTAGATTTTTATTAATCTTAGGAACTGTTGGAAAGAAAAAGGAAATCTAAGGGAGAAAGTGAACAGAGAATAGAGCACAAGAAAAGAGAAGCTACTGCCAACTTCTTTGTTTCTGGTTTTATTATGAAACTAATGAGACCTGCCTATTCAATAGGCTTATAATGAAACTGAAATACTGAAATTTATGTACCCACTAATTACTAGTTAGCTACTAATCTGCCACTATATCTAACCTTGCTAAAATAAAGGGAACTAACTACAAAAATCCTAAAGACTTGGTCAAGTATCCTTGAATCACTTCTCAACACTCCCCCTTGATTCAAACCTGCAAACTTCAAGTTGACCTCTGAAGAACTCGTGCTTTGCTTGCGGAAGTGACTTCATGAAGATGTCTGCTATTTGCTCATTTGTATCACAAGACTTCAAAGTAATTTCTCCAGTAGAAACAAGACCTCGAATATAGTGATAGCGAATATCAATGTGCTTTGTTCTACTGTGAAATGCTGGCTTCTTCTTCATCGCAATAACAGATATATCGTCACAAAAATCTTAATCGCACCAGCTGGTTTTTGATTAAAGTCTACAACAAGTCTCCTTAACCAAACTGCTTGACAAGCTGCAGAGGTTGCTTCAATATATTCAGCCTCTGAAGTTGATTAGGCCACTGCTTCCTGCTTCTTTGAACTCCATGAAATTGCTCCAGATCCAAGATTAAACAAGAAACCAGATGTGCTCTTTCTGTCATCAATGTTGCCTGCGTAGTAACTATCAGTAAAGCCAGTTAGTGTGAAATTTGTTACCTTAGAATACCAAATTCCATTCTTTGTTATCCCAGCGATATATCTCAGCACTCTCTTTGCAGCTCCAAGGTGAAGCTTGCTTGGATTGTGCATAAATCTCGATATGACTCCAACAGAGAAAGCAATGTCTGGTCCTTTATGAGACAAGTAGTTCAAACCACCAACTAGACTTCTAAAATAAGTCGCATTTGCCATTTCAGAACCATCATCACGACACAACTTCTCATTAATATTCATTGGCGTAGCAGCAACTTTACAATTTACCATAGTAAACTTTTTCAAAAGATATGTTGCATATTTTCTTTGTGAAAGAAATATGCCATCAATTCCCTGTTTCGCCTTAAGACCAAGAAAATAATGCAGCAGACCCAAATCAGACATCTCAAATTCTTCATCATGCAGTCCTTAAATTCAGTAACGATAGACTCACTCGAACCCCTATATATCATATCGTCAACGTTAAGACAAACCACCAAAAAATCATTTTACCTTCTTGTTTTACATAAAAAGTAGGCTCATTGTTACTTCTTTCAAAACCATTCTCCTGGAAATACGAATCAATTTTGAAGTACCATGCCTGCGGCACTTGCTTTAAGCCATAGAGTGCCGTTTTTAACCTGTAAACCTTATCTTCTTTGCCATTAACTACAAAACCTTCAGGCTGTGAGACATAAACTTCCTCTTCCAAATCATCATTTAAAAAGACAGATTTAACATCAAATTGATACACTCGCCAATTTGAATTAGTAGCCAAGGCTAAGAAAGTTCTCATAGTTTCAAAGCGGGCAACAGGAGAAAAAGTCTTGTCGAAGTCAATACCTTGTTGTTGGGAATAACCCTTTGCGATGAGCCTTGTCTTGTGTTTTTGGACGCTGCCATCTGCATGATACTTGGTTATAAACACTCATTTGAGCTCAATCGCTTTCTTTCCTTCTGGCAAATTTATCAAGTCCCATGTTTGATTCTTTTGAATAGCTAACCACTCCTCTTCCATAGCTTTGCACCATTTATCATCTGTTTCAGCATCTTCAAAGAAAATAGGATCTGAAACAAGTAAAGCAAAAATACAAGATATATAGTCAGCATATCTGGGATTTGGTTTCCTATCCCTTGTTGATCTTCTTAATGGAGTTGTCTCAGCTGAAGGTTCTTCCAATGTTGGAGATGTTGCTGGTGCAATTGATGAGGTAGTCGATGGACCTGCCAAAAACTGATCTGCTCCATACTCTTGATCAACAATAACGTCAGAAGGCAACAATTGAATATTTGAACTTTTATTTCCTAAATTAAAGTTCCAGCTTGCATCTTCCTTAAACACAACATTTCTATTGACCATAATTTTGCCACTCACTGGATTGTATAACTTATAGGCTTTTGGATTGTGAGCTATATTCAACAAAGATACATTTTTCACATTTTTCATCAAGCTTACGTCGAGCCTGCGAATTCACCAAAGCATAAGCTATACATCCAAGGACACGTAAGTGGCTTACCTTTGTCTTGTTACCTCTCCAAGCTTCATATGGTGTTCGATTAAACACTGCCTTGGTGGGTGAAATATTCAGCAAATAGACAGCAGTGGCAACAGCTTCAGCCCAAAAACACTTCAGTACACCTCTACCTTCCATCATGCTTCAGCCCATCTCGACAACTGTGCGGTTCTTTCGTTCAGCTACACCGTTCTGCTCCGGTGTATATGTTGCTGTGAGCTCTCTGTGTATTCCATTTTCCTCACAAAAGGAACAGAATTCTTTTGGCATAAACTCACCACCTCTATCCGTCCGAAGAGTTTTGAGTCTATATCCACTTTGCCTCTCAACAAAAGATTTAAATTTCTTGAAATTGTCAAACGTTTCAGATTTAAATTTCAAGAAATATATCCAACTCATACGAGTATAATCATCAGTAAAAAGTAGAAAGTAGCGACTTCCTCCTAAGGACTTAACACTCATACGACCGCACAAATCAGCATGTACTAACTCAAGACAAACAGAAACTCTCCAAGACTTGCCTACAGGAAAAACCTTTTTACTTTGTTTTCCATAAACACAGCTTTCACAAAAATCAAGATTCTCAACTTTTGGCAACCCAAAAACCATTTCCTTTTGGCTCAATAACTTCAACCCATTAACATTTAAATGACCATAACGCAAATGCCACAGTCTAGTTTCATCATCTCCACTAGCTACCATAACACACTTTTCAACCATTGAAACTTCTAAAGGAAACATTTTGTGGCGCTTCTTCTTTTTCCTCCTTCATATTAAACCCATGAGAGCATTAAAAAAAACTAAGAGAGAGATATGGTGTCTTACCTAGCATGACAATCCTGAATGTACTTGTGAATGGATACAAGACCATCACATATGCATTTGAATTCCTTAATATATTAATCAATCTTTTTGGTTCCTAACATAACATTTGTAATTTTTATTTAAGCCAAAACTTCTTATATTTCATTGCTTAACGATAAGTTTCTTTCAAGCATTCCTACATATCATTGGAAGTTGAGCATCCCACAATCAAGTACATGATCTCTTGTGTCTAGGTGCCAAGGATTCAACTCTTTAGGAATGTGACTTTATCATCTAGTCATTAATATTATTGTTGTTTTATGTATCCTTCTCCACTTCTACAACTTTCTCAACACTCTAACCAATGGAATCCACACTTTTAGTTGGTTCATTCAACCTGACGAGGTAGGAAAATCTCATTGCCTGAATCAATTGAGGTATTTGCGTTCTCCAAATATGATAATTTGTTGGCTTGAATTTAATGGAACATGATGCCATAAAATGGTGAAGTGAGGAGATTGATGGAGTGTTGTAGAAGAGGCCATTATAATTCGATCGGGTGGTTATTTTGAATTTTGTATCTCATACATTAAAGAGCATAAAATCTTTTAAGCTCTTATACCATGTAAAAATATCACTTTAGGTTTAGAGAAATCAAGTATTGTATTAATAATTAAAACTATTGAGTACATGCTCATTATATAAGAGAAGAGTCATATACTATCTACACATACAAAACTAATAAAATATAAAATTATAATTTACATGAGTAGTATAGGTTTACTATTACTACTATAACTACAACACCTTATCCTAGTCGACTTTAGCTCCATACGAGATACAATAGCTTAGTTGTACATAAGTTAGGATTTAGTAGTCGAGTCCTAATATGACTCTAACTTTACACAAGTAAACATGTCATCTTCCTTAGACCTGTTCCTTAGATATATTTCTATCATTAGCTTCCTTCATCTTCAACAATGTAACAAGGACATGTTCTTATAATATATCATGACTTAGCCTAGTAGATGTTGATGAATTTCAGTCCCAGTGTTAGCATTTAGACTCAGACTCTAAGGATTACATATTAACTAAATACATTGCTTGTTTAATAAAATCAGTCGATTCAATCAATATTATTTAGAGTTAGTTAGATTTAGGATTTCTCTTGACGAACTCATTTGCAGAGATAAGATTTCAACTTTATGGGTATTTAATTTAAATATAATGATTTTGAATATCCGTGATCTAAACTTAATACATTATTTCAACAAAAGCTACTGAATTTGAGCGACCCCATATGGGCTTGTAGCTCTGCTTCTATGTTGACAGTCAGTTGGAAATGGGTGTCAATGACGTTGCGTGAGAATCTTATTTTAGTTTTTTTGACCCCTTATCCTTTTTTATGTTGAAAGTATTTTTTTCACAAGTATGTTAGGTGTACTTGAAGTGGGCTGAAACAGAAACACAATAACACCTTTAACATACAATATTAAGCCCATATTGCAACAAATTGACTTAGTTGTGACTATATTTTCCTTAATATTTATATTTCAGCATTGATGACAGATATATTTATTCCTTTATATTAATGCTTAAATTTGATAAATCTGATAATCGAATATACATTGATTGTCTTCCAGTATACTTATTTTGCGTTGCTCATCAATCATGTATGTCTTCTAGTATACTTATTTTGCGTAGCTCATCAATCATGTATGTCTTCTAGTATACTTGTTTTGCGTTGCTCATCAATCATGTCTTTTATTTGTTATATGCAGGGTCGATTTCTCATCATGTCATTATCATTGTCATTCATGGTGTCAGAAAGTAGTAGAATATGTGGTCTTCACGTGGTACTATCTAGGCCAGATCGTACTGTTTTCGGCGGCTACGTTTTTGGAAGGCTCATAGCTGCTACTCCACTAGAGGTGTTGTTCTAACTATCTCTGTCCTAATTGGTTTAAACTCCTTTTTTGTGCGTTTGGACTGACTAGTAGTGAATGACTGAAAATTCAGCGGATCATGATCCCACCCCTATATTGTATACTTAAGTAGAAGGCTTTTGTTTGCGATAACATTCAAACTTGGACATCACATGCATGCTGCTCTCTTATTACTCGATTAATACTTACCCTTATGTTTGAGTGTTTATTATTTACTTGCTAATGATTTTCAATTTACTACCAGGTGGTTGTGAGTAGCTACATTCAGGAAAAGGAAGAGCCTGTGTTTGAGGGCTATGACGACAATTGACTAGTCAATTGTTCGAATGGCTTTTTTTAAACAACAATGGTTTGTTATTGTTTGATGTTTGAAAATTGAGTAACTAAATTTAATTGAGTTTGGTCTTATTTGGTACAAACATGTAATATATTAGTATGGAATTACAGGATCATTTTACATATGCTTTTGGGCTATGTTCACTTAATTTTTTTTTTAAAATAACTTCAACCGTTAATTTTATCAGTATTTGTGATTCTATAATCACAAAATCATTAGCTAATATATGAATACTTTGACCTACATTCTTGTGTTAATGATTATTACAAAAACAATTCTAATGTGGCCGAAGTCTCACTCTATATATTGTAGATAGACATTAAGGAGTTCCTAAATTTTATATTCATTTTGGGGAAAATGGTTGTTGTGGTGTTCAATATACCAATCACCCGTCAGAATAATTTTACACTTCCACATTATATTTTTATGATTTAATAGGTAACGTGCCTTATTTTTAAGAGTTTCTTACACTTTAAAGAGACTCATTTGTGATGTTCTTTATCACTCGATAATGAAAATAGTAAATGTTGGATTTGGCTCCCCTGCATTACTCTTTTCCTCCATTTCGTCAAGTACATGTCTAGATGAGAGACTTCTGTACTATTTAATTGTTAAAGATGCATTATGACACATGACTTCCATCCTAGTATGAACTGAGGAAAATGAAGAAAATGAGTGATGGAGAGGAGCCTCATCCAGTATTATACATTATTTGAGGTATTTATTTCAATGGCCGACAAAGAAGCATAATGGCGCAAACTTGAATCGAAGGTCGAAGATTTCAAATCTATTAAAAAGAGGATTCCAATCGAAGATTGAAGATTTCAATACTATTGAAAGGAGGATTTCGATCGTTTCCAAACCTACTGTGAGGAGCAAAACTGACTTAATGAAGGAAAACTGCATTGTAGTTGGTTAAGGAAAGAAGTAGTGTAATTTGTTATTTGATGCGGCAAAAACAAATAAGAAGTCTAAGTTAAGTTCAACTAGGATTTGCTGAATTTCTGATCAATAAATAGGGAGCTAATTTCATCAGAAAAATTTGCGTACTTACATAGAGAGAAAATCAAAACACTATAAAGAGGTTTTTGAAAGAGTTTTGATATTACTTGGGAGTGCTGCGAGATCGAGTATCTAATTGTAAAAGTTGTATTCAAGAATCTTGTTTACAATTTTAGTGTTGTGAGTAGGAGTTGCTTTACAAGTTGAAAAACTTGAAGAGCGTTAGAAGATACAAATCTAGGGAGTAGTTTTGTTTCTTGGGGTAGAAGGAATTAGAGTTTATAATTCCGTAGATTACATAGTTTTGTAATCGTTGTATTGTTTGTAGTTTTTAAATAAAACAAAGTGTTACTCGAATTATTTATTGTTAAGGTTCACAGAAACCAGAAACATATTGTTAGTACGTGTTCCTTTGAAGAATTCAGGAGGGTAGACTTCTAACAATTTTAATTATAAAAGGAAGAATTATCATCAATGATAAAAATCATATAATAAAAATGGGAAGTAAAAAATGCATTAGAATTACAAATGTGAAAGTATCCAAAATATCATTCTTTTTTTTAAAAAAAAAGACATCAACTAAAAGGTAAAATATTTTGTAAGACTACTGTTACGCTAAACAAATTACACATGGTTAAGTTCATGTTCCATAATTTTAATATTTTATTATAATATATAAAATAAAATTAATGATATAAATATGGATACAGAAAATTGAGAAGAATTAATTATTCTTACTAAATTTGGAGACAATTTTTTTTTCATTTAACTTTGACATTTAACAATTTAATAATACACATATCTCTTGTCTGTGTACCTGACGGAATTGAGGGAAAGGGTAATGGAAGGGAGTCAAATGTTTACCCCAACAATGTATAAATCGTAAAGTAACCAAAAATATTACAAAAAAAAATATACATCTTTTCACAATACCAAACTTTTAAAATAAACCTGTCCTTATAAAATAATTTTTTTTTTTATAAATAATCCTATGTTAGGAAGTAAGAAAAAAAAAAGTCAGATGTCAATACTGATATTCAACCACCAGCGAAAAATATTCTTTAAAAAAAAAAAGTAAATTTGCCTGATTATGATCTTGGATCACTCTCATAAAAATTTTCCAAGAGAGGGTAAGGTCCTCCTTCAACTTGACAAATGCCAAGTTATTCATACAGATATAAAAAATGTAATCTCTTTGTTAGCTAATTTATTTTTTATCATACAAAGGAATCTGAATAGGCTTCTTTCTTAGATTGCTTGGTCAATCTCTTTAGATTAGAGGAAAGGTTTCTTTTGGATTTGTCTCAGTTTAACTTCTAGTACATCTCAGATATTAGAAGTTGAGATTGGAAAGAAAAAGTTCAAAGTTTTGTAACATCCCGTCTTAGAAAGAGCTAAAACTAGAAAGCGCTAAACTGGAAATAGCAAAATTTGAGAATTTTTTTGCAAATTTTGCTTAAGTTGTGAGTATTGGGTCAACTTCAAAAGACCATAACTTTAGGATAAGTTAGGTGGCCCATAAGAATCAATTGAAAGATCTTCGAATCCTCTTTACAACGCCAACAAGTTTGCTAAATTTTGAGTTTGGATGAGGGAGTTATGCTCATTAGAAGTCGGTTTGTCCAGTAAAGGAAAGTTACCCAAAAATATGAGGGGTACTTTGGTCTTTTTCGTACCCAATGAGATTAAAATGATTTTTAGTAATATTTTGGGGTCAAATCTTACTAGGGTCAGTTTTACAATCCTAATTTACGCTTAGGTTTAAGAAGAGATTTCAAGAAGAGAAAAGGGGAGGGGGTGGGTGGGGAGATTCAAGCGTTAGTCAAGAAACTTGAAGTTTGTTGTGGAGTTTCGCCAAGGGTTTGATCCCTAAGCGGTATGTGAGTTCTCATAGTACTGGATTCATTCACCCACACGCCAAACATGTTATTATAATGCAAATTTTTTCTTAAGGTTGAAGGATTTGAATTCTTGATAAGTTTTCTTGAAATTCCTTTTGTGATCTTGATTGATGGGATTGAGATGAATTCTTGCTCGTTCTCTCACCCGAACTCGTCTAGAATCGAAGGTTTCTACTTAACTTAATTACACTATAATCTAATGAAAACAATACTCAAATAACTCAATTTCATGTCAAGAAATCATCAAAACCCCAACACAACAAGATTTAGAATGAACTTTAAGAACACCTATCAAGAACTCATCAAGAACTCTAAATTTTCTATTTTAAGAACGAAACTTCGCTGAAAATAACATGATTGACGTGTGGCTGAACTAACCCAAAACTATGGAAGCTTACATGTTGGGATTTAGCAAGTGTGAATGGGAAAAGAAAAGATAGACTATGAAAAGGGAGGGAACTACTTTTGAGGGAAAATGAAAAGTCATTTGCAAAGTGCAAATGAAAAGTCATTTGTCCCATATCGGCAAAAGAAAGGGAAATTGTTGTCTTTATAGAATGAAAAACTTCCATTACTTCTTAAAGAACTAAGAAGAAGATGCCCCCTCGCGCCGTCGTCGCTCCCTCGGCCTCGGCTTTGGCGGCTTCAGATTCGGATTTGGATTTGGATTTGGCAAATGATGTGATTGACTAATAAATTTTTTTTGGACAAAATTTATTTAATTAGTTTTTGTTAACTCAAATAAATCCTGTTAAAATTATCTCTTATAAATTTACAGGTAACGGTTATTTTTTTCCAAAAGACACAACTTTCTGGATAAAACGGGTCTGAACAGATTTCACTGAACAGACATGTTCCTTGCTTAAAATGGCTATAAAAGGAAGTCAATTTTTGATTTTTTAAACCACTGGAAAAAAATTTCTTTCTCTGCATTTATTTTTCTCTCAAATAAAATCAAAAGTGTCGATCGACTGAGTCTGTGTGACTTATTGTTGTTCTTAAGTTCGTTGAAGTTAAAGAAGTTTGAGGTACCGCTATTTCTTTAACATGTTTAATCCGTTTTATCTTGGGAGAAATTAATCCATAACCTTGGGTACAGTGAGGAGATTAAATTTCTTAAGGACACACAGTAGTTTCTGTGGACTCGAATTAATTCTTGTATTTTATATTTTTTTCTGCTCATCTTATTTCTGTTTCTGTTTATTAACCTTATAAATACAGGTTATTGTAAGAATAACATTACATACCTCTTAGCGATCAAACCCATGCAGAAAATCTACAACATTCCGCAAGAATCTCGATGAATGCTTGATCCTCTCCTCTTTTCTCTTCTTTTCTTTTCTTGAAATCTCAACTAAAACCCGAGGCATATATTATGATTATAAAAATGAACCTAATAACATTATACTCTTAGAACCTTACTAAAAACGAATTTAACCTTATTGGGTATGGAAAAGACCAAAATACTCACTATTTTCGGCTAACTTTCTTTAACTGCACAACCTAACTTCAAAAGGTCATATCTCACTCATCAGAACTCAAACTTAGCAAAATTGACGGCCTTGGAAAGACGCAGTAAATGTCAAAAGACATTTACTTCATTTGGATCAGATTTTTTAACATTTCTTCTTGAAAGTGAGCCTCAAACATTCAAGGAAGCAATGTTGTCTAGCGGCTCAACCTCTTGGAAGGAGGCTGTTAATAGTGAAATTGAATCAATCTTAAGCAATCATACTTGGGAGTTGGTTGATCTTCCTCCATGGAACAAACCCTTGGGTTCAAAATGGATCTTTAAAAGGAAGATGAAAAACGATGAAACTATTGACAAATATAAAGCAAGACTTGTTGTCAAAGGTTTTAGAAAAAAAGAAGGTCTTGATTATTTTGACACATACTCGCCAGTGACTAGGATTACATCAATTCGGATGTTAATTGCACTAGCTGCAGTATACGGTCTTGAAATTCATCAAATGGATGTGAAAAAAGTCTTCTTAAATGGAGAGCTTGAAGAGGAAATTTACATAGAACAGCCTGACGGTTTTGTAGTTACTGGTAAAGAAAAGAAAATGTGCAAACTTATTAAGTCACTTTATGGGCTAAAACAAGCACCAAAACAATGGCATGCAACGTTTGATCAAACCATGTTGTCAAATGGATTTAAGATCAATGAATGTGATAAATGTGTTTACATTAAAACATTAAAGATACTCCAAACCAGGAAGTTATTTTATGCCTATATGTAGATGATATGCTTATAATGAGCAAAGACATTGTTAATATAAAAGCTACAAAGCGTATGCTTGCTAGTAAATTTGATATGAAAGATTTAGGAGTTGCTGATGTGATATTAGGAATTAAAATTCTTAAAACTCCTAACGGTCTAGCATTGTCTCAAACTCATTACATTCAAAAGATACTTGAAAAATTTAATTTTTTGAATTTTAAAAGGGCAAAGACTCCAATTGATGTAAATCTTCATCTTGCAAAGAATAAAGGTGAAAGTCAGTCTAAATTGGACTATGCTAGCGTATTGGGAAGCTTAATGTATGTCATGAATTGTACACGACCAGACATAGCTTGCGCTATCAGTAAACTGAGTTGATACACAAGTAATCCTAATCATAATCATTGGTTGGCAATGAAGAGAGTTTTTTGGGATACTTAGATGACACTCAAAACTATGCTTTACATTACAACAAATATCCAGTCGTTCTTGAAGGATATAGTGATGCAAATTGGATTACTCAGTCAACTGAAACAAAATCCACAAGTGGATACGTTTTTACTATTGGTGGAGGAGCAATATCTTGGAAATCATCCAAACAAACATGTATCGATCGCTCTACAATGGAGTCTGGATTCATTACTTTAGACAAGGCAGGTGAAGAAGCTCAATGGCTCCGGAATTTCTTAGAAGATATTCCATTTTGGCCCAAACCAATGGCCCCTATATGCATACATTGTGATAGTCAAGCTGCAATAGGAAGGGCTGGAAGCATTATGTATAACGGCAAGTCTCGTCACATAAGACAAAGACATAACTCTGTGAGACAACTACTCTCTAGTGTTATTATCACAATTGACTATGTGAAGTCAAAAGATAATGTGTCGGATCCACTTACAAAAGACCTAAATAGAGAGGGAGTTGAGAAATCATCGACAGGAATGGGACTATGGCCGAGAACAAGTCATCGTGGCGGTAACTCTACCTAGAAGACTTGAGATCCCAAGATCTAGGTTCAAGGAGATAAAACAAAGTCATTGATGACGGTTCAACATTGTCAAACGAAAAGAAAAAAATTATTATTATTTAATGGTTCATTCTCATGATGAGACAATGTTTAGTAACCAGGATAAAGACATAAGGACTTTTTAATGGTTTCTAAGTTCGATACAGAGAATATCAAATGGTGTATCTATGGGATAACACATTTAGAAATCACTTATGTAAGTGTGAAGTGTAAGCCGCTTCAAGAAGAATCTGGTAAGGCCAGTTCTTTAAGCACTTACTATCCAAGATGTGTTCATGGCTGAAACGAACAACACAATGAGAACTAAGAACAGTTCAAGGGTTGATTGTGTGACATATGTTGTCTAGGTATACACCAAAGCTTGACGGTTCAAAGATATCAAATCTACCGATTGATCGAGTTTCCGATTTATGTTCACTATGGAAAGTTTAAAGGGAAACCTACTTATCCAGATACGATTAACCTTTACCTACAAGACACACAAGTTTTTCATGCATATGTTTTAACAATAGTCTTCCCCATTCATGTGGGGATTGTTGGGATTTAGAAAGTATAAATGGGAAAAGAAAAGAGAGAATATGAAAAGTGAGGGAACTACTTTGGAGGAAAAATGAAAAGTCATTTGCAAAGTGCAAATGAAAAATCATTTCTCCCATATCGGCAAAAGAAAGGGAAATTGTTGTCTTTATAGAAGGAAACACTTTCATTTCTTCTTAAAGAGCTAAGAAGAAGATGCCCCCTCGCGCCTTCGTCGTCGTCGCTCGCTCGGCCTCGGCTTCAGATTTGGATTTGGATTTGGAAAATGATGTGATTGATTGATAAATTTTTTGGACAAAATTTATTTAATCAGTTTTTGTTAAATCAAATAAATCCTGTTATAATTATCTCTTATAAATTTGCAGGTAACGGTAACATTCTAAAAAGTTGTTACTCTTTCCGAAAAGTCGTTACTTATCGAAAAGTCGTTACTTTCCAAAAAGTCGTTATTTTCCTAACAGACACAATTTTCTGAAAAGTTGTAAATTTTTTTCCAGAAGACACAACTTTCTGGATAAAATGGGTCTGAACAGATTTCACTATACAGACATGTTCCTTGCTGGAAATGGGTCTGAACAGATTTCACTTACTTTCCAAAAATTTCTTTCTCTGCATGTATTTTTCTCTCAAATAAAATCAAAGTGTCGATCGACTGAGTCTGTGTGACTTGTTGCTGTTCTTAAGTTCGTTGAAGTTAAAGAAGTTTGAGGTACCGCTATTTGTTTAACATGTTTAATCCGTTTTTATCTTGGGAGAACTTAATCTATAACCTTGGGTACAGTGAGGGGATTAAATTTCTTAAGGACACACAGTAGTTTCTGTGGACTCGGATTAATTCTTGTATTTTATATTTTTTCTTCTCACTTAATTTTTGTTTCTGGTTATTAACCTTATAAATACAGGTTATTGTAAGAATAACATTACATACCTCTTAGCGATCAAACCCATGCAGAAAATCTACAACATTCCGCAAGAATCTCGATGAATGCTTGATCCTCTCCTCTTTTCTCTTCTTTTCTTTTCTTGAAATCTCAACTAAAACCCGAGGCATATATTATGATTATAAAAATGAACCTAATAACATTATACTCTTAGAACCTTACTAAAAACGAATTTAACCTTATTGGGTATGGAAAAGACCAAAATACTCACTATTTTCGGCTAACTTTCTTTAACTGCACAACCTAACTTCAAAAGGTCATATCTCACTCATCTGAACTCAAAACTTAGCAAAATTGGCGGCCTTGGAAAGATAATTCAAATATATTTACTATGGTATCTTATAGCACACTTAACTCATCATGTGTTACGAGTTAAGGTCATTTGAAGTTGACCCAAAACTCACAGCTAGTTCAACTTGCAAAATTTCGGATTTTGCTATGTCCAATTTAATTCTTCTTACTCAAGGTGCTAAATCTAGTGAATTGACCTTAGTTCTTAAGATATTCTTAATTCCTTGGTAAAATCTCACTCACTACGATGAACGACTCAACTCTTAGTTCAAAAAATTTTCTAGGTTGTTATAGAGGAGTTTTACACCCTGGCAAGGTATAGAGCAGTTCTGATAGTGTGGGCTAGACGTTATATCATCACATAACTGATTATCATAGTTGTCAAATAAAGAATCTCCCAAATAAAGTTTATTTTGGTATTTTTACATGCAAATTGAGTTATATTATATTTTTCAATACATTGAGTTTTTATCTACTCTTTTAAATTTTTTTATTTATATCGCATTAGTGTTATGGATTTTACGTTGAAATAACTCGAGGTTGAGTTGAGTTAAGACGAGGTAAGTTATTTCTTTAGTTCCAACTCAAGCGTATGTCATGTTTAGATTTTCCCTTGCATGCTCGTATATTCCATGTACTTACCTCATTTGGCCTGCATCTTTTATGATGTAGGTAACCAATACCATCAACCGCGTTATGTTGATCCAGTTGAGTTCTAGAGTTGTTTGGTGAGCCTCCTTGCTTCCGGAGGATCCCTCATTTATGTTTATCATTTCAATTTTGTTATTAGAATGTCGTATCTCTTATGTCCTGACGTCCATCTCAGTTAATTAGTAGAGCCTTCATGGATAGTTAGACATTATTAGTTCATGAGTCATGTTCATTTCAGTTATTATGTTCTAGACATGAGTTGTCGCTTTGACTAGTGAATGTTTCTTTAAATATTAGGAGTCAGTTATTTTGAGTTAACGCATCATTTATAAAGTTCTCTTATTGTTGAGTAAGTCTTTCGCTGAGAGTTGAGTTAGGACAAGGGTTTGCTTGGGGGCAGTAATGGTTCTCGAGTGCCGGTCACGTCCAGAGTGTAGGCTCGGAGCGTGAGAATATGATTATTATTATTATATATAAAAAACATGTACTCACTTGACATGAATTACTTTTTCTATATGTCAAAAACACATAATTTAAATATGAATTTGAGGAACGTCGGTTATGATCATATGTTTCATGTCTTACATTTTTTTCGCCAGATTTTTACAAAATTGTAGTGTCCTCCTTTTATAATTGCATATATATGAAGAAGTTTTTATTGAATGCAAGTAGTGTTTTTTTAAGAATTTGTACATAAATTACGTCAATGTATTTCTTCCTTATATGATGTGTATTAGATCATTATCAACTGTAGTCTGTATGGTGTTCACCTACATATAAATTGTAATTATTTATGATGAAGATACTAAATGTTTAAATTAATGTATATAAATCATATTTACACGTACGCCTATCCTTTTGATGATTCAAAATTATGAAGTTTTTTTTCGACTTTAAAATTAACAAACAAAAAAATAGTTAATTACTATTAGTTAAAGTTTTTAATGGATGTAACTGTTTGGGAAAAATTGAAGGTATTGAAACTAATATTTTTTCATCTTTTTTTATAAAAAAATTATTTTAATATTTTTTCTTAAATAAAGTCAGTAAGAAATAACTTTTAGACTTCACAAAATACTGACTACCAATTAATTTGCAAGTTAGGAATAAAACAGCAAGATGTAATAGTTTCTTTCATATTAATTGTTTACTATACCAACTTTTAATAGTAGTACTTTAACATAAAGGTAATTTAATCATTTAGTATTTAAATGGTATTTTTTTTTGTCTTCTACTTTAATTTAATTAGTTTCCCTAATCCATTATATTTATAACATCACGATGAAAGAATTAAAGTAAAATCCTTCCATTAATTAATATATATTAATATTTGATTAAGTTTTAATTTAGTGGAAGCATAAAATAGTAATTCAACTTTGCATTTTAGAGCTAGCTTTCAACTTCTAATAATATATAATAGGGATAATGCCCAAGTATCCCCTCAACCTATGCCCGAAATCTCAGAGACACACTTATACTATATTAAGGTCCTATTAGCCCCCTGAACTTATTTTATTAATAATTTTTTACCACTTTTCGACCTACGTGGCACTATCTTGTGGGTCCAACGATGGTTGACTTTTTTTTCAAACTAGTGCCACGTAGGCTAAAAAATGGTAGAAAATTACTTATAAAATAAGTTCAGGGGGGTAATAGAACCTTAGTATAGTATAAGTGTGTCTCTGGGATTTTGGGCATAAGTTGAGGGGGTACTTATGCAATATCCCTATATAATATGATGATATATGATATAATATATGATGCATTTTGAATTCTAATGTGTTAATAATTTTTCTTTTTAAAAAAATATTACATGTTTATGTAGTATATATAATACTTGTCAATCCTAGCTAATATGTTTAAACAACAAAATGTATGATCAATATGAATATTGATTAAAAAAAAGTGCAAAAGTTTTTACCGGGATAAGTTAATTGTCATTGGAATCAATGTCCCTATAGATTGTTGGGATATTCACAAAGAGTATTAATTATCGCTAAAAATAGAAATATTTACAAGAGTGTTAATTGTCTATAAGAAAGCATAATTAAGCAATTATTGTTATTAATTACCGCTAAACATCATTTTTAATATGGACTTCAATTGCTCATCTTTTTTAACTTGGGTATAAGGAATCCATCCATGTTATGCACACGAGGATAGAATGGGCTTGTCAACCAAAGATGTGTAGAAAACTGCACACATAGGCTTAGATTTATTTTTGTTTTGTTAAATAGGTTAATTAGATATTCATATGTTTAATGACATCATCTTAATCATTTAATGTTTAGATCAAGCGATAAGATTTTAATCATTAAGATGTACATTCAAATTCAGACGTTTTAATCTTAGCGAAAACAAATGAACTATTTTTGAAGAGCAAAAAGAAGGGGCAAAAATTAAATATCACAAATGTAGGGGACAATTTGTGCAAACTTTTAAAAGAATTAAATTTAGAAAACCAAGTTTTACATTTGGTCAAACTAAATTCAAATTGTAAATCCCAACAATTTTTAGAACTTTCTTCCTCTCTTATCAAAATTCTTTAGTAAACAACAGCGAAAACAATTTTTCTATTCGATGGATTCTCAAAAGACCTCTGTTGGTACTAAAATCGTTCAAACTTCATCGAATCATGGAGAACTTTTTGGTATGTATGTGTTCATTGTTTCTTCTAATTTGGGAAACACTTAATTTACATACATCACTTATATGACTTTTATAAACTTTATTACTAAAATTAGTGATTATTGGATTTTTTTGATGATTGACAGGTGTAGTTGTTAAGGCGCAGGTAATCCATGTGAAAACTGGAGCGGTAAGATTTGTTTACTTAACTGATTTTTAGCCTAAAGCATCTGTTTTTCATAGCATGATTTACAGATCTTGGATTAACCTATATGAGATTTCGATCTTTTGCAACAGCTTGAGTTTTCAATTTCATATGAGAGAAAAAGAAGAAATTAATTTACTTGTACATTTATTTTTTGTTAGACTTTCTTGTTATGTCTTTTGAGTTAATACATCAATAATTAATTGAAGAACAAATATTAAAGGATGAAATGAAAGAACCAAAACTACAATAGTTGATTGACTCTCTAATCATAAAATAAATCCATGTTATCCATAAGTTATAACTTTTACCATGTGATGTGGTCCTTACATCATAACGGCTCCTTTAAGTGTATTGTGGGGCTTATGGCTCCATTTCTTAAAAATGAAAAGTCTTATGTTACTAGAAAACAACATTTATATCATACCCATGATCAATGTTCTCATGAATTGAAGTTCATGTCTTGTGAATTTTTTGGTTGATTTTATTAAATGATGCAAAGCCTATTATCTTTTACGCAGTACATTGTGTCTAAGACAATGAATTTATCACAACAAGGACCTTTGAAAATTTGTGTTCATTCTGTAACGGGTGGCATACGTAACGTCACCCTCCAAGAATCTGTAACGGGTGGTGGCATTGTGACATATGAGGTATGTATTAGTTTTAGCTTAGACACACTTACTATTTTCCTGCCTCTTTGTTGAGGCATGATGTGATAGTTTATGCTTAGTTAGTTTATGACTCTAGCTATGTGTTGTTATCTTTTCACTAGATTTTGTTGGCTATGTGATCTAGAAATGGCGTTAATTTAAATGTATATTGACATGAAAAAATGCTTTTGACTTGAGAGAAACAAAACAGTAGAGTACATGCATCCTTTTAGATGTACTCCCTCTAGCCCATTTATATGTCTATTACCTTTTATAGAATCGTTTATTTTTTTAACTACTATTTTTCAAATCAAAGTCTAATTATAAACAGAAATGATCAAAAACACATTGGAAGTATCATTGTTTTACGATTGAGAGTTTCTTAGCTAAACTATAATGTTGTATCCTTTTCTACCTAAATTATCACCAATTATGTATGTCGCAAGGACATGTTATATCACTCTTCATCAATATTCTTGTAGTACATCATGACTCAGCCTAGTGGATGTTGATGTTTGAGTCTCAATGTTAGAATTAATTCAGATTCAGACTTAAATTATTCTATATATTAACTAAATACATTGCATGTTTAATAAAATTAGGTAGTTCAATCAAATTATTTACCATCACTTAGATTTAGGATTTTGGTTGACGAACTCATTTGCAGATATAAGATTTCAATTCTATGGATTTTTAATTTTTAAACAGTTATTTTAATTATTAATAATTTTGTTCTAAATTTAGTAAGTTATTTTAGCAAAATCTACTGAATTTAGTCAACCGATATGGACTTCAAGCTCCACTTCTAATGACAGACAGTTAGAGGATGTGAAAATCTTATTTTAGTTTATCAACCCTAGTCCTTTTTTGATCTTTGAATTGTTTTAGTCACAAGTATATTGAATGTACTTGAAGAAAAAAACACAATAAAACATTTAACATATGCTATTGAGCTCATATTAATTGTCAATTGATTTTGCTTGTTTTGGTGTTTCTACCTTATATATTATGCACAAGTAGCTAGTTGTATGTACATCAATTGGAAATGTTGTCAAGTTACGTATGTATATTATTGCTTGAATTTTATAAAGGTGATAATCAATTGTATATTAATTGTTTTCTAGCCTACTTATTTGGCATTGCTCATCAAGTATGGATATCTTTTGTTATTTATCTGCAGGGTCAATTTTTCATCATCTCATTATCAGGGTCAGTCATGTGGTCAAGAAGTAGTAGAACATGTGACCTTAGCGTGATGTTATCTAGGTTAGATCATATTGTTCTCGGCGGTTGCGTTGCTGGAAAGCTCATAGCTGCTATTCCGGTACATGTGTTATTCTAACTATACTTATCCTTGGTGCATGACTCGAAGTTCAGTGGACAATGGTCTCACCCCTATATTTGTCACTTAAGTAGAAAGCTTACTTTGAACCTTGTTGTGTGCAAAACATGCAGCTTTGGGATGTTCTTACCCTTATTTTTGAGTGTTTATTGTGAACTTGCTAACGATTTTCCGTTCACTATTAGGTGGTTCTGAGTAGCTTTATTCCCGAAAAGGAAAAACGCGAGTCTAAGGGTGATGATGATGCTCCCAAGGGTAATCGAATCATTGACACCCCCCCCCCCCGTAGCTGTGTAGGCAATTGAATGCAGAGACCAAGGGGCAGATCCTTCTACTCCTCTCAACAACAAATGTGTCGTTGAAGTTGTATTTTTTAATTGTCCCTTCCAAGACATTTCTTCTAAAGTGTGGCATACGAGCCAGATCGAGAAATTCATTGATTTTGAAGTTTGAAGTTTGTGATTATCAGTTGAAGAATGCATTGTATTGTTGTCAGTTGCATTTGAATATTTACTGATTTTATATCTTAGCTTAAAATGAGATGGTTGGAAAGAATAGAATTAATTTTGGGTGTATTCAATCATGTTATATATGAAGGATTGCTCTCATAATTGCTTTAGATATTTTTTATCACTGAATTTATTTTGAACTGTAACATCTCGCAAATTGAAATAACTAGGAAAAAGTAAAGAATTTGAAAGTCATTTTTGGAAAGTATACAAAAAATCTAGAAAATTTGTTAAGTACGTTAAGTTGAGTTTTTGGCAAATTTCAAACGATCATAACTCCTTGCTCAGAATCATTTAGGTGTGTTTCCAGATATAGTAGAAAAGATCTTGGAATAATCTTTCCAACGCCGCCTAATTTACTCAATTCCAAGATAAATGAGTTAGATATGTCTTAGAAGCTGGGTTGTCTAATTAAAAAAAGCCAAAAAATCGGATGTTTGAAGGGTGGTTTGGTCTTTTCTCTATCCTATTATTTTAATTAATTTTTGGTAATTACTTAGGGGTCTAAACTGAACTTGGTTAGTTCGCGTTTTTGAAAATTGAGTTAGGATTTTAGAGGAGAAAAAAGAAGAGAAAAAGAAGAAGAAGAAGAAGAAGAAGAAGAAGAAGAAGAAGAAGAAGAAGAAGAAGAAGAAGAAGAAGAAGAAGAAGAAGAAGAAGTAAGGAAATTGTCAAGTTCTTCAAGAATCGCTTGTGAAATTTGTAAGGGGTGATCTCTACGAGTTCTGTGAGATCACATAGCGTTGAGTTATTTCACTCACTCGCCAATCGTGATTTATTTCAGCGAATTTAAGTCTTTGAAAGTGTAGAAATTGAATTCTTGATGGGTTTGTTGAAGTTCCTTTGATTTCATGATTCATTGAAATTGTTGAGGATTTGGTTGATCGAAATTCATGTAATTAGGTGCGATTTCAAGCTAAATCTTTCATACTTTGAAAATATAATCGATTCTAAATGTTTGAGGAAAGAACCAAGTGAAATTATTAGAGGGTTTAGAGTTGAAAAACGAGCAAGAAAAGTTATAATGCACTAGGGTAGGGGCCTGGGCGCCGCCCCTCTCAGAGCCCCAAAGAAGGGGTCTCTGAAGTATGGGCTATGGGACGTCGCTCCATCCAGTGCCCCGGCCCACCCAAGCGTCCAAAGTTTTAAGGTTGGCGCCGCACATCTATCAGAGCGCCAGGGACACCAGTTCTTCCCATTTCTTTCCCATCTTACCATACTAGTTTCTTAGCAACATATCTATATTTTCTAGTTGATTCCAACACTCTAAGGTATGTCTAAACATCATGAAATCATCCATAAGCATGATATCATGAATCTTGAATCCATAATCCAATTCAAAGAAAGTTAAGATCAAAGTCAGAAGAAGTAAGAGTCAAGTCAAGAAGAGTTTTTAGAGTTTTTCAAAAGTCTTTTCCAAATATTTTAACTTTGTTTTAAGACTTAAAGTTCAAGTTGAGTAAAGAGTAAATATTGAAGTTCATTTCTTCAAAGAGTATATGGGGTCTATGTATTCCCAAAGTTTTACAATGTTTTCACATTTAAACAAGGTTACAAAGATGTACATTGAGCAAACCTTTGAGCAATTATCTCAAATCACAAAGAATTATGTTTTAAACCATAAGAGTTATCATCATATTTTGGGAGTAGTATTGAGCAGCGATATGTGGAAGAGTTCCAAAAACTCACAGCTCCCATAAACCATGTAGCCACCATGGGTAGAAGAGGGTCAGCCTTTTTAGATGATTTCTTAGTGCTTTAAAGCATACACTAGTGGATCCACGTAGTAGTTCAAATTATATACCCTCGGGAAGGTATAGGACGACCTTAATAGTATGAGACAAAACATATCATCACAATAGTTCTTACCTGACGGTTGTCCATTATAGAAATTCCCACAGAAGTAATTGTATTCTTGTATACACAGTTTAATTGTATTTTTACATACATTTCAACGTTATATTGTCAATTTAAATGTTGTCTACGTGAAGTGTGATACTGGGATTTGGAATTTCTTTAAAATAAAAGAGAGAGTGTATCACACATACCATGATGAGAGTGGTATGAGAGAGAGGCGTGTTTTTCAAACTAAAAAGTGATAGTTTAGGTATGAAACTCAAAAAAAATGTATAGTTTAGGTGTGTTTTTGACATTTATCTCTATATAGTAATCAAATTTTAGAAGAGATTACTTTGTACCTTGTATATTTAATTTTAATGTCACGGAGAGAGCGAAAAAGTTTACAAGTTAGACATAAAACTTAAACTCATTTAAAATAATCGCGTGCAATAATCTAAAATATCAATGTTCTATTATACTTAATTTTGCAAAACTATTTTTGAAAAAAAAAAAGTATAGGCAAAAATAAAATATCAATAATTTAAGGGACTGTTTGTGAAAACATTTAAAGCATTTATATTTAGAAAATCTAATTGAATTGATTGGTCAAATGTAACTAATTAATCAGTAAACTCAAATGATAATTTTCTTCCTCTCAAAAAGTTCTTTAGTTGAACATTAGCGAAAACAATTTTTCTCTTCTATGGATCCCCAATTGTCTTCTATAGATGTTAACGCTGCTCAAATTTCGTTGAACCATGGTATCTATGTCTTAATTGTTTTTCATAATTTGGGAAGATTTACTCATATACTTTTTTTATAAAATTTTTTAAAACTTTATTACTATAGTTAGTAATTATTGAGTTTTCTTGATGGTTGTCAGGTGTAGTTGGTACAAAGTTAATCCGTGTGAACGCTGGGGAGGTAAAATATGTATTTTCATAGCATGATTTGCAGATCTTAGATAAACCTATATGGTATTTTGTTGTTCTGCAACAAGTTTGAGTTTTGAATTTCATATGAGAGAAAATAGATGAAATTATTTTATTTCTACATTTAATTTTTTGTTGGCTTCCTTGTTATGTATTTGGGTTGATACATCAATAATAAATTGATGAAAAAATATTCAAGGATGAAATAAAAGACTCAAACTACAAAAATTAATTGACTCTCTAATGATAAAATAAGCTTATGTTTTTTATAAGTAACTTTTTTGTGTTTCTTGAGATAAATAAGGTATTGCTATCAATTCATGTGACACATCAAAGTTTTATTTGTGTTTTTCGTCCAATTATCACTATTTTTTCCCTTTTATTTGAATAGGGAAGATCCTGACCCTTCTATCCTACGTTTCCTTCTAGTGCATTCATTCTTGGTTTACTGTTGCCTTGAAACTTTTACTGTTTTTTCATCTCCAACATGTTAACAAATTACTTCGAGGATTTGAAGTTAAAGAAGATGTTAATGACTTGTGTAGATTGCTGATTAAAAATTTAAGCAACAAATAATGAGAGAATTATTATGGGGCTCATAGCTCCATTTCTTAAAATATAAAAGTTTAATGTTACTAAAAAATAATATTTATATCATACCCATAATCAAATTTCTTTTAAAAATATTTTTTGAACAAAAGTTCTTGTCATGTAAATTTTTTGTTTGACTTTACGCAGCACATTGTATATAAGATAATGGATTTCTCACAACAGGAAGAAATGAAAATTTCTATTCAACTTATTGGAGAGGTGTGTAGCGTCACACTGCAAGAAGAGTCTGAAATGGATCATAACATAGTGACACATGAGGTGTGTATATGTTTTAGCTTAAACACACTTACCTATGCTTGGAAAATTTGACTATGTATATGTTGTTGTCTTCAAACTAGATTTATTGGTTACCTGACCTATAAATTTAACATTTTTAACTTCTAATTTTGTAATCAAAGTTTGATTTAAAGAGACATCATCAAAAACACACTTAAAGTATTGTTGCTTTTATTATTATGAATCTTGGTTGAACTATCAAGTGTTTGCTTTTTCTATCTACTATCAACAATTATATATATATATATATATATATATATATATATATATATATATATATATATATATATATATATATATATATATATATATATATATATATATATATATATACTATATAAACTTTTTAGGGATTACTTTAGGAGAAGGAAAGGTTAAACTACAACCTCATATAGCTAAAAAAAGCTCTAGATATGCCAAATAAATTAAATAATTTAAAAGATTTACAAAACTTTCTAGGTATAATTAATTATGCAAGACCTTTTATTAAAGATTTAGGAAAAATAGCAGGACCATTATACTCTAAGACAGGACCATTATGCCAAATATATATTTGCCTAACTCCCCACTTTAATTTGATTGCACTGGATAGCACCACCTTAATATTTATGACTTTAACCACATAGCTAAGTGTTTCTTCAAAATATCCCTTCAAGCTGCGAGAATCCCCTGGACACAAGTATGTCCATGTATCTATCAGCTATCTACCAGCTTTCAATATTATCTTGAACACCCATTTTGAATCAACCAAGTTTATGCCAGGAGATTTGGACACCAATATCTATGTCTTATTAGTATGTGAAACATTGATTTTCTCGTGCATAGGTTCATGTCAATGAGGTGACATTTGTTCTTTCTTAGTAGTATTTGGTTCCCTCAAAATCTATTAGTTGTTGGAAGCAGCACGTATATGTGGCGTTCCTTTGTCTTGTGTCTAGTGATTGTTGTTCAGCTTGTATTCCTAAGATAATTAGAACAAAATTTTAAAGAACTTGGTAAGAAACAACAAAGTTTAAAGAGTAATTTCAAAACTAGAAAATTAAGACTAGCAGAGGAAATAAATTTCTGATTAGAAACAATATAAAAATACTTTTCTCAAATAAAGAAAATTGAGCCCAATATATTGAATGCACAATGTTTCCTTAAGGAAACTATTCCCTTAATACCTGAGGTTAACAGAATATATCCTCCCAAGATAGAACGATCTTACTCACCGGTGTATCGGTGCCTAAAACCACGGTGTCAGCAAACCACTCAATGACAGTAAATACATTTTGAATACTAGATTTAGTAGTAGTAGAAGAAGTCCAGAAAAATTATGTTCTTAAAATAAGAGAAAATCTCACAATTTATAGAAAACAAAGTGTAGTCCGAAAAAAAATCTTATTGTGTCTTACAGAAAAAGTCACAAACCTTTGGAAAAGTCACAATCTTTATCGGAAAGGTCACCACCACCTTCATAAAAGTCACAACTTTTCATAAAAGTCTCAACTTTACATAAAACCCACAACTTTTCATAAAAATCGCAACTATTCATTTTCTATTCACACCTTTTAAAACCCAACAGTGATCATATATGCCCTTGTGGTGCAAGAGGTGCATCAATTAAAGTAGTTTATTAAGTGTAGTATCTTCAAGTTGACGATGTTATGTCATATTCCATTTGGAGAAGTCAATTTCTAAATGTATTCCATGTGGATTAGACACATAGAATGTGGGATTGATAAACCGTCGTTGAATGGACTTGCACATGCATCCTGTTCCTCACTGCCACTATCTGATCATAAACCTGCAACTGAAGTCTCATCAATCTGGGTCTCATTACCACTGTCTGGATCATCACTTTCAATGTGTTCCTCATTATCATCATCTGAACCTGCACCTAACGGGTCATAGCATTATCATCTCCAAGGGTATATGGGTTGTTGTAATAGAATTTTCACAAGTAACTTGTGTACTATGAACTTGTACTTCCATTGAATTATGATCAACATGTGCCTATTGTTAAGAGAGATTCCACAAAAGCATGAAGATGAAGTGAAACATCAATGTTAGTTTGATATTGACTTGGAGACAAATAGGGTAATGTGTTTTAATAAAACAAAACATGTCTGGATAAGTACATCCTCCATATAGAAGGATAATAATATGCATATCCTTTG
Organism: Solanum peruvianum; assembly: GCA_027705065.1. Lineage (NCBI taxonomy): Eukaryota > Viridiplantae > Streptophyta > Magnoliopsida > Solanales > Solanaceae > Solanum > Solanum peruvianum. The sequence goes on along the minus strand of JAKWJD010001758.1, from coordinate 50,966,216 downwards.
TGTAAGCTGATATAACCTGTGAGCACACAAAGGTAACTCTTTTTACTGAACTTGTTACTACCCTTGATATATGGAAAACTTCTTCAACAAAAAACTTATAAGCTATTGTAATCAGGTTACCTTTCATACAACTTACAAGTAGAGTCACCGTCTTTAAGGCTGAGGAGGACAATCGATTAATGAGGAACACTATAATAAGGAAAGACTTAACCTACAGATATAAATGGAGGTTAGCATGAAATATTCTCACGATGCCACAAGCTTTCAAAAATTTTATGAAGTCTGTTTTAATAAATTCACCACCTTCATCACACTAAAATTTCTTAATTTCTTTAGAAAATTGTTTTTCCTCCATTTTTCTAGAATTTTACAAAGACTTAAAAAAATTAAGATTTCTTTGTCAGTATCTTGTGTGATCATCTACAAACACGGCATAATCTTGCATATGTAGAGAAGATTCAACAGCAGCTTGTCTCCACAAGTCACAATTATTGTTCAATAAAGGTTTCTTCTCAATTTTATTTCTCAAATCAAATCAAAGCTTACAACTTTTTCCATCGGTTACTACAACAAACAAAATGCATTTTATTCCTACTACTAAAATTGGTGCAAATATTACTACTCAACACTTTTAAAGACTTCAAACTAGAGTTTTCTAATCTAGTATGTCACATGTTGTCTGATGTGTTTCAATTGTGTGCATCAATTAATAAAGGATAGAGATTGCTATCTTCCAAAAATAGAGTTCGTTCCTTTTAGATCTTTAGCCATCCGTGTCCTTTGTCTTCTTGTCCTTTATAACAAAGTTAGTTTCATCGAATTCAAGAGTGCAACAGTTATCCATTGCAAGTTTACTAACTGAGAGTAGATTTTTTATTAATCTTAGGAACTACAACAACTACTTTAACTTCAGGCCTTATCCTGATATGTTTCCAATATGTGTTATGTCTAATTTATATCCATTCACAATAATTATTTTATCTGGTCCATTATAGTGTTTAAGATCAGTTAAAATAACTGAGTTACTTGTCATATGACTACCTGCTCCTGAGTCCGTATATAAAGTTTCATCAATAGTATTTTGTAGATTGGCACCAACCAATGCTTGTGGTAACTCATCTGCAACTTGGTAAGAGTGGTCCCACATATAGAAACATTTTTCCGAACAATATGGTTATTCATACCACGCATTTTACATGCCTCGGTATTGTTCCTTTCTAACTTTCACTTGAAAAATTGTTCTAAAAACCTGGTCTTTATTTACTATTATGATAACATGTTCCTTGTTCAGCAGACTTAGAGCCTCTTCCTCTAGAGTTGATGTTATTGTTTCCTCTATTTGATGGTAGTTTCCTGTTTCCCTTCCCATTAGGGCAGAGAATGTCATGTTAATATTTTTTTGTGGCGCTTCTTCTTTGTCCTCCTTCATATTAAAACCCATGAGAGCATTAAAAAAGATTAAGAGAAAGATATGGTGTCTTTCCTAGCATGACAATCCTAAATGTACTTGTGAATGGATACAAGACCATCGCATATGCATTTGAATTCCTTAATATATTAATCAATTTTTTTGGTTCCTAGCATAACACTTTGCAATTATTATTTAAGTCGAAACTTCTTATATTTCATTGCTTGAAGATAAGTTTCGTTCAAGCATTCCTACATATCATTGGAAGTTGAGCATCCCACAATCAAGTACATGATCTCTTGTGTCTAGGTGCCAAGGATCCAACTCTTTAGGAATGTGTCTTTATACTCTAGTCATTAATATTATTGTTGTCTTATGTATCCTTCTCAACTACTACAACTTTCTCAACACTCTGACCAATGGAATGCACACTTTTAGTTGGTTCATTCAATATGATGACGTAGGTAAATCTCATTGCCTCAATCAATTGAGGTATTTGTGTTCTCCATATATGATAATTTTATGGCTTGAATTTAATGGAACATGATGCCATAAAATGGTGAAGTGAGGAGATTGATGGAGTGTTGGTAGAAGAGGCCATTATAATTCGATCGGGTGGATATTTTGAATATCGTATCTCATACATTAAAGAGCATAAAATCATTTAAGATCTCATACCATGTAAAAATATCATGTTAGGTTTAGAGAAATCAAGTATTGTATTAATAAATAAAACTATTGAGTACATGCTCATTATATAAGAGAAGAGTCATATACTATCTATACATAGAAAACTACTAAAATATAAAAATATAATTTACATGAGTAGTATAGGTTTACTATTACTACTATAACTACAACACCTTATCCTAGTCGACTTTAGCTCCATACGCGATACAATACACAAGTAAACATGTCATCTTCCTTAGACCTGTTCTTTAGATATATTTCTATCATTAGCTTCCTTCATCTTCAACAACGTAACAAGGACATGTTCTTATAATATATCATGACTTAGCCTAGTAGATGTTGATGAATTTCAGTCCCAGTGTTAGCATTTATATTCAGACTCTATGGATTACATATTAACTAAATACATTGCTTGTTTAATAAAATCAGTCAATTCAATCAATATTATTTAGAGTTAGTTAGATTTAGGATTTCGCTTAACGAACTCATTCGCAGAGATAAGATTTCAACTTTATGGGTATTTAATTTAAGAGAAATGATTTTAAATATTAATAACCGTGATCTAAACTTAATATATTATTTCAACAAAAGCTATTGAATTTGAGCGACCCCATATGGGCTTGTAGCTCCGCTTCTATGTTGACAGTCAGTTGGAAATGGGTGTCAATGACGTTGAGTGAGAATCTTATTTTAGTTTTTTTACCCCTTATCCTTTTTTATGTTCCAATTTTTTTTTTCACAAGTATGTTAGGTGTACTTGAAGTGGGCTGAAACAGAAACACAATAACACCTTTAACATACAATATTAAGCCCATATTACAACAAATTGACTTAGTTGGGACTTCATTTTCAATAATTTTTATATTTCAGCGTTCCTCATCAATCATGTCTGTCTTCTAGTATACTTATTTTGTGTTGCTCATCAATCATGTCTTTTATTTTTTATATACAGGGTCGATTTCTCATCATGTCATTATCATTGTCATTCATGGTGTCAGAAAGTAGTAGAATATGCGGTCTTCACGTGGTACTATCTAGGCCAGATCGTACTGTTTTCGGCGGCTACGTTTTTGGAAGGCTCATAGCTGCTACTCCATTAGAGGTGTTGTTCTAACTATCTCTCGCCTAATTGGTTTCAAACTCCTTATTTGTGTGTTTGGACTGACTAGTAGTGCATGACTGAAAATTCAGCGGATAATGATCCCACCCCTCTATTGTTCACTTAAGTAGAAGGCTGTTGTTTGCGATAAGATTCAAACTTGGACATCACATGCATGTTGCTCTCTTATTACTCGATTAATACTTACCCCTATGTTTGAGTGTACATTATTTACTTGCTAACGATTTTCAATTTACTACTAGGTGGTTGTGAGTAGCTTCATTCCGAAAAAGGAAGAGCCTGAGTTTGAGGACTATGATGACAATTGAGTAGTCAATTGTTCGAATGACTTATTTTAAGCCACAATGGTTTGTTATTGTTTGAACTTCGAAAATCGAGTAACTAAATTTAGTTGAGTTTGGTGTTATTTGGTACAAACATGTAATATATTAGTATGGAATTACAGGATATATTTTACTGAGGCTTTTGGGCTATGTTCACTTAATGTTTTTTTTTAAAATAACTTGAACCGTTAATTTTATCAGTATTTGTGATTCTATAATCACAAAAGCATTAGCTCATATATGAATACTTTGACCTACATGCTTCTGTTAATGATTATTACAAAAACAATTCTAATGTGGCCAAAATCTCACTGCTTGTATTGTAGATAGACATTAAGGAGTTCCTAAATTTTATGTTATTTTGCGGAAAATGATTGTTGTGGTGTTCAATATACCAATCACTTATCAGAATAATTTTAACACTTCCACATTATATTTATCTGATGTAATAGGTAACGTGTCTTATTTTTAAGAGTTTTAAATCTTACACTTTAAAGAGGCTCATTTGTGATGTTCTTTATCACTCTATTATGAACATAGTAAATGTTTGATTTGGCTCCCCTTCATTACTTTTTTACTTCATTTCGTCAAGTACAAGTCTAGATGAGAGATATTTGTACTATTTAATTGTTGTGCATTATGACACATGACTTCCATCCGAGTAGCAACTGAGGAAAATGAAGAAAATAAGTGATGGAGAGGATCCTCATCTAGTATTATACATTATTTAATCACTTCCTGTGTTAGAAATTTATTCTTAAAATATTATGATAAGAAATTTTTGTTCGGTACACATGAAAATGTCCACTTGAACGTATTCATTTCAATGACCGACAAAGAAGCATAATGGTGCAAACTTGAATCGAAGGACGAAGATTTCAAATCTATTGAAAAGAGGATTCTAATCGAAGATTGAAGATTTCAATACTATTGAAAGGAGGATTTCGATCGTTTCCAAACCTACTGTGAGGAGCAAAACTGACTTAATGAAGGAAAATGCATTCTAGTTGGTTAAGGAAAGAAGTAGCCTAATTTGTTATTTGATGCGGCAAAAACAAATAAGAAGTCCAAGTTGAGTTCAACTAGGATTTGCTGAATTTCTGATCAATAAATAGGGATTACATAGTTTTGTAATCGTTGTATTTTGAAGTTTATAAATAATACAAAGTGTTACTCGAGTTATTTATTGATAAGGTTCATACAAAACAGAAACATATTATTAGTACGTGTTCCTTTGAACAATTCAGGAGGGTAGACATCAAATTAAAAGGTAAAATATTTTGTAAGACTATTGTTAGGATAAACAAATTAAACGTGGTTAAGTTCATGTTCCATAATTTTAATATTTTAATATAATATATAAAATAAAATTAATGATATAAATATATGGATACCGAAAATTCAGAAGAACTAATTATTCTTACTAAATTTGGAGACAATTTTTTCCATATAATTTTGACATTTAACAATTAAATAATACACATGTCTCTTGTCTGTGTACCTGACGGAATTGAGGGAAAGGGTAATGGAGGGGAGTCAAATGTTTACCCCAACAATGTATAAATCATAAAGTAATCAAAAATATTACAAAAAAAAAGAATATACATTTTATGTATATTTTCACAATATCAAACTTTTAAAATAAACTTGACCTTATAAAATAAAATATATTTTTTTATGAATAATCCTATGTTAGGAAGTAACAAAAAAAAAATTCAAATGTTAATACTAATAACCAACCACTAGGGTAATTTTTTTTTAAAAAAAAAAAGTAAATTTGTCTGATTATGATCTTGTATCACTCTCATAATAATTTTCCAAGAGAGGGTAAGGTCCTCCTTCAATTTGACAAATGGCAAGTTATTGATACAGATATGAAAAATGTAATCTCTTTGTTAGCTAATATTTTTTTGATCATACAAAGAATCTGAATAGACTTCTTTCTTAGATTGCTTAGTCAATCTCTTTAGATTAGGGGAAAGGTTTATTTTGGATTTGTCTCAGTTTAGCTTCCTGTAAAAACTCAGTGATTAGAAGTTGTGATTGGAAAGAAAAAAATTCCATTTTTGTCACTGATGCGGTGATCAATTAATCCAACCTACATGTTGTAGGAAGTCCAAAGGACCATAGAAAGGAAGTCATACGACTGGATTTGAGATTTGAAAAAATTTTAAGCCACAATAAGTAGACCTACGAAAGAATTGAATGAATCATAGGGTGGTTTATGAGTCGTAGGAAGTGCCCATAAGGTGAATTAGAGAATTGATTTGAGACCCATGTCCTTGAAAGGAGTTGAAGAGTCGTGATATAGTCTATGGGTCATAGGTGGGATCCTTAGAAGTTATTTAGACTTGGTGAAATTTTGGGCCTGAACATGGGTTCTAAGGATAGGGGTCTATGAGTCGTACAAAGTGGGATGGGTCGTAGGAAGGTTTCATAGAATCGATCAAAAATAGTGAGCCATAGTAACAGGTTCTACAGTTGACCAGGATAGCCCATAGATTCAAATCGTAGACCTATCTAGCAGATTTTAATTAAGGGTATTTTGATCTTTTTCAACACAATTAACCCCTAAACTATGTCGTTTTGGCCCTGTAACTACACCTATAACCATTTTTACTCTTCAAACTTAACATAAATCCTCTTATTCACTCAATTTCCCCAAATCCCTCGAGTCTTCTTGTAACATCCCGTCTTAGAAAGCTAAAACTAGAAAGCGCTAAACTGGAAATAGCAAAATTTGAGAGTTTTTTTGCAAGTTTTGCTTAACTTGTGAGTTTTGGGTCAACTTCAAACGACCATAACTTTAGGATAAGCTAGGTGGCCCATTAGATATCAAATGAAAGATCTTGGAATCCTCTTTCAAACGCCAACGAGTTTGCTAAATTTTGAGTTTGGATGAGGGAGTTATGCTCATTAGAAATCGGTTTGTCCAGTAAAGGAAAGTTACCCAAAAAAATATGAGGGGTACTTTGGTATTTTTTTCGTACCCAATGAGATTAAAATGATTTTTAGTAATATTTTGGGGTCAAATCTGATTTGGGTCAGTTTTACAATCCTAATTTACGCTTAGGTTTAAGAAGAGAGTTCAAGAAGAGAAAAGAACAGAAAAGGGGGGGGGGGGATTCAAGCGTTTGTCAAGAAACTTGAAGTTTGTTATGGAATTTCGCCAAGGTTTTGATCCCTAAGAGGTATGTGAGTTCTTGTAGTGTTGGGTTCATTATCCCACACGCCAAACATGTTATTATAATGCAAATTTGTTCTTAAGGTTGAAGAATTTGAATTCTTGATAAGTTTTCTTGAAATTCCTTTTGTAATCTTTATTGATGGGATTGAGATGAATTCTTGCTCGTTCTCTCACCCTAACTCCTTTAGAATCGAACGGTTTCTTCTCCAATCACTTGGATTCTATTGCTTAACTTAATTATACTCTAATCTAATGAAAACAATACTCAAATAACTCAATTTCATCTCAAGAAATCATCAAAACCCCAACACAACAAGATTTAGAATGAACTTCAAGAACACCTATCAAGAACTCATCAAGTACTCTAATTTTTCAATTTTAAGACTGAAACTTCGTTGAAAATAACATGATTGGCGTGTGGGTGAACTAATCCAAACTATGGAAGCTTACATACCTCTTAGGGATCAAACCCATGAAGAAAATCCACGACATCCCGCAAGAATCTCGATGAACGCTTGTTCCTCTCCTCTTTTCTCTTCTTTTCTTTTCTTGAAATCTCAACAAAAACCCGAGGCGTATATTATGATTATAAAACTGAACCTAATAAGATTAAACTCTTAGAACCTTACTAAAAACGAATTAAATCTGATTGGGTAAGGAAAAGGCCAAAATACTCCTCACTATTTTCGGCTAACTTTCTTTAACTGCAAAACCTAACTTCAAAAGGTCATATCTCACTCATCTGAACTCAAAACTTAGCAAAATTGGCTGCCTTGGAAAGATAATTCAAAGATAATTTCTATGGTATCTTATAGCACACTTAACTCATCCTGTGCTAGGAGTTAGATCATTTGAAGTTGACATAAAACTCACACTTAGTTTAACGTGCAAATTTCAGATTTTGCTATTTCCAATTTAATTCTTCTTACTCAATGTGCTAAATCTAGTGAATTGACCTTAGTTATTAAGAAATTTTTAATTCCATGGTAAAATCTCACTCACTACGATGAATGGCTCAAGTCTTAGTTCAAAAAAATTTCTAGGTTGTTACAGAGGGTTTTATACCCTGGCAAGGTATAGGGCAGTTCTGATAGCATGGGCGAGACGTTATATCATCAAATAACTCATTATCATAGTTTCCAAATAAAGAATCTCCCAAATAAATTTTATCTTGTATTTTCACATACAAATTGAGTTATATTATATTTTTCATTACATTGAGTTTTTATCTACACTTTTAGATTTTTTTTCTTTATATCGCATTATTGTTATGGCTTTACGTTGAAATGAGTCGAGGTTGAGTTGAGTAAGACGAGGTAAGTTATTTCTTTAGTTCAAGTTCAAGCGTGTGTCATGTTTAGATTTCCCCTTGCATGCTCGTACATTCCATGTACTTACCTCATTTGGCCTTCATCTTTTATGATGTAGGTAACCAATACCATCAACCGCGTTACGTTGTTCCAATTGACTTATAGAGTTGTTTGGTGAGCCTCCTTGCTTCCGGAGGATCCCTCAATTATGCTTATCATTTCAATTTTGTTATTAGAATGGCGTATCTCTTATGTCCTGACGTCCATCTCAGTTAATTAGTAGAGGTTTTATAGATAGTTAGACATTATTAGTTCATGAGTCTTGTTCATTTCAGTTATTATGTTCTAGACTTGAGTTGTCGCTTTGACTAGTGAATGTTTCTTTAAATATTCGGAGTTTGTTATTTTGAGTTGACGCTTTACTTATAAAGTTCTCTTATTGTTGAGTAAGTCTTCCGCTGAGAGTTGAGTTAGACCAAGGGTTCGCTTGGGGCCAATAATGGTTCTCGAGTGTCCGTCACGTCCATGGTGTAGGCTCGGAGCGTGAGAATATGATTATTATTATTATTATATATAAAAATTATTTACTCACTTGACATTAATTTCTTTTTCTATATGTCAAAAACACATAATTTAAATATGAATTTGAGGAACGTCGGTTATGATCATATGTTTCATGTCTTACATTTTCTTGGCCAGATTTTTACAAAATTGTAGTCTCCTCCTTTTATAATTGCATATATATGAAGAATTTTTTATTGAATGCAAGTAGTGTTTTTTTAGAATTTGTACATAAATTACGTCAATGTATTTCTTCCTTATATGATGTGTATTAGATCATTATCAATTATAGTCTGTATGGTGTTCACCTACTTATAAATTCTAATTATTTGTGATGAAGATAATAAATGTTGAAATTGATGTATATAAATCATATTTACACGTACGTGTATCCTTTTGATGATTCAAAATTATGATGTTTTTTCAACTGTAAAATTAACAAACAAAAAATAGTTATTTTTAAAAATAGTTAATTACTATTAGTTAAAGTTTTTAATGGATGTAACTTTTTGGGAAAAATTGAAGGTCTTGAAACTAAGATTTTTTCAGCTTTTTTTTAAAAAAAAATATTTTAATATTGTTTCTTAAATAAAGTCAGTAAAAATAACTTTTAGACTTCACAAAATACTGACTATCAATTAATTTGCAAGTTAGGAATAAAACAGCAAGACGTAATAGTTTCTCTCATATTAGTTGTTTACTATACCCCGACTTGTAATAGTAGTACTTTAACATAAAGGTAATTTACTCATATTTAAATGGTAATTTTTTTGTCTTCTACTTTAATTTAATTAGTTTTCTTAATCAATTATATTTATAACATCAAGATGAAAGAACTAAAGTAAAATCCTTCCATTAATTAATATATATTAATATTTGATTTAGTTTTAATTTAGTGGAAAAATAAAATAGTACTTCAACTTTGCATTTTAGAGCTAGCTTTCCACTTTTAATAATATATAATATGATGATATATGATATGATATATGATGCATTTTGAATTCTAATGTAATAAAATTTTTCTTTTTAAAAAAATATTGCATGTTTATGTAGTATATATAATACTTGTCAATCCTAGCTAATATGTTTAAACAACAAAATATATCATAAATATGCATATTGATAAAAAGTTCTAAAGTTTTTATCGAGATAAGTTAATTGTCATTAGAATCAATGTCCTTATAGACTGTAGGGACATTCGCAAAGAGTATTAATTATCTCTAAAAATAGAAATATTTACAAAAGTGTAATTGTCTATCATAAAGTATATTTGTGTCGATTAAGCAATTATTGTTTAAAACATCATTTTTTTATCTTGACCTGCAATTGCTCATCTTTTTAAAATTGGCTATAAGGAATCCATCCATGTTGTGCACATGAGGATAGAATGGGCTTGTCAATAAAAGATGTGTGGAAACACTGCAAACATAGGCTTAGATTTATTTTTATTTTGTTAAATAGGTTAATTAGATATTCATATGTTTAATGACAAACCATCTTAATCATTTAGTGTTTAGATCAAGAGATAAAATCTTAATTATTAAGATGTACATTCAAATTCAGACGTTTTAATCTTAGCGAAAACAAACGAAGCATTAATTCCCCTATGACTATTTTTGAAGAGCAAAAAGTAGGGGCAAAAATTAAATATCACAAATGTAGGGGACAATTTGTGCAAACATTTAAAAAAAATTAAATTTAGAAAACCAAGTTTTACATTTGGTCTAACTAAATTCAAATTGTAAATCCCACCAATTTTTAGAACTTTCTTCCTCTCTTATCAAAATTCTTTAGTAAACAATAGTGAGAAAAAATTCTCTATTCGATGGATTCTCAAAAGACCTGTGTTGGTGCTAAAATCGTTCAAACTTCATCGAATCATGGAGAACTTTTTGGTATGTTTGTGTTCATTCTTCTTCTAAGTTGGGAAAAATTTAATTTATATACACATTTATATGAATTTTATTAACTTTATTACTATAATTAGTGATTATTAGATTTTCTTGATGATTGATAGGTGTAGTTGGTAAGCGCAGGTAATCCATGTGAAAATTGGAGAGGTAAGATTTGTTTTACTTAAATAATTTTTAGCTTAAAGCATGTGTTCATAACATGATTTACAGATCTTAGATTAACCTATATGAGATTTTTTTCTTTTGCAACATCTTGAGTTTTCAATTTCATATGAGAGAAAAAGAAGAAATTAATTTAGTTGTACATTTATTTTTTGTTAGACTTTCTTGTTATGTCTTCTGAGTTAATACATCAATAATTCATTGATGAACAAATATTAAAGGATGAAATGAAAGAACCAAAACTACAATAGTTGATTGACTCTCTAATGATAAAATAAATTTATGTTAACCATAAGTTATAACTTTTATCAGGTGATGTGATCCTTTCATCATAACGTCTCCTTTAAATGTATTGTGGGGCTTATGGCTCCATTTCTTATAAATGAAAAGTCTTTTGTTACTAGAAAACAACATTTATATCATACCCATGATCAAAGTTCTCATGAATCGAAGTTCATTTTTTGTGAATTTTTCGGTTGATTTTACTAAATGATGCAAAGCCTATTATCTTTTACGCAGGACATTGTGCCTAAGATAATGATTTTATCAAAACAAGGACCTATAAAAGTTTGTGTTCATTCTGCAACGGGTGGCATACGTAATGTCGCCCTCCAAGAGTCTGCAATGGGTGGTGGCATAGTGACATATGAGGTATGTATTAGTTTTAGCTTAGACACACTTACTATTTTTCCTGCCTCTTTGTTGAGGCATGATGTGATAGTTTATGCTTAGTTAGTTTATGACTCTAGATATGTGTTGTTATCTTTTCACTAGATTTTGTTGGCTATGTGATCTAGAAATGGCGTTAATTCAAATGTATATTGACATAAAAAAATGCTTTTGACTTGAGAGAAATAAAATAGCAGAGTACATGCATCCTTTTAGATGTACTCCCTCTAGCCCATTTGTATGTCTATTACCTTTTATAAAATCGCTTATTTTTTTAACTACTATTTTTCAAATCAAAGTCTAATTATAAACAGAAAAGATCAAAAACACATTGGAAGTATCATTATTTTACTTGAGAGTTTCTTAGCTAAACTATAATATTGTATGCTTTTTGTTAGAATCTATGCGTCTACTTTCAGTCAATGGACCAAGTCCCTTGATACACAAATAAGAATATAACAGAAAGTAAATGCAGTTTAACAACACATGAATTTTACGTGGAAACCTCCTTGCTTAAGGGAGTAAAACTACGACCTGTCTCACAGGATTTGCACAACTGTTTCACTAATCTTTGCAAGCAAAAGTAAAACCAGTTACACAAATGTGAGAAAAAGTTTTTAATCTCACGATCAAGCAATTACTCTATCGCTTGATAAGCCTAAGAAGAAGTTATTCTACCCACTAAGCTATCACTCTAGACAACTTAGTATTTCAAAACCCACCACACTGATTCCTTTATAGATTTAGGAACAGTTTACAATGTAAGACCAAAAGAATATATTCTCAAACAACTACACAATATGCGCCAGAGTTTTCGGTTGTTATAGAATAATTCTTCACTTTGATTTTCTATACCCTTTGCAAGAGTTCTTGAGAGTGTTTTTTCAAGTTGCAAAAACTAAAGAATGATGTTAAGAAAAGTGACATTGTATAGACAAGTCCCTTTCCTTAAACTCATGTCATTGGTTGGAAAGGTCTGACTTTTCTAACGCGGTTGGGAAATGTGCACCCACTTTCTATACGTTCTCCAGCTAGCAGTCAACAAACTATTCATTTTGAGAGCTTGGTACCTTCACAAGGTCTCTGAGTTTGTTATATCATCAAAACTACAAATAACATTTTCCCCCTTTTTGATGATGACAAACAATACTCTAGACACTACTCCAGCTTCATAACAAGTTCCCCCTGAATTACTTGTCCACCCTCCTGACATAAGATATATTTCACAAATATTTTCCCCCTCACAAACATGTCCAGCTACAACCTATCAGTTAACATTCCCCCTTTTGGCATCATAAAAAAGAGATACATTAAACCAATAGTATCAACAATAATATCAGAGAAGATCAAAGCCTTATAGCAATCAAACACAAAGGAAAGCATTCAACAAGAGATAGTAGCTAGAACACAAGAAGAAAAATATAAATAGCATTGAAAGATAAACATTTAATACATTAACAGCAAACTGAAATACAAGGACGAATAGATAATCCACACAAGGAGGACACATAAGAAGCTTAGAACAAACTACGAAGGGGGAGGCTGATGAGAAAGGGATTGAATAATGAGAGTGAGTCTATGATATGCAGCATCATTATCCTTTATTGCTTTTTCTTGCAAAGCAATAACCTTGGCCCTCAGCTCTGCATTTTCTCTTTCCACGGCTTGAACCAAAGCAGTACCAGGTCCCTCTGTCTGTGCAGTAAGCAGCTCAGCTTTGTGAATAGCAATTTCAGCATCCTCTCCACTCAGTCGCATAGTTAATTCTTCAACTTCATGCTTGAGTTGGTCCTGGTCTTCTATGAGTTGAGCCATTTTTCTCTTGCGATTTCCTTCCCCTTCAATGCACTCACATTCAACCAAAGTATTTTCTGAAAAAAGCTTGTTTCACTGTACCAACCTTGCCAACACTATGTGGAATGTGAAAGTATTTGAATACTTCAGTGGGAAAGTATCCATATCTCATTCAATGTATTCCTTTCCGCTCAATGAAAGTCTTGTACATATGTTCAAGCATGAATCCTGGAAGATTCATAGGTTCAAATTTGCGAAACAACTCCATCACATACAAATCAGCAGAAGTAGCTGAGGTCATCATTTCAGTTCGAGGAAGTAGAGTTTTGTTGAAAAACTCAAAGACTAACTGATACTCACTTTTCATCACCTTCTTAAACACCCCTACACACTTTGTTTTGGGAAGCTTCAAGACCGATGCCACAAACTCAACTGAACATGTTTTCCCAATCAAAGAACTGGTACCATCTCGGGGTACCCTAAGAATTTTTCCCAACAGAAATTCATCTTGATGCACTGCAATATCATTCACTCTGGTATGGACACTTCCATCTTCCTGAAATTGAATGTTGTAGTAAAACTCACGCACTTCCTCTTCATGAAGAATGGGAGATTTTTTGTTGAAGAGATGCATCCATGACTAAATCTCCACCATTTCATGAAGTGAGTCCATTCAAGGAAGGTTGATTATTCCCATGTCAAAAACCCTCCCAGCCAGTAAAGACTGCTTTTCAAATAGTCAACAGTTTCTTGTTTGTTGACCTCCTCTTCAATTTTTCTTTGAGTACTAGGTCCCTCTGACCTTTTCCTTTTTCCTTTAGAACTCTCCTTTGTGGATTTTGTTTTCTCAGCCTTTTTGGTATCTCTTGATTTTGTCTTTCCAGATTTCTTCTTACTGTGCCCCTTTTCTGTCTCTTCAGCAGACACCTCTATGACACCAGACTCGGAATTTTAAAATTTGACATTTTGAATGTTCTAGCACTCCTGAATTCTGTTGTAGACCTTGCACTGGCTTTCAAAGCATCAACCATCAAATTTTTCGCATCAGATCTAGTAGTAGGTCTCCTTCTAGGCACTTCTTCCACCACTTTTTCTTTTCCCTTTTTTGATACACTGACATCTCTCCTTTCAACCTTCCACTGAATAGAGTCATCATCGTTATCTGAATTAGAGGAGTTAGAATATGGATACCTCCCAAAGTCTGGAGTTTTATCAAAAATAGGTTCAGTCTCTCTAATCTCTTCACCTTGAAAAGTTTCATTTTGTTCGACCCTGACTTCCTCTCTCATCATAGCAAGACTCTCAATGACCAGCTCTTCACTTGCTGCAAGAATGTTTGACTCAGAGGATTCGTTCCTTGGCAAATATCCTTCAAACAAAGCATCTGAAAGCATTTCATGATGAGGTCCAGGTCAAGTAGGAACACTTGAGCTGTTCAGATCTATGGAGTGAAACAGATTTTCGGGAATATCTTGGGAAGAACTTGACGGAATATTAGACCTTGACCCTACTACTGAAGAAGAATAGAAAGCAATAGGTTCAATCTCACTAAGGGCTGTAAGAATTTGCTTAGAGTTGGATGAAGGATCAGACATTTTGTCAAGAAGAAGAAAAGAGTAACAACTGTAAAGAAAAAGAAAGTAGAGATAAAAACAGATTTAGTCTTTTCTCTTCTCCCCTTTTCTTTAATAGTGAATGGATATTACAAGATGGATTAATAATTAAAAAGGAAAGAAGAAGAGTTTAAAAAGAATTGAAATGGTGTAAGGTCCCTTGATTTGATGCGTCTCTTAAAAAGTAAGTGATGGGACTAACGCTCAGAATGATCGATGACTGACACGTGGCTTTATCAACGGTCACTTTTTCTCAGTTTAAAATTAATGTACAAATGCTAACCTCGACTGGGACAAGGTCCCATAACACAACTTTATCATCATTCCTCAACTATTCTAGCCATGTCTTTTCTTTGCTAGTCCTTCCTGAATGTATCTTTACAATAGGTACCAAAAATGATCTAACTCAGATAATATATTATTGACACAAAGGATACCTGCACTGCAAGTTTAGTCATCAAAAGAATTCAACTATTGAATATCTGGAAATCAGTGTAAAGTCATCATGCCAAATTCAACCCATTACTCTCAAATTGATCTTTGCTAAGAGCCTTGGTGATGATATCTGCAATTTGTTCATCCGTTGGACAATATGTAAGAACAATATTTCCCTTTTCAACATTGTCTCTCAGAAAGTGATGTCTAACATCAATGTGCTTGGTTCTATTGTGTTGAATTGATTCTTTCTCATACTAACTGCACTAGTATTGTCACACATAAGGAGAATAGCCTTGATGATTACACCAAAATCCTCTAAATGTTGCTTGATCCATAACAATTGTGAACAACATGCAGCAGCTGCTACATATTCAGCTTCAGTTGTTGAAAGAGCTACAGAATTCTATTTCTTAGTTCCCTAAGAAATAAGTGAATATCCAAGGAAATGGGCCATTCCAGAAGTACTCTTTCTGTCAACTTGATAACCAGCAAAATCTGCATTTGCAAAACCAACAAGATCAAAAGTGTCACCTGCTAGATAGAAAAGGACCAGGTCCCCTGTCTTCTTCAAATATCTTAGAATCCGTTTTGCAGCCTTCAAATGTGAATCGCGAGGACATGATTGGAATCTAGCACACATTCCAACACTATATACAATATCAGGTCTGCTAGCAGTCAGATACAACAAGGATCCAATGATTCCCCTATATATGGTTTGATTCACAAGAGAATCAGATTCATCTGATATAAGCTTGGAGTTTGTTCCCATAGGAGTATCAGTAGGCTTACAATCAAACATATTGAATTTCTTCAACAGCTTCTTAATGTACTTCTCCTGACTGATTGAGATTCCATCTGATGTTTCCTTGATTTATAGCCCCAGAAAGAAGGTCAATTCACCCATCTTGCTCATCTCAAACTCCTTTCCCATTAATGATGAAAATTCTTCACACAAATGCTCTGATGTAGCTCCAAAGATTATGTCATCCACATATACCTGCTAATAAGCAACTCATGTTCTCTTTTTCATAAGAACAAGGTATTGTCTATTTTCCCTCTTTTGAACCCATTTTTCAACAGAAACTTTGACAATCTTTCATACCAAGCTCTAGGGACTTGTTTTAAACCATATAGAGCCTTATTCAATTTGAACACATGATCTGGTAATTCAGCATCTTCAAATCCAGGAGGTTGTTTAACAAACACCTCCTCTTTTAAGTCTCCATTTAGAAAAGCACTCTTGACATCCATTTAATATAGCTTGAAGCCCATGAATGCTGCAAAAGCTATTAGAATTCTGATAGCCTCCATCCTTGCAACATGAGCAAAAGTTTCATCATAATCTATTCCTTCCTCCTGATTGTATCCTTAAACAAGTAATCTGGATTTGTTTCTAGTAATCACACCATCTTCATCAAGCTTGTTTCTGAAAACCCATCTGGTTCCTATCATTGTTCTGCCAATAAGTCGAGGAACCAGGTACCACACCTTACTTCTTTCAAACTGATGAAGTTCTTCTTGCATTGAATCGATTCAATCTACATCACGTAATGTCTCTTTCACATTCTTAGGCTCAATAGATGATATAAACGTTGAGAATGCAACTAGATTCTTGTTTTTGATGAAGTGTGAATTCTAGAATTCAAGGGTGAGATAAGATTATCAAGTGGATGTGATGAACTATGTTTCCATCCTGGTATCAAAGTCGACTGGTTCAGCTGATCAGTATGCTCTTCTTCTTCAAGGAACTCATTATTTTCTGGAGAGTTTGAGGTATTCTAACTGGAGTTCAGAATGGTACCAGGTCCCTCTTCACATT
Source organism: Solanum peruvianum (assembly GCA_027705065.1). Classification (NCBI taxonomy): domain Eukaryota; kingdom Viridiplantae; phylum Streptophyta; class Magnoliopsida; order Solanales; family Solanaceae; genus Solanum; species Solanum peruvianum. The sequence continues at coordinate 50,949,209 of JAKWJD010001758.1, read as the reverse complement.
TTTCAACTTCATCAGCCTTTTCAGATAGACTATGATTATCGTTATCATTGTCATTCCTCAACTGATCATTTGCACCAACTTCACTTCCTTCAATTTTCTGTGAATTAAATAGCTTAATCAACTCATTTTCATCATTTGATGCATCACTTTTCAAACTTCCATCTTCATCAAACACAACATGAATACTTTCTTCAATTCATTGAGTTCTTTTGTTGAAAACTCTGTATGCTTTACTTGATGAAGAGTATCCAACAAACACTCCTTCATCACTTCTAGGATCAAATTTTTCATTGTTCAACACAAAACATTTGCAACCAAATGCCCTAAGATAACTCAACGTAGGTTTTCTGTTGTTGAGCAACTCATAGGGAGTCTTATTCAATAAAGACCTTATCAGACATCTGTTAGTAACATGACAAGCTTTGTTGACTGCTTAAGCCCAGAAACTTATAGAAAGATTTGACTCAATAATCATGGTCCTTGCAATGTTTACCAAGGTTCTGTTTTTCCTTTCCACTACTCCATTTTGTTGAGGAGTTCTTGGAGCAAAAAAATTGTGACTAATACCATTCTCCATGCAGAATTGATCAATTTTTGAGTTTTCAAACTCAGTTCCATGATCAGACCTAATTCCAGCAATCACTTGATTCAACTTTGTTTGAATCATTTTGAAAAACACTAACAATTCTTCAGGTTTTTCTGCTTTTGATCTTACGAATCTTGTCTATGTGTACCTTGAGTAGTCATCAATTATTACCAGAATGTATTTCTTTCCATTTCTACTTTGAACCTTCAAAGGTCCACATAAATCCATGTGTAGCACCTCCAGTACTCTTGATGATGTTACTTGTTTCTTTTACTTGAAGGATGATCTGATTTGTTTTCCTTTAACACAAGCTTCACAAATTTTATTTTCTCAAAATTTCAACTTTGGCAAACCTAGGACCAGGTCCTTAGAAATCAGTTTATTCAATAAAGATGAGCTCACATGCCCTACTCTTCGATGCCACAGATCAGCATTTTCATTTTGAGCACTAAGACATGTCAGATCATCTCCATGAGACATTTCTAAGTTACCCACATACATGTTTTTACTTATAAAGGCAGTAAGAATCACTTTTTTTGTAGTTAGATTAACTACAGTGCACTTCTCAGAAGTAAACTTCACTTCATTTCCCTTATCACAAATTTGAGATACACTTAAAAGACTATACTTCAATCCACTAACATGATACACATTATCAATTGATTCTCCAAGTGATTTTCCCACTTTACCAACTCCCAAATATACCCCTTCTTTCCATCACCAAAAGAGACACCTCATCCCTAAAGTGTCTTGAGTGAGAGGAAATTTTTGATATAACCAGTCATATCTTTTGAGCATCCACTGTCTATATACCAACATTGATTGTTGCTTCTCTCACTCACCTGCAGCAAGAATCACTTGTTAGGCTTGGGAACCCATTTCAATTTGACTTCCCAGAAGGCAGACAAGGGAGTGATCAGATTGTTTCTAGTCCAATGGGGTAGTTTTGGATTCTTTTTGACAAATGATTTTGGAGCAGAATCAGATCCTTTCTCTGAAAACCTTTTAGTTGAGAATTTTTTTGTGGGACTAGGTCTCTCTTTTGATACTCTTTGCTTCTCTTTATACTTAGAGAGTCTTTCATGTGACTTTCTCCAGGCAGTACACACTTCTTTTAAATGTCCATTTTTACCACAATGAAGGCAAAGCAAATTGTCAGACACAAAAACATATTTGCTGTGAGAATTAAAAGTATGAGTAATATTCAAAATTCTTAGACCCTTATTATTGAAATTACTCTGATTTGTTACATTAGACAGCAGCTTAGAACATTTTGTCCACTTAAGAGATTTTTCAAGTTCATCCTTAAGTTTGACAATATCTCTTTCTAAGTTGTTGATCCGCTCTAAAGCCAACCCAAGATTAGTCTCAGAGGTTTTCAGTTTTTCTTCAAGTTCAACTTGTAAACCATTAGACTTTCCCTTTTGCTTTTCAACTTCTTCATTTATTTGATGCAACTGTTTTTTAAGTTCTATCTTGTCAGATTCCAGAGAATCCATTTTATCTTCCATTTTCAACATTTTCTCTTCCATTTTATCTCTATTTTCATTTAAACTTTCAAGCTCAGCATTCATAATATCTCTTTTAGAAGTTAACTCAATTACTGAATCAATCATAACATTTTGCTAATGTTCTCAATTTTTTAAGAGAATAAGTATTCAGATCATGTTTCATATCAAGAAGAGTTACCTTGTCCTCCTGTTCTTCATTTTCTGAATGAGCCATGAAAACAAACATCTCATTGAATATGGTTTCATCTTCATGAACCACCACCATTGACACGGCATTTGGTTCATAAGGATCTTCTGAGTCACTTGAAGAGTCTCCCCATGCATCAAAAGCCTTTTTGACCACATAATCAGCATCAACTTTTCGATCATTTTTATTATGTACCAGGTCCTTTCTCTTCTCTTTGTCACTTCTTGATTTTTGATATTCTTTGTTTTCAGCTTTGCGTAATGGACAATCTCTTATAAAGTACCCAGCTTTTCCACACTTATAACATGTATCATTTTGAGTGGCAGTTCGAGGAACATTTGCTCCCTTTTTAAAACATTTGTTTTTTCTCACAATCTTCTGAAATCTATTGATGAGATAAGCTATATCATCAACACTAGAGTCCTCTTCAGATTTGTATTTCAGCATCAAAGACTTATCTTTCTTGACTTCCTTCTTTGACTGATCATGACTTCGATTCATCTCATGAGTCTTTAAATTTCCAATGAGAGAATCCATTGTTAAAACTTTCAGGTCTTTTGCTTTAGTAATAGCATCAACCTTACTTTCCCAAGACTTGGGAAGAATTCGGAGCACTTTCCTAATTTTCTTGCTTATACTGATAGGTTCTCCAAGACTTCTCAACTCATTTGTGATGGATGACAATTTAGTGAACATTTCATGAATAGTTTCACCTTCTCTCATTTTGAAATTTTCATACAGAGAAGTGAGCATATCAATATTTGACTCTTTTACTTGTTCAGTTCCCTCATGAGTTGTTTTTAAGCAATCTCGTATCTCTTTTGCAGACTCACAGGCTGAGACACGATTGAACTCATCTGATCCTATCCCACAGACAAGAAGTGCCTTTGTTTTGTAACCTTTTTTCAATCTTCTTCCTATCAGCTTCATCATATTTTTGTCTAGGCTTAGGAACAAGCCTAGTTTTTTCTCCATCTTTCTCTTCAATCGTCGGAATAAACGGTCCATCTAAAACAAAGTTCCATTGCTCACTGTCTTCAGCCATAAGAAAATTATGCATTCTGACTTTCCACCAACTGTAAAAGTGTCCATTGAAACGAGGAGGTCTAGTAGAAGACTGACCTTCTTCTAGATTAAGTAGAGCAGCCATTCTAGAACAGAGATCACTCTCTTGGTGTTAACCAGATAGAAAGTGTCTGCTCTGATACCACTTGTTAGAATCTATGCATCCACTATCAGTCAATGGACCAGGTACCTTGACACACAAACAAGAATATAACAGAAAGTAAATGCAGTTTAACAACACAGGAATTTTACAAGAAAACCTCCTTGCTTAAGGGAGTAAAACCACGATCTGTCTCACAGGATTTACACAACTGTTTCACTAATCTTCGCAAGCAAAACTAAAACCAGTTACACAAATGTGAGAAAAAGTTTTTAATCTCACGATCAAGCAATAACTCTATTGCTTGATAAGCCTAAGTAGAAGTTATTCTACCCACTAAGCTATTACTCTAGACAACTTAGAATTTCAACACTCACCACACTGATTCCTTTATAGATTTAGGAACAATTTACAATGTAAGACCAAAATAATATATTCTCAACCAACTACACAATATGCGCCAAAGTTTTCGGTTTTTATAGAATAATTCTTCATTTTGATTTTCTATAGCCTTTGAAAGAGTTCTTAAGAGTGCTTTTTCAAGTTGCAAAAACTGAAGAATGATGTTAAGAAAAGTGACATTGCAGAGACAAGTCCCTTTCCTTAAACTCATGCCATTGGTTGGAAAGGTCTGACTTTTTTGACGCGGTTGGGAAATATGCACCCACTTTCAGTACCTTTTTCAGCTGGCAGTCAACGAGCTATTCATGTTGAGAACCTGGTACATCATTAAAACTACAAATAACACTTTTCTACCTAAATTATGACCAATTATGTATGTCGCAAGGACATGTTATATCACTCTTTATCAATATTCTTGTAGTACATCATGACTCAACCAAGTGGATTTTGATGTTTGAGCCTCAATGTTAGAATTAATTTAGATTCAGACTTGAATTATTCTACATATTAACTAAATACATTGAATATTTAATAAAATTAGGTAGTTCAGTCAAATTATTTACCATTAGTTAGATTTAAGATTTTGGTTGACGAACTCATTTACAGATATAAGATTTCAATTTTATGGATGTTTAATTTTGAAATGGTTATTTTAATTATTAATAATTGTTTTCTAAATTTAGTAAGTTATTTTAGCAAAATCTACTAAATTTAGTCAACTGATATGGACTTCAAGCTCCACTTCTAATGACAGTCAGTTAGAGGATGTGAAAATATTATTTTAGTTTATCGACCCCTAGTCCTGTTTTGCTCTTTGAATTGTTTTAGTCACAAGTATATTGAATGTACTTGAAGAAAAAAAAAACACAATAAAACATTTAACATATGCTATTGAGCTCATATTAATTGTCAACTGATTTTTCTTGTTTTGGTGTTTCTACCTTATATACTATGCACAAGTAGCTAGTTGTATCTACATCAATTGGAAATGTTATGAAAATAGGTATGTATAATAATGCTTGAATTTAATAAAGATGATAATCGATTGTACATTAATTGTTTTCTAGCCTACTTATTTGGAATTGCTCATCAAGTACGGATATCTTTTGTTATTTATATGCAAATTCAATTTTTCATCATCTCATTATCAGGGTCAGTTATGTTGTCAAAAAGTAGTAGAACATGTGACCTTAGCGTGATGTTATCTAGGTAAGATCATATTGTTCTCGGCGGTTGCGTTGCTGGAAAGCTCATAGCTGCTACTCCGGTACATGTGTTATTTTAACTATACTTATCCTTGGTGCATGACTCGAAATTCAGTGGACAATGGTCTCACCCCTATATTTGTCACTTAAGTAGAAAGCTTACTTTGAACCTTGTTGTGTGCAAAACTTGCAGCCTTGGGATGTTCTTACCCTTATTTTTAAGTGTTTATTCTGAACTTGCTAACGATTTTCAGTTCACTATCAGGTGGTCCTGAGTAGCTTTATTCCCGAAAAGGAAAAGCCCGAGTCCAAGGGTGACGATGTTGCTCCCAAGGATATTCGAATCGTTGATCCCCCCTCCCCCAAGCTGTGTAGGCAATTGAATGCAGAGCAAAAGGGGCAGATCCTTCTACTCCTCTCAACAACGAATGTGTTGTTGAAGTTTGATTTTCTTATCGACCCTTTCAAGACATTTCTTCTAAAGTGTGGCATACGAGCCAGATTGAGAAATTCATTGATTTTGAAGTTTGAAGTTTGTGATTATGAATTGAAGAATGTATTGTATTGCTGTCAGTTGCATTTCGAATATTTACTGATTTTATATCTTAGCTTAAAATGAGATGGTTGGAAAGACTAGAATTAATTTTGGGTGTATTCAATCATGTTATTTATAGGATTGCTCTGATAATTGTTTTTGGTAGTTTTTATCATTGAATTTATTTGGAACTGTAATATCTCGCAAATTGAAATAACTGGGAAGAAGTTTAGAGTTTGAAAGTCATTTTTGGAAAGTATACAAAAAAACTAGAAAATTTGTTTAGTATGTTAGGTTGAGTTTTTGGTCAATTTCAAACGACCATAACTCATAGGTCAGAATGATATAGGTGTGTTTCCAGATATAGTAGGAAAGATCTTGGAATAATCTTTCCAACGCCGCCAAATTTTCTCAATTCCAAGATTTATGAGTGAGATATGTCCACTAGAAATTGGGCTGTCTAATTAAGAAAAGTCAAAAAATTTAATTTTTTAAGGGTGGTTTGGTCTTTTCCTTATCCTATTATTTTAATTAATTTTTGGTAATTACTTAGGGGTCTAAACTGAACTTGGCCAGTTTGCGTTTTTTAAATTTGAGTTAGGCTTTTAGAGGAGAAAAAAGAAGAGAAAAGAGAAGACGAAGAAGAAGCAAGGAAATTGTCAAGTTCTTCAAGATTCGCTTGTGAAATTTGTGAATGGGTGATCCCTACGAGTTCTGTGAGATCACATAGCGTAGGGTTATTTCACCCACTCGCCAATCATGATTTATTTCATCGAATTTAAGTCTTTGAAAGTTTAGAAATTGAATTCTTGATGGGTCCGTTGAAGTTCCTTTGAGTTCTTGATTCATTGAAATTGTTGAGGAGTTGTTTGATCAAAATTCATGTAATTAGGTGTGATTTCCAGTTAAATCTTTCATACTTTGACATGTAATCGATTCTAAATGTTTGGGGAAAGAACCAAGTGAAATTATTAGAGGGTTTAGATTTGAAAAACGAGCAAGATAAGTCAGAATGTACCTGGGTAGGGGCCTGGTGGCCGTCTCTCTCAGAGCCCCAAAGAAGGGGTCGCTGAAGTATAGGCTATGGTACATCGCTCCATCCAGTTCCCCGGCCAACCCAAGCCTCCGAAGTTTTAAGGTTGGTGCCCCACGCCTCTTAGAGCGCAAGGGACACCAGTTCTTCCCATTTCTTCTCCATCTTTCCATACTAGTTCCTTAGCAACATACCTATATTTTCTAGTTGATTCCAACACTCTAAGGTGCGTCTAAACATCACGAAATCATTCATAAGAATGAGATCATGAATCTTGGATCCATAATCCAATTCAAAGAAAGTTAATATCTAAGTCAGAAGAAGTAAAAGTCAAGTCAAGAAGAGTTTTTAGAGTTTTTCAAAAGTCTTTTCCAAATTTTTTGGCTTTGCTTTAAGACTTAAGTTCAAGTTGAGTAAAGAGTAAATATTGAAGTTCATTTCTTCAAAGAGTATATGGGGACTATGTATTCCCAAAGATTTAAAATGTTTTCACATTTAAACAAGGTTACAAAGATGGACTTTGAGCTGACCTTTGAGCAATTATTTCAAATCACAAAGAATTATGTTTTAAACCATAAGAGTTATCATCATATTTTGTGAATAGTATTGAGCTCCGACATGGGGAAGTTTTCCAAAAACTCACAGCCCCATAAACCATGTAGACACCATGGGTAGAAGAGGGTCAGACTTTTTAGATTATTTATTAGTGCTTTTAAGCATAGACTAGTGTATGCACTTAGTAGTTCAAATTCTATACCCTCGGCAAGGTATAAGACGACCTTGGTAGTGTGAGACAAAACATCTCATCACAATAGCTCTTACCTGACAGTTGTCGATTATAGAAATTCCCACATAAGTAATTGTATCCTTGTATACACAGTTTAATTGTATTTTTACATATATTTCAAAGTTATATTGTATATTTGCATACACACAAGATTGACATCCTATTTTTAAAAGCTTTTCTTTAAATTCCACTTGCTTTAAACTACTTTACCTTGAAATGAGTTTACTTATGTTGAATTGAGTTAAGTTGGTCCAGGTAAATTCTTTAGGTCCTTTCAAGTTTATGCCTTGTTTTAGAATTCCCCCTCCATACTCGTACATTGATTTCATTTGGTCTGCATTTTCTTATGATGCAGACACATGTCACTAGGATCAGCATCCAGCGCATTGTTGATTCTAGCTGAGCTTCAAAGTTTGTTGGTGAGCCTTTTTTTCTTCTGTAGGATACCTTGTTAGTCCATTAGGATGTCGTGGGCATGTCCTGACATTTGTCTTAGTTGTTTAGAAGGCTTCATAGATAGACATCAGATGTTAGTTCATTAGTCCTTATCGTGTTATTGCCTTATGTTCATATTTGAGTTGCCACTTTGGCTAAGTTAAATGTTGATTTCTGAAGCATTATGGTTTACTTTTGAGACATGTTGAGTTATCTTGTATTTGGATTCTCTTTCTTATGTCTAAGTCTTCCGCTAAGTAAGTAAGTTAGGCCAAGGTTTGGTTGGGCCAGCAATTAATGGTTCTCGAGTGTCATTTCCGCTCAGGTTTTTGGCTCGGGGCGTGACAGGAACGAGTTATGATATCGATCATTTGTCAAATGATTTTGCTTGTTTTGGTGGTTCTACCTTATGTACTATGCAAAAGTAGTTGGATGTACATATATTGGAAATGTTGTGATGTTACATATGTATATTGATGCTTGAATTTTATAAAGGTGATAAGTGAGTGTTAATGTCTTCTAGCCTACTTATTTGGCATTGCTCATCAAGTATGCATATCTTTTAATATTTATATGCAGGGTCAAATTTTCATTGTCTCATTATCACGGTCAATCATGTTGTCAGAAAGTAGTAGAACATGTGACCTTAACGTGATGCTATCTAGGCAAGATCATATTGTTTTCGTCGGTTACGTTGCTGGAAAGCTCACAACTGCTATTCTAACCATCTCTATCATTGGTTTAATGTTCTTTTCTTACTACTTTGGAATTGATTAGTAGCTCATGACTCGAAATTCAGTGGACAATTATCCCACCCCTCTATTGGTCACTTAAGCTTAGTTTCAACCTTTTTTCTTGTGAACAAAACTTGCAGCCTTGGGATGTTCTTACCCTTATTTTGAGTGTTTATTGTGGACTTGCTGACGATTTTCAATTCACTATCAGGTGGTTGTGAGTAGCTTCAGTACGAAAAGGAAAAGCCCAAGTCTAAGGGTGATGATGATGCTCCCAAGGGTATTCGATTCCCCCTCCCGCAACTGTGTAGGCAATTGAATGCACATACCAAGGGGCGAATCCTTCTTCTCCTTTCAACAACGAATGTGTTGTTCAAGTCGGTGTTTCTTATTATCCCTTCCCAAGACATTTCTTCTAAAGTGTGGCCTACGAGCCAGATTGAGAAACTCATTGATTTTGAGGTTTGAAGGTTGTGATTGTGAGTTGCGGAATGTATTGTATTATTTGAAAATTTTGCTGATTTTATATCTTAGTATGAGATGTTTAGAGAGACTAGAATAATTGTGAAATTAATAGAAGAAGTTTATTTTTATTGATTACAATGGTAATGAAGGTTGTCTTTGATAATAGCGACGATAATGAAAAGGTTATTTAATGATCTTTATGCTTTATTAGTAGGAAGAAACAAGACTCTCATAAATGAAGAGTTTTCATAATGTATTAAGTAAAAGAGGAAGATAATCTGTAAAATAAGGTTAGGGTTGAAGAAATGTTAATAATAATATGGTTCATAAAACAAGTAATTAAGTAGGGTTTCAAACTCAAAATAATTATTAAATCACTCAATGGTTGAGTTATTGAGTGTCATGATTTAAGATACGATTTACTTGGAGTTAGCTAGCTCATCACAAAGTAACTAACTAACTAATAGAATGAATCGTAAATAACTATTGGATCAAGTTAATTATGCATCATAACCAACTAATAGACCAGATTCATATCTATCCTTGTGTTGTGTTTTGTGGAGGTCGGACCTTTTTCCTTGATCTGTGTAACAATAAATGAAATACATTGGATATATGATTAAATTTTGTTTTAAAAGCTAGTACAATTGGGGAACTATATATGCTATTAATATTGCTATTTGTATTGACTCAATCTAGTTATTATTAACATGGAAAATGGTTTGATATACCCTTCATTTTGTCATTTAAAGTTGATATGTTGGTTCGACGTCTCATTATTAAAGTAGTCGACATATACTCCTGTTGTTATACAATTAATTCACGTATACTTTTTCCTCTAATAGAAGTGAAATCAAATCATTTAATTTAATCTATTAATTATTTTTTGAAAAAGTATAATTTATACGGGTTATATTTGATCTTCGTCACACTTTTTTTTTTATTTTTTTGGTTTCAACGACTAATTTAAATTTATTGTTTTGATAGTCAAATTTATTTATGTTTCACTAATTTTCTTGTAAAATTTATTATAGATGCACCATTTTTTTTTACGAATACAAAAACAAAATTGTAATATAGCAGCAAAAATAATATTTTCAATTTTTTCTTTACATTAAAGAATGAAAGAAAAAAAACGAAACTTAAACAATGATAATCAAAGAAGTCAAAAAATAATTTATGTATGAAAAGGATTAAAATATACCTTGAACTTTTTAGAAGGATCATATATATAACCCCAACATTATTTTTAAAAAATTTGAAGTAAAAAATAAATTCAAAACTATTTTTTCACTTCTATTAAATAAGGGTATATGTGAACTTCTTTTGTAACGCTAACGGTATATAAGTCACTTTCATAACGAAATGTGTATCAACTCAAAATGACAAAGTTAAAGAGTATATAAAATTATTTTTGATTATAATATAACTAGTAAAATTACCCGCGCTTCGCGCGGAAATTAAGTATCACAAAATTTATAAAGTATTACTTAAAGTATATTCGACATTATCACTAAAACACTATATTATCTTACATGCAAGATTACGTAATAACAAACATTAATAATGTGAAGGAAAATGAAAATTATTACATCTTACCATTTATCCTTAATAACATAAGCATAAATTAATGATTGTTAAAAGACATACCAGGATTTGTAACATAAGCAATGGTCTTAGTGAGTCATTCAACATGAGCAAAGTACACAAATATTTAATTGTGAATGAGGAGGAGGAGAAGGAGAAAAATACTAAGAGGTGTAGAATTTTCATAGTTTTATAATGAGAGGAAATCCCTCTATTTATAAACAACAAAGGGTAGTGTAAAAAGAATGATTATTGTGCTTAATCAGAAAGGTTTCAACTATTTGGAAAAGTTGCAACCCTTTGGAAAGCTGACAACCTTTCAAAAAGTTGCAACTTTTCATAAAGTCGCAATTCTTCATAAAAGTCGCAACTTTTCATAAAAGACACAACTTTTCATAATAGTCGCAACTCTTCATTAAAGTGACAACTTTTCATAACAGTCACAACTTTTCATAAAATCACAATTTTTCATCAAAGTCACAACTTTTCATTAAAGTCATAATTTTTTTATAAAAGTCACAACTTTTCATCAAAGTCATAACTTTTTTATAAAAGTCATAACTTTTCACAAAATGAGAGGGCTAGTTTTGATAATAAAATAAATTAAAAGAAAATTTTAATTTCTAGTAGCCACATAGGCAAGCTTAAGGTTTTCTTATATATATATATCTATAATTTTCCAACCAAAAATGAAGTATCCATATGAAAGAACCTCAAATAAAAAATATTTTGGACGAAAACATTATTTGTCATATAGCAATCAGACACCAAACGTAGAATATTAATATGTGGTGAGAAGCTAAGTTTCAAAGGAAAAAAAACACAAAGGGAGAAGCAAAAAAAAAAAAGAATAAATATGTATACAAACCCACTGCATTAAATTGACATTTGTCCTTCTGACTTTTTTAGAGTATAGAATTGGAATATAATTATCTTCTTCGCTCAACTAGGTGGGAAGCAGCAAATAGATAACGGAAACTCATGAAAGAATACCTACTACTCTTTCCGTCTTATTTTATATAAGGTAATTTAATTTGATATAATTAAAGAGTAAGTCATATAAATTGAGACAGTAAAAATATTATATAAAAAGGAAAAAAAAGAGACATGGTTTACTCACAGAATAGCCAAAATGTGTTGACTTAGGGTGGTTTTGATAAGAAGGAAAATAATTAGCGATCGGTCTTATTTTTTATTTTAGAAACTAGTTTCTTGAAAATTAGAAAAATACGATTATTCTTAATGAAGTAGAAAGATTAATTTCGAATTCATTGTTTCATTCCTATCTTTACAACACTCCCTAATTTAACTCCGCATAATTTTGACCATCTCTTTGTTGGGTTCTGAAAGTGATTAGGGCTTCATGCAAAAGTTTATAGTTTGCAAATTTTATGATTGATAAATCAGATGACAAATACTTACACTAAAATTCAAAATATTATTATATCAAAACTAATATAAAGAAAAATATTGAAATTGTAGAGAGAATAAATCTCCTATAAACAAAAGTTTCTAAACGACTACATTGTGGATGTTATAGTTATGTTGTGTTAGAAGAAACAAGTCTATTTTTATAGAGTCCTAAAAGGTTTTTCTACTAGAAAAGGACTAGTTACGCCAAAACATTTTCCTACTCCAAAATATTTTCCTAAAATTAAAGAATAAATCAAATATGAAGATAATTATATTTTTCTTTCAGAAAAAGTAAAAGCAATTATGATAATGTTTTAGTTTTCCTTCAAGGTAAAAATAAAACTCAAATATAGTAAAAAGATCAGGGGGAAATGCTCAAGTACCCCCTCAACCTATGCCCGAAATCCCAGAGACACACTTATACTATACTAAGGTCCTATTACCCCCCTGAACTTATTTTATAAGTAATTTTCTACCCCTTTTTAGCCTACGTGGCACTAGTTTGAAAAAAAAGTCAATCATCGTTGAGCCCACAAGATAGTATCACGTAGGCTAAAAAGGGGTAAAAAATTATTAATAAAATAAGTTCAGGGGGTAATAGGATCTTAGTATAGTATAAGTGTATCTCTGAGATTTCGGGCATAGGTTGAGGGGGTACTTGGCATTATCCCAAAAATTAGGGTAAAACCCTAACACTCACTCATAACTAGAGCTGACAAATGAATAATTAAGTCAAATATGAGCGGGTCATGATAGGTTAGATTAATAAAGAAAATTATTTAATTAGACAAAAAATTCTATCTTATTTATTAATCTTCTCTATAACTAATTATATAATGACCAACTAATTGAGATTTGACCCAAGCAGAGCAAACTAGGTAAATTTCTGCCCTAATCACTAATCCATCAACAGATGAGCCCTACTTTCCTTAATCCATGTACTATTCCTAGTTTTCCCATGTCCAGTTCCACTAGAAAATTTTCATCTACTTTTTTTCCCCACAAATTTACCACTAGTCTAGTGGCATTTATTAAACATAAAAAATATCAATAGGGATAAGTTTAAATAAATATTAGGTCTTATCTTTCTAATCCTAATGTAGTACCTAATGTCTATTGCCTAACAAGCATGAAGAAAATAAGAGTCACAGAGAACTAAGTATTTTTTTATCACACAGAATTTGTAATACACTAAATGATGATATTACAAATGAGGATACTTAAATAATGTAAAAATATGTCAATCAAGAAGAACATTGAGTTATGAGCCTCAAACCTTCTATTACAAACGCATGAATTAAAAAAGATTTGATTGCCCATCAAAAGTAACTTGAAGTTTTTTTTTCTTGTCTTCTTCTTCAAACTTATCCAACAACACTTGATAGTTCATACTTTCTTTATGGATTTATTGGATCTTTTTAAACCTATTGATACGGTCAGTCAAATGATTCCGCTTTGTCTGTCGCATCGGTAGGTGCCTTGGAATAAACTCCTCAGTCATTCTACCGTCCCTACTTTGTTGCCTTCCATATGCCTTTTTTTGTTTTTGTTACTTCCACTTCTTTGTTTCCTAGGTGATATATCTCCTTCCCTAGCCACTCTATCAAATCATATGTCCAGCATATATATCTTTTCATCTTCATAATTAGAGAGAATCCTCACCCAAATCAAGCATATCGTCTTCCTCAACTTCATCAAGAGAATCCTCGCCCAAATCAATTGTATTTGAGACTAAGGCCCTTGACTCATTCTTCTTTGCAATAACACATTTAGGCACAAATACAGGAGTTTCTGGACTTAATTTGCTATTCAAAGTAGGTTGTAAGACCTATTTTTCTTGGATCAAATTGTTTTCATTCTTCATTAATTTTACTTACTTTCAAAGAGTCTTCGATAAAACATCAAAGTTACTCGAACATAATAGGTCTCTTGAGGCATTACTAATAGCTTATCTCTTCTCACTGTCAAGAAAATTTTCAGTCGCATCCTTTTTCACTACATAGAGAATTATTTTGACTAATTAGGGAAAGGATCCGATTATTAGTTAAATTTTTGTGTGCAACCAATATCCAGTTTTTAGTTGCATTTTTGGTTTCAACTTGCAAAATTTGCTTCCTAGAATTTTCAGCATCTTCTGCATCAGATGTATCCATTAGTTTGTGTCCTAAATCCATTATTTTTTAGCTTGAACAAACTCACGGCGCATCAAACCCCAACTTTTGGCGTTCCCCCCTTGTTTTTGTTAGTTGTTTGAACATCAATATTACTTGTTACTATTAGGACCGAAAATAAGCAGGAGTAATGTGGAAGATAGCAAAGCAAACCTCGAAAGACCACGAGTAAGAAGACAACGAGAAATATACCAAAAGACACAAAATTTAACGTGATTCGGTCAATCGGCCTACATCCACAAAGGAGATGAGCAATCCACTATAAATATGAGAGTACAAAATACAGAGAGAAACAACCTCAACCAATTCACTCGGAATACATGGGAGGTTCACACAAGTGATAATGTATCAAGCTTGTGACCATAAATTCTCTCCCTAATCAAAACTCTCAAAGCCTTTAAGACTACATTGTGAATGCTGATTAAGTTAGAAAGAACATTCCTCTATTTATAGAGTCCTAAACCTTTTCCTACCAGAAAAAGGATTAGTCAATCCAAAACCTTTTTCTAAAAGAAAAACCTATTTATGGTAAGAAATTTAGGGCAAATAAATCCCAACAAATCTCCCCCTTGACCTGAATTTCTGACAAAAGAAATTTTTCAACCTTCTTCACTTAATCTTCAACAACTTGCTTCTCCTCTCCATAATCTCCTTTGCAAAATTTGTGTCTCAATACAGAGAACATCTCTGAAATAATTTCTCCAACAAAATCTTCATTACTGTCAAAAAGGTTGCGGCTAGAACTACACCTGTCAAGATGAACACCTCCTTCTAACCTAGTTCAATCATCGATTATCGAACCACTAAACTTGACTCCATCATTGAATCTGGCTCTGATTCCACTTGTTAGGACAGAAAATAAGCAGGAGTAATACGGAAGCTAGCAAAGCAAATCTCGAAAGACCACGAGTAAGAAGACAAAGAAATATACCAAAAGACACAAAGATTTAACGTGGTTCGGTCAATCGACCTATGTCCACAAAGGAGATGAGCAATCCACTATAAATATGAGAGTACAAAATAAAGAGAGAAACAACCTCAACCAATTCACTAGGAATACATGGGAGGTTTACACAAGTGATAACGTATCAAGCTTGTGACCCATAAATTCTCTCCCTAATCAAAACTCTCAAAGCCTTTAAGACTACACTGTGAATGCTGATTAAGTTAGAAGGAACATTCCTCTATTTATAGAGACCTAAACCTTTTCTTACCAGAAAAAGGATTAGTCAATCCAAAATCTTTTCCTAAAAGAAAAACTTATTTATGGTAAGAAATTTATGGCAAATAAAATCCAACAGTTACAACATTCATTGAGTGTGCACAATTTTGATCAGAAGTGACAACAACCAATTGTCAATCTAAAAAAGTAACTTTACTTTGATAGACATCTGCAATCTTTATCTTTTTATTTAGTATTTCTCTTGATACTTTTCACAATTGAAGGAACTTTTTGGAGCAACTTCAATGGTATCAACAATTTGCTATTTTGATTTATTTTCGAGATCAAACGATAAATATCTTCATCATGACCTTAGTGCTTAGAATAATTGCAATACAAAGATAGCTTATCATATACAATGTCTTTAAAAAGCTCGATTAACTTACCAGATTTTCCATTCACAAACTGCAATCTTATACAATTTGAAAGCTTTTTCATTATATCAAGTATAACTTGAGCCTAGTTGTGCTAGATGTTGACTTGATTTGAATAGCTTTATCTATAGCTATTAGTTTCCCAACTTTCGATGCTATAGAGAACATATACTTCTTTGCAAACAAATGGGAAGATAAGTTCGGTAAAGAAATCCAAACCACAGCTAACGTCGTTTCCTCCTTAGGATTATATCCAATGGACCATGGAAAAATCCTAAATTGGTGTTCCTCTTCATTGTAGAGAAGATAATTAACTGAGCGTGATAAATTTGGTAAATAATTTTTCATATTGATCAAATCTCAACAAAATTTGTCTTGGAGCAAGTAAGTCAATTAAACAATTGTCCTTAGTACCAAGATGTTTCGGTAAAATTGACCTTAATACCTTCAAATCTGGCGCACCATGAGATAATTTAAACATCATTGCTTGATGCAATCCCTCTTCAATCATAAAGTCTTGTCTTTCCACCATTGAAAATGTGATAGTAGATTCTACATGAATTATTCGATTGATTTTGCAATTATTTTTTAGTTTAGAACTGTTTGTTTATGATTTATAGTATTGGGATTAAAAGGGATGGTGGTGGTTTGGGGTTGTGGGGGGGGCTGGACAGCCTCGAAAGGAGGACGTCCAATAGTCATAGCAACCATAGAGTTGTGCAACTGCTGACTAGAAAGGAAAACCTAGGTCAACCGTTTTTCTCTAAATTTTCATTTACTTTATAGATTATGAAACAACAAAATAGTGAGTATAAGATTAAGGTCTCATTGGTGTTTGTACTTAATGGAAGTCTGAATCTTAATTATTCAAATTCAGCCCATTAAGTACGTTTGATTTTTAGGTCTGAATCTGAATTATTCATATTCAACCCATTAAGTTCATTTGTTTTATTAAAAAAAAAAACTCTTAATGGGTCTGAAAAGGTCTGAAACAATCACATTTGTATGAGAATTTTAACAACATTCAGACTCATTTAATAAGTTATCAAATAATAAATCATAGTTCTTCTGTATTGGCGTGACTTTTTATCTCATAACTACGAACTCTCTTTCTTACTTTTCTCAATCAATTACCAGTTTTCCCAATCGGTAAGTTTTCATAAATCCTTCAAGTATATTTTTTAATATTAATAATTTTCTTGTGTTGGTGTGTGTCAAGAACATGGGTTGCATTAATATTTTTGGTGTATTGTTGTTTATCAAAGTTTTTGAATGAAAAAATAGTACTCTAAATCATGATTATTAAAACTTTTTTTAATCAAAAGTGATACATTTTTTTGTATGAAAATTTATAATATTTTATTAGTATAATGTCCAATTTTACTTCTACATTCTAATATTAAAAACAAACAACATTAATTATTCAGTGTTCACATTTAGAAATCACGTCTTAATATTCAGATATGTATTAGATCAAAACACCCAGATCTTAATGCAAATCTTAATATTCAGATGTTTGTTCAGATTTAGACCTCTTAATTTTAATGAAAACAAATGAGGCCTAAGAGAACAAAATACGTACATGTATAGTAGAATCCGCTAAACAATTGTATAATATAACTATCCAGGCTTTTAACTGCTCATTATCCGATTACACATTAAAAAATCAACAACAACAAAGAAAACAATAATCTAATGATAAGTTCAGAAGAAAACCTATAATTCAAATTTCAACTTTAATTTTCACCTACAAAGCATAAAACATCATTAATGATAAACTCATGTAATATTATACAATTGTAAGTGAAAATAAGGAATATCAAGCTAAAAATTACTCAAAAGAATCTTGTGAATTATGGCTCAAAAATGTAAATTCACCCAACATCAACAACACATCATGAATATGATCAAAAATATTTTTCATGTGGTCTCACACACTTCAATAAATATTGATAGATGTCGATACATTGTCAAATATATTACACAAATCTTATGCTCGAATAATCCAGTACAATTATTTGGTACATTTAAAGCAATAAATTAAATCTTTGAGGAATATTTAAAAGATAAACAAAATCCCCCTTTACTTATCTATCAGGTTGACAAATCAAGTCATGCCTCTATAATCTCAAAATCAAGAATAATGTTATAGATACCCTTACTTTATTTTACTGTCCAAGACTAATACTGCTATATAACACCATGCAAATTGAGGTCTTAATTTAACTAAACCCTCAAACTACAATACTATTATTTACACAAGCTCTAAATAAAACTATAGTTATTGTATTATTTTACTAAATCAAAAGATGGATATAGTGCATAGATTAGGAGAAGAAAGCCCAGTGGTGATATTTAGCAAGAGTAATTGTTGCATGTCTCACAGTATCGAAACCCTAATTCGTAATTTTGGGGCGAATCCAATGGTGTATAAGCTTGATGAAATTGAGAAAGGCAAGAAGATGGAGAAAGCTTTGATTGAAATGGGTTGCAATCCTAGTACCCCAGCTATATTTATTGGGAAGGAATTTGTTGGTGGTTCTGATGAAGTGATGAGTCTCAATGTTAAAGGCAAGTTGAAGGAATTGCTCATTAAGGCTAATGCTATTTGGGTATAGACTAAAAATATATATGTTGCTCAAACTCTTTATGAAAAATGTTGTTAGTTGCATTAATGTTCGTATCTTTTTAAAAAAATACAATATTTTTAAAGGATTCGATCTAATACGAAGTACTTCAACATTATTGAAGAGTAGGTGCAATATAGGATTATGTACGTGTGTATGCATGTATGAGTGCTTACATGCAGCTAGAAATGTACTGTTGTTATTGTTGTTTTTTCAGTACTATTTGTTGTCTCTCTCTCTTCTTCTTTTTTTTCAACTTTTAGTGTACTAAATAATGGGGGAGGTGGGGTGGGGTGGGGGCTCCTTAAAAATTATGTGATATATATTGATCAACTAATAAATAATGTTTACATTTACCATGCAAAAATTCCAAAAGGATGGTCATTTATTCCTTAGAAAGATGTGATAAAGACCTAAATAATGTCTATTTTTATCATGCATACATGATAAAACTGAAATATTTCAGATCTTATATTATTCTTAGATAATTTGTAAATATGTAACTTGATATTATTGTTATTTAGTTCTTTAAAAAAATAATAAGAGGAGGATCTCCATACTCACTACATATCGCTTGTGGAATACACAGAATCAAGCACTCATTATGTTTAGAAAAAAATCATTATATGCAACGTTAGATTTGTCCAATTTATCTACTTACTATATTTAATTTGCTTATAGTTATCGACATTTAACTTTACATGCAATTGATGAAGTTATTATATTTTTAAAAAGAATACAAAAGGCTATAAATATCATAAGTATTATTTCATGTTATCTCAATTATGTGATACACTTTCTTTTTTAGTCAATTCCAAATATTATTTTTTCCAAATTTATACCATTAGACGGTGAGAAAACCTCAAAGATCATTTTACAAAAGTATGAACTAAAAAAGATAGATTGCTCTTCTAAAGTAACCTGGACTGTTTTCCTCTTCAAATTTGTCTATCAATACTTGATAGTTCAACAATTCTTCTTAGATTTATTGGATCTTGTTAAAGTTATTGACAATATCATATGATTTTGCTTTGCCTGAAGTAGCAATATCCTTTCTTGTTTTGAATGTTTGTCCATAAGATCAAGAATGACCTTAAATCTAGTTGTGGTAGGTCTCGTCCTATCTTGAGTGGCTTTATCTATGGTTACTGGCTTACCAATAGCTGATGCAATGGATAACAAAGGTCTTCAACCAAAAAGATTTGGCGGCAGATTGCCAAAGCTTTTGAAGTTTCTTTCTTAGGATTAAAATTTTGTGTCCATGAAAAGTTACGGATCAGATGTTATTCCCCATTAAATTGAAGATAACCAAAGTGTTTTGGAAGAACTGAGCAAAAATCTTCATAAAGATCACAATGAATTAAAAGATGTCATGCTACAAGCGAGCCAATTATTAAATTGACTTATTTTAGGTGTTTTTAAGCAGCTTTGAAGTGTTTGCGTAAAGTTAAAAAATGCTTATAAACACTTAATTTAAAGTCAAAATAACAAATATAAGCCAAAAGTCATAAGTTAGAAATCCTAACTTATGACTTATAAATCATAAGCCAAAGGTCAATCCAAACGCGCACTAAACAACGTCCTTTGATGACCAACTGTTTTGGAATTAATTTTCTCAGTTCCTGTAAGCTTGGTGCACCATAGGAAAGCTTCATGATCACGACTTGATGAAGTCCCTCTTCAATGACATACTCATCTAAATTACTTAAACGTAAATCCTTTGTGTATTAATTAAATAGGTTTCAAGATTGTTTTGGTCAGTGCCGTAGGATTATAATTCATCAGAGACGCATAGTTTTGTTAAGGTTTGACTCTCCCACAATTTGAGACCGAGGAGAGGCAGCAGAAAACTTTTAAATGAAATGCTCTTAAATACACTTCAATAGTTTTAAAGTTTTGAGATGTACAAGAATTATTAAGACATGTTTCACATAATTTCTTTTGAGTAAGCTACTCTAAAGTTACTTTTATTTTTATTATATTATTGAAAACGTAATGAGCTTACACCATTCTCAGAAAGACATACGTACACTGTCAAATTGGCATGTAAAACAAAAATGTAAATATTGTTATGCTATCTAGTAGAACTGGACATAACCTTTTCATATGACTAATATATTCCAGGCCATTATCAGGTCAAGGTTAAAGATACTTAAAATCTGAATGAGTAGCATTCATATATTTCTTGAAGAAAGACGGAACAAGAAGGAATTTTTCATGTTATTTCGACCAAATAGTAAATACAAAAACATGCATTATTTATTTTTAGGTCAGTTGACATTCAAACTATGAAGTGTTTCTGCATAAATAAGGAAAGGCTCTAGCATTTGTAGTTTATACCGGCTAATGTAGAATAATAGAATCCAAAGCACGCGTTTTAGCTTTCCTTGTCTGCTTCCCCAGTGAGCGTTAAGTTCAGAAAATTGAAACCGCAGGCGTTCCTTTGCAGCAATTAGGTGAACTGTGGCAGGAAAACCTTGTTTCGATCGTTTATGCTCTCAGCAATTTGTGTCCCAAGCCTGACAACGTCCTGCAGGTTACGAAAATATCATCTTGAGAAACTCAAATATTGCAGGTAGCAGCATTGCCAACAAAGGCGAATCCAGAATTTGAAGTTTATGAGTTCCTATAACGATTTCAAGTTAATACTCCTTCCGTTCACTTTTACTTGTCAACTATATTAAAAATAAATTTAACTTTTACTCCATTTTAGTATATCAAGAAGAGAAAAACTTTTCTGGTTTTACCTATTAACTACTCATTCAAAATCATTTCTCAAGTCAATTAAAGATTATACATCAATTAATATGGACATTGTGGTAAAATATGCATTTCATTTATAATTTCTTAAGAATCCTTTATGGACTAGTAAAAGTGAATGGAGGGAGTATAATCATAATAACTAATTTCACAGTCAAATATTTATAAATATTTTATGAATTTCTTAATATAAATACAGGGTTTGAGTAAAAACTATTGGGTTCATGTGAATCGTACCTTACACCCTAGGTCCTCCCCTCCACTGATTCCCAGGTGCCATAACATGTTAATCATCATTCATCATCACAACCGCCCATAAGTTGCAAGTATATCTCTTAGCTTTTTTGCTTCTGCATCCAGGCTGTCAAAGCTAGTTGAACTAGGTATCCTCCAACTCCAGTTTCCAAACTGCAATTAGGGGAAAGATAAGAAAACAAAAACGATGTCAGAGAGGATTCAAGAGAAACTGAAAGAAAGTAAAGGACTCACTTTGTTTAATGCGTTAGATGAAATAATCATATTGGTATAAATTTTGGTATTGCTTTATCCACTTTTTGGTTTGTAGTTTGACTAATGCATGGGTAGTTCTCATATAATTTAACACACCCATTGGATTATTATTTTTGAACCCGACGTAACATGGAATAACTATGCATGGATGAAACACCAAAAGATAAAAATACCTTTTATATTTCCTCAAATCCATCAACACCCTTCCAACTTTATTAAGTTTTAAGAGATCAACCTATATCTTAACAATTTACCCTATATATTCATTTCTAGTACAAAGAATGAAACGCCCGACAATAATTAAACTATGTATTACAATCTTGCATAACTTGTTTCTATGCCAAACGACTCCCAACATCATTTAGTTCCACTACATAGTAACACCAGTATATTGAAGTGATTGCTATATACTATCATAATTCAGATGATATTGGGAAGGAAAGGAGATTCAACATTGAAGGAAATAGTATTTTGGTCCAAAGCTGAAAATTTCAAAAGCGTCAATAGAATGAGAAGCTACCAGATGCCACAAATTTGCACATAATCAGTTAAGAATCTCTACTTGTCTCGGCTAACCAAACAACAAAAACAGGAAGATAACTTCAGACATGCATCCAACAGAGTTGACAGTTAACAGAAGGTTTAGAGTGCTAATCTAGCTTCAATACAAACCAAACTCTACCAACGCCCAAGCATTGGTCACTCACTATTCACTCTGTAGAAGCAGATTTACCTGAGTTGCTGGAATGTTCATTCTGGAATCACTCCCAAGCCCAAGAACATCCTGCATCGGTATAATTGCAATACGGGCTACAGAAGAAACTGCACCTTCGATCAAGCCCCATGATATATCCTCTTCCTCAATATTTGATAAATACTTTAGTACCTAATACAACAGATTCATGTTCATTGTCATCTCATGTTATATTTATAGCAACCAAAAAAATGGTTTAGTCAATAAATCATACTAACATTGGATTTCTCTTCCTGTGGCAAAGTATCCCACCAACCTCGGATCTAAAACATGCAAACAAAAGGAAAATGCTTACAAATGTTGGACAGGAGCAGTTATAATAGGGAGAAAGGGACACAATAAATCAAGATCAAGCACTGAAGATTACTGTATCATTGTCATGTGTTCCAGTATACACTACTTGGTTCTGCTCATGATTGTGAGGTAAATGAGGGTTTTCAGCATCACTGCCAAATGCTGAACGACACAATGAAGAACAAATTTATACCAAGAATGCCAGATAAATTCAACGCTACTTTCTGCACACATTTTATAAGTACGGCAGAGGATATAATACCAAACTGGAGTACAGCCATTCCAGGTGCCTCAATGGACTTTCTTAGCTGAACAACATCCTCGGTAATTACTCCCTGTCATTTAGCATTACAAGATATGAGAAGATACAGCAATTAAGCTATAAGACGACATAAACAAATCAGAAATTCCCTTCTATCTATATGCTAATCAAACTTAAAGAGTACAAGCTAGTCTCATCAATACATAATTAATAGAGAAATAGAGAAAAATCTACTAGTATGCTTAGATGAAGCCAAAGGAGAGAAAATAATGATGTAAGATAAACGGCTAAAATATGTTTGCTTGCTGCACACAAAAACAGGTTTTTAGATCTACTGTCAAACTATTGCTTTTGACCAGTACAACCAGAAATTGCGTAACAAATGGTACCTTCTATCTTCTCTAAAGTCATTATCTTTCACTTCCTACAAGAGAAAGTTATTGGTAGAGTCCAACCATTTGAATGTCTACCCAACTACAAAAGAATGCTCCGGGGAGACATTAAAGAAGATATTTCTTGTTTTATTGGTTGGACCATTAAGCAGACATCAAGACAACATCAGAAGAGAAAACATGTTGTATCTATGCTCTGCTAACACATACCAAGTCTTCTGCTATAATATTGATCTTCCCAACAGCTTGTAAGATAGCATCAAACAAAGGTTTTCCAGGTCCCACCTAAGTCATTACAAAATAAAACAATGAGATAGTTTTTGAGTTTAAGATTAAAAAAATGAAAGAAATATGAAGAGATCTGACCTTCCACCGTCCCAGAATTGCAATTTTTTCCTCTGCAAGTATGGATTATAAAAACTACATGAGTGACCATTTGATACAAAGTACATATAAGCCTGTAAAAAACCACATCCGTTACCAGAGGGAACAGCCCAAAATCCAGCAAATCCTCTAAAGTGATCTATCCTAAATTCATCAAAAAGATCCATTGCGCGTTGAATTCGGCGTACCCACCATGAAAATCCATCCTTCTCCATGGCTTTCCAATCATAGAGAGGGCTTTTTAGCAAAAACAATCACAGTAAGTAGTGGATAGCACAACAATTGTCAGTTTAAAAGCAATACTAGATATGGATACTACCGTACTCAAGTATATATTATTCAGATAAAAGGAAATATCTGTTCAACAATCTAGTGTCTGAATAACACTTACCTGCCCCATAGTTGACCAGTTTCACTAAAGGCGTCTGGAGGAACACCACTAACTATAAGAGGGAAACCTTTCCTATTCTGCCACAGAGATAGATGGTTTATACAGATTAGAAAGCTTTAAAAGTTAGCGAGGGTAATTCCCCCAACTTATTTACTGTCAAGGTTCATGGAGATACTAACCAGCAAAAATTGTTTCTTGTTGGCCCAAACATCAGCACTGTGATATCCAACATATATTGGCATGTCTCCCATTATACTGATCCCTTTGGATCGTGCATAGTCACGAACTTTTTTCCATTGTCGTTGGAACAAGAACTGTTGTGCAATGAATATGTCAATCTGTTCCAGGTAACATTAGATCATTTTCAATGGTTGCCCAATCTCAAGGACCCAACTTTGGTCAGCATTCAAATTTTAAAGAGGTCTTACAAAATCCGTTTCACTTTGATAAACTTCTTCTAGAGCTCCAAGATGGCGATTTTTCAATGGTTCAGGCCAATCATACCAGCTAATAGTGTTTACAGAGTTGTCTATGGCAGCAAAATAAGCAGCATCCTCCAGCCAACCTGTATTTTTCTTGAATAAATTATGTTTAACAATAGCAGGTGTTAACAGAACCATTTTTTGCAATTATTAACAAGTCCCCACATTTTCTGACTTCTTTTTTCATTTCAAAGTGAATATATCAGCTATTCATAACAAGAGTGTTACAGAGCATTCTCTATTCATATGCTATCAGCAATTATCCCTCGCAAATGTGTGATTAAGGAGTTATCATGGTTTGGCAGACCATAGTTACCCTTTTTCTATTGTTCACCTTAATCAAGAAATGAAGTAAGTTTATCTTACTCGAAATATTTGGATCCCGGCGAAATTTCTCGAGCTGGTCTTTCAGTTCCCCTTCACTGGAGAGAAGCCTCTTTGCTGCCTAAAAATGATTTAGAAGAAAATTACCCTTAATAATTAATATCATATGAGCTATCAATTCTTGAAGTGAAAGAAATTATTTATCTATAATGAGAATGAAAAAGGAGGTGGATAAAGCTCGAGTACAGAAGAACAAAATTTTGATAATTTGAAGCAGACATGTAAGGTAGTCGAAGAGAAAAGAGATATTTTTAAAACTCCTTTCTCATATCCACACACTCAAAACCTTTCTCTTGAGAGCATTTTCCAACCCTTTTTGGTTGTATAAAGTTCATGTTATATTAAAAGAACTAGCAACAAGTATCTGCTCATTGTTTACCTTGGTTATTAAAGGATCTTTTATCTCAGATATAGTCGAGTAATTGACACGATCTGTAGGTCTTCAGAACAATGAAACATACCAAACAATAAAAATGGGATGTCAAGTAATGTTCCGTAGAATTTCTCTGTCCAGAAACACTAATGAATTGTAAGGAAAATGTTATAAAAGTGGCTCACAGTGGCTCCGGAAGCTCCTCCTCCTTCAATAAACCATCATCAACAAGCTCTTCAAGAGAAATCAGAAGTGTGTTACCACAATTTGCATCCTGAAAGCAACCATTGATAAACTGTCATTTCAATGTTGCAAAGATTAACAAGATGATCGTTTCAAGATCACTACAGCATTAACAAAAAGGTAATGATCTATGTCATTCTCCGTATGAAAATTTAATCAAATAAATAATGTTACGAAGAGAAGGAACCCAATATAACATGAATCATAACAACACAAAATCTCAAAATTATGCCACATAAAATGTGCATATTCAAGCAGTTCACATTGCAGCAATTTGATTGAAATACAACCTCTGTTTCAATTTGTTTGTTTTACTTTCCTTTTGAATTTGTTTCAAAAAGAATGACTCTTTCCTTTATTGGCAACTCTTTAATTTCAACTTTCCACATGGTATGTTTAAGACCACAAAATTAAAGGACGTTATGTTACACTCAACATAGCTTTAGTTTAACACCACAAAATGCAAAAATGAAACTGGGAGAGTAACTTTTAAAAGAAAAATTAAGCTTCTCCTGATTTCAGTTGAATTTCTATGTCATGTAGAAAGGATGACCAAGTCACTTAAAAACATAAAAAGGAAAATTCATGTCACCTGTCCTGAATAGGGTGATCCATCTTCATTGCCTCTCTTTCCAGGCGGTACAAGTGGAAGAACCTGCAAACAAGGGCAGAAAGTCCTGTCGCCCTTTAGATTCCAATTACTCACAAAAAAAAGTTAGGACCAGCTTTGGTTCCATTGTTTGGATAAAGGGTAAGACTAGATCTTGATCTCAAATTTTAAGAGCAAACTATAATATTCTTAAGTGAACCTTCAAAGCATACCTACTACATCAATCAAGATATAAATATACAACAACCAATGCCTTTTTGAAGTTCCAGACCAAATAACTCGAGACAAGTTCATTGCAACTTTAAAAGGACAATCACAAGCAAACAAGAGAGTATAACTCTAGACAAAAAAAAAAGCCAAATAAACAAAAGGTACTTTTCGAGCCTTTATTAGTTAGTTACTATTTTCCCTGCCCAAGTCCTTACAAAATACAAACGAGGCATCGAACTTTTGTAGATTCCAACACCCAAATATATGAGTTGATGAAGTGCAAAACTGAGATGCCAAGATCCCTGTTATATGGATGCTCATTTTTATGAAAGCACTTGTAATCTTCTTTTTTTCTTACTTTTTCTTATGATAAATAGGTACTCACAACTCCTAATTGTACTAGCTTTACAAAAATTAGCCTCCCCATTCTTTTATTATCATATTTGTAATATTTCCACTAAAGACATAACCTTTATGCTTCTTGCTACCATATTGCTATGCAGCATGGGAAAATTATCAGCTAAGTTGATCGGACTCTTCATTTTTGACACCTCACCCGTGTCAGATTCTCAGTGTATTTTTGGAGAATCTAACAGTCACCAACATTTTTTAAGAAACTTTAGTAACATAGATAAGCATTTTTTTTTAAATGACTTTATAGCTTTATAACTTTACTGCTGTGTTGATATTATATTACATGATGAAATCTAAAAAAGTTGCTATCTAAACATAAGAAGTTGCACATTCCCCAAATATCTTAATTAATCGAAACAAAAGAATAGCAATTGAACCTGCCA
The DNA here is from genome assembly GCA_027705065.1 of Solanum peruvianum. NCBI lineage: Eukaryota > Viridiplantae > Streptophyta > Magnoliopsida > Solanales > Solanaceae > Solanum > Solanum peruvianum. The sequence continues at coordinate 50,921,924 of JAKWJD010001758.1, read as the reverse complement.
AAGGGAGCAACCAGCAAGATGAAGCCAATCAAGGAACTTAAAAGCTTCGGGGCCTAGGTCACCAATACCATAGGGTCCAGGAAACGAGGTAGGATGAAGCAAAATTCCCGCTCTTCTACGATCGTTTGGGTCTCGTTTTGGCAGCCAATTAGCATAATCAATCGGAAAATCCTCGCCTACAGCGGGAACAGCAGCGGTGCCATTTTGAAAGGAACTTTTCCGATCAAACCTGAAAGTGGGTTTTGATAATTTTGGGATAGGAGGTTGGAAGATAGTGTTTTTGGGAAATGGCAATTTGGGAGAAGATAAAGAAGACGGTATTAGTGTGAAACAAGTGTGAATTGCCATTGATAATGAGAATAAGAGAGGATTGCTTATGTTATTTCTTCATATTATTGATTTGGATTGAAGAAAATGGGATTGCCGTTTTTGGCTTGCAAATGGGAAGGAGCAAAGTGGAGTGGAGTAGGAAGTTGAATAAGGTGTTGCGGTGGGGAGACAAGAGGCATGTGATACACCTCATAATGTCAATTCAATTTGATTTTACGTATTATTATTGATTTGATTTATTAATTTTTTTAATATAAAATTAAATTAATAATCAAATTAATAAAATAATTTCTGTCGATTTTGTTCGTTAATGTTTTGGTCTCGAAATTATAAGAAAATACTTCAAAATATATTAATAATACAAAGATTGTTAATACATGCATTAATATTAATATGAGTATAGAATGCATGCTTTTATTACATCAAATTAAAGAATGATTAAAAAATAATTTCTGCATAAACAATACAAACACTAGATATTTAAATATTATTTTTATATATGCGGTCAAGCGATCTAAATGGTGTCAATTTTGGGTGCGTAAAAATCAAACTGAAAAAAAGTTACTATCGGTTTATTGTTATCGAGTTTTCGGGTTATTGAATTAATAAATTCTTAGTGATTTTATAAAAATAAATCATTGGATTATCAATTCAATTTTGAATTTTTAATATTGAGTAATTATTGGATAAATCGATAATTCACTGACACGGTATAATTTATTATATTTCTCGGACATAAATATTAAATATTATATAATCTTAATATCTTACTAGTTATTCTTCAGCCTTTATTTCACACTTTTAAGTCAAAACTTCACATAATACAAAACGTTAAAAAAATAAAATAATAACTCTATTTCCCTTAATTTCATTTTTATAGTTTTTTTTTTCATATTAGTTATTATTATTTTTATTTTATAAATATCTATAAAATTACAATATTATTTTATTACGTTAAATTATTAGAGACATGAATTGAAAAAACATAACAAATAAAGAACTAATAATACACAAACATATGCACTCTACCAAACGGTCCATATGTTTGGTCAAATTAGTAAATTCTATTGCATGTTTATAGTCTTCATTCGTCTAAAACTCTGCAGATTTGTTTGTCTCCCTCCAAATATGTCTGACAGTGGCATTGATTGCTTTCGATAAAGATATAGACGATTTTTAATAATGGACCTAAGAGAATCACATTATATATTTTCCTATTCAAAAAGTTCGATAGAAATGAAGTAGTTTGTCTCCACTTCTGCGTCTTGTTTTCTCCTTTTATTTGCTAATTCCATGCCTTAGTTTTATACCATAGTTTTAATCAAAAAATATATTTTAAATACACGTGACTTGCTCATACTTGTTAAGTATTTTTGCTACACAACATCAGGTCAAATACAATCAATCTGTATCTTATATTTTTATTAGGTTAGCTGATTTGTTTTTATTCGTCATATCATTTTCAACAATTGAACAAAAAAAAAGTTGCAAGACTGATATATATACAATAAATAGAATTTCATTTCACAATTTTTTCTATCATACTGTAGTTTATAAAGAAAATTAGGATATACACTATACTTAATATAATGCAGCGTTGCAAAAATATTTATACCACTAGACAGTGTCTAGCGGTCTTTTAATATTAATATAGAGGAAAATGCTTAAATATGTTATCGAACTTTTAGAAAATGCTCATTTATGTCATCAGTTGAAAGTTTGGCTCATTTATGTCATTACTGTTAAAGAAAATACTCATTCAAGCCATTATTTTTTAATGATGGTTTTGCAAAATCATTTTTGACACGTGACCAATTATAATTCGACCACGTCAAAAATTTTTAAATAAAACTACAAGCAAGGGGGGTTGGACCTTATCTTACCACTAATGAGGTACAAAAATTGGTCCTTCATGGCTCAATTTTCTATAAGATGTGACATGTTTATCCTAAATTGCATTGATTTATCCTAAAGATTTCATTTCAATTGGAATTTGGTTATTCACCATGTACGAGGGAACCGAGTTCACACTCACATGTTGCCCAACACAACAAAAGGGGCTTTACTTTCAGTAACTTCTTTCACTCGTTATGTCGTCTCATTTCAGCTTTCAACCGCATTTCCACCTCTTCTTTCACCGATTGGTTCATCGACTCTCACTTGTAACACCTTTTCGTCCCCTAGAATTGATTAAATTATTTGTCCAAGTAACTTGAGAGATTGAAACAAATTTAGAGGTGTCAAAAATGAACACCACCGTAGGTAACCCACCCAATCTGTCTAGAATTTTAATGGTTGGATTCGATATAATTTGAATTGGGTTCAATATCAACCTATTCAAACTTAACGCATTTAAAGAGAATTCTTAATTGAGCCTAATTCAATCTCCAATTTCAACTCGTTTTAAAACTTTTTATTAAGATATGTTCCTATATTGAATGTATGAATTATAATTTATTTAACATCTATTAGAATTTATCTATCAATTTGTTCCTTTTTTAACAAAAAAAATTTTGGGTGCAAATTCAAATTGTGATTATAAAAGTTGAATATCAATATGTTAAGTTATTGAGATAAATCCGGTCAAATTGGGCGGGTCAAGACCCAACTCGTTTAATAGCCCATTTAAACCCAAAGTAAACTTGGGTAGGTCAAGACCCAACTCAATTTTTATTCAATCCATTTTAATATTTTTAATTCCAACCCAACCCACCCATTCGACATCCCTAGAAACAATCGGTAGAGCATGAGAGTTTAACCATATTCAACGTAGGAGCAAGATGAGGCTTAATTTGAGAGGCTCCTGGACAATTTGAGCTCCAACATCAATTGTTACCCCTGCTTTCTCAATTGTATTAGACTGTCCAAGTTCTTTTATTTGCATCACAAAAATAGGAGTTGTGTTAATGCAAACTACATCTTCAGTCAATAGCTTTCCAAAAGCAACTTGCGATACACAACAACTTTCTTTTTCTTTTCTCTCAATTTTTTCACTTAAAAAAAAAGTTCAATATATAATGTTTCTCATCTTCTTTTTACAATAAAGGGAAGAAAACATCATTCGTATAAGTTTAGAATGTAAAATGTTGAAATTCAAGAATTATTGAATTAGAAAAAAAACATTTTATTTAAACTGATTTAATAAAAAAAATATTAAGAATTGTAGAATTAGCTATTTGTTGCAGGGCCCGTTTGGATGGGCTTAATAAAAGCAGCTTTAAAAAAGTACTTTTGAAAGTGCTGAAACTTATTTATAAAATAAGCAGTTATGCGTTTGAATAAAAGTGATGAAATTAAAAAAAAATTGTTGATGTGTTTGGCAAATAATTGCTGATAAACAGTTTTTTAAATCAAAATGTCTGAAATACCCTTAAAAGTTGTTAACATAATAAAAGTTAATTAATTTATATTTACAGCCATAAATAATTATATTTTGCTATCATTCACATATTTCTTTCTCATCACAAATTATTATATGAGGAATATACACTTATTATAGATTTTAAAGATATATAATTTGAATAGATTAAAGAACGATTTAAGATTTTATTTTAGTTTCATCTATAGGTAATAATAATTGTCTATCATTCACATATTTCTTTATTATCACAAATTATTATAAGAGGAATATAAATTTTTATTTAAGTTATATGTGCAACTTATTTTACATTTTAGTAATATATAATTTGAATAGATCACTTGAAAGATTTAAGATTTATTTTATTTTCATTCATTAGTAATAGTAATGATCATCCACACGTGAAAAGGGAAAAATAGAAGAAAGAGATGTTAGGGTTATGTGAGTAATTTAGAGATTGTATAAAAATATTAAGGGCAAAAAGGTAAAAATGTGGTCAACTTAAAACAACTTATAAGCTGGAAAAAAAAAAGCACCCCTACCCCAGCTTTTAACTTTTGGCTTAAAATAAGTTTTTTTTTTTTAACTTAAAATAAGTTATTTTGAATATTGCCAAACAGCTAAATAAGTCAAAAACCAGCTTTTAAGTCAGTTTGACCAGCTTTTAAGCTGAGCCAAACAGGCTCGCAATTTTATTTAATTAAAGCCACAGCGCATGCAGATAGCCAGCTAGTTAATTTTCGAAATTGAAATATACAACATCATGTCCCAATAGAGAACAACACATTCTCTCCATAAATCTCAAACAATATACATAAAGTGAAAAATATTTGATAACAATTTCATATTGCCATTTTCACTTATGACATCCTTCTCTTTTGATGGTCTATTATTATTGTACTATATCTTTCTTTAAAATAATAATAATAATAATCTTTTAACTAAATATATGATATCTTTTTACAACACAGTAAGCAAGTCTTTCCGACCATACTGACCTGACAATTATTTTCCTATAGATAGCTCCTTACTTATACCAGAGTCTTATCAAACTCTCTGTAATTGTAGGTGCAACACGGATAGTAGTAACTAAAATAGCTGATGCAGCATGATCTCGATTATAAGCGTCCTATTTAGTTTAGGGATTCAGGGACTAGGCCTGATGAGGAGCTGAGATGATTAACCAAAGGTCCTAATGAAACACATTGTATTTGAAACATTAGATAAAATCAACTACTTAATTATAACACTTCTTTTTTCTTTTCTTTTTTTCAATTTTTGTGGTCTAGATATCATCATCAGTCCAATCAATATTCTCGTTTTCATAAAATAAGCCATCGACGATTTGATCAATTAAGGAATCGATGAAGGTGTTGCAACCAAGGGTGAAAATTCGAGTAACACGGGTGCGAGAACTGGAAGACCAAGCAAAAAGAGCAGCACAAGCCACTGCACCAATACAAACCCCAGTAGCTTCAGCTATTCCTTGAAAATCAGTCTTTCTGAATACAGAATTTCCAGTCACTAATTCCACAGACACTGTTGCTGCAAACACAATCTGCACCACATACATATACACAAAATTTAACTAAGAATATTCTAGAATTTTATGTGATAATATATAAAAATCTTTATAGAGTTCACGTTTTATGTACTAACATCATTAAGAATTATTTTATTAATACCATATATTTGACAGGAAAGAAACATGTGTTGCCATAAAATTTATACAAATTATTTATGAGTTATAAGTAGGGGCGGATCTACTTAGGCTCGTGGGAGTGCCACGCTACCCACGAGCTTCGATCGAAATATTGAGATGTAGGTATAGATGTATATATGTACCATTTGTATAATTAAATAAATGGCTCCCACGGAACCAAAAGGTGTGGTACCACTGGTCGGTGTTACTCCCGCCTTTCAGACCCCGAATCGAATTTCGGATATTAAAAAAATCTAAGTAAAGAAATTTGTACAATTATAGGTGACAGCTTATACGGATTAAATAAATATTTAAAATATCACTTAAAGTAGATAAAAAATGAAATATGAAATAAGAGTGATGATTAATATTAAAGTGATTTGTTTAGTTTATTAGCCAGGGACATATTTACAAATATAAGTAATTTAAAATATGTAAACTCATCGAGAAATATTTATAAATGAATATATAAAATTATTTTAAAAAATTATGCTTTATGAATTTGGTGTAAAATCAAAATCTAAAGTTAATTTAGTGATCTAAGCAATATATCTACTTGATATCAAATTTTGGATTCGCCTCTAATTATAATCACAATATATATATATATATATATATATATATATATATATATATATATATATATATATATATATATATGAGAGTTATTTCATAATTTTACTTGAGGGACATGTTATGGAAAAGAAAAAAAAAACTTTGAGTATGGAACCAGAAAATTGGTGAAGTTAATTACCATGGCAAGTCGACCAGATATAATTTCAAAATCATGACTCTTCTTAGAGCTCTCAATATACTCCGATAGCGTAGCGAAAAAAGGCGAAACCTCATCATCTTCGCCATTAAAACCTCCGTTCTTCGTCTTTATCACTCCGACAGGATCCGACCCGAATGATCTTAAAGTAGTCAATCTAGGCTGCAACATGATTTTCCCAATCTCCTGCCCCGGTTCTGAAACTCTCAACTTCTGAACCGGCATAAAACCGGCCGGTTCAGCCTTCTGAGTTTGTGGTTTAAGTTCACAGAAGACCGGTCCAGCTCTCAAGGCCATTGAACAATCTAAGAGATGATTCTTGAAAAGTGTGAGAGAGAGAAAATGTGGGCTTATTATTAGATGCATGGAGTAATAGTATGGAGAGTTTTAATTTACTCAAATAGTCCTACAATTTTGAGGCTCTTCTATTTTGGTCCTTAATGTTGAATTATTCGAGTTGGTTAGGTTTTTTATTTAAATTTATATATATTATCATAAAGTTGAATTTTCTAAATTTCATTTTCTTTTATTGGTTCATTTAATGTTTTCAACAATTATATTTTAATCGAAAAAGAAATCAAATTGAATTTTTTTTCTTTAATCATGTGAGTTTTAGTGCAAACACTTTGAAACATCTAATATTACCGTCACAAAGTGATTCTTAATGACATACCCAACACATTTGAATAAATAAAATCGAAATACGAAGATGTAAAAGGAAATTCATCTATCAATTGGACTAAAAATTACACATTCCGAGAATTGAGAGGACCATTTTGCAAAAGGAGTGATGTTGAGGGGCTGAATTGTGGAGTTAGGTTTTGGTGGTGATTGTGAAGAGTCCACGTCTAAGAAAAGGTATGTCTGGTGTAAGGTGTTGTATAATTATTGGATAAGAAAAGTTGAAAAGACGTGGATGTCCAATGATTCTTTAACGTTCTTTTCAAATTGTGTGGATAAATGACTCAATGAGAGAGAAATAACATTGGATGGCTAAAAAAAAAGTATTGGTGGGACTTGGGCGACTATATAGAAACAGTCCACGGTCACAATTTTTAGTCGGGTATAAAATTAAATCGAAAATTGAATTAATTTGTAACTTGAGTTAAATTAGAAAAAATAATTTAAAATTAGTAGTTTGATTTGATTTGCGAAAATGCATAATTATTCTCTCAAATTATATTCGAAATTTCAGGGACACATTTATATTATATTAAAGTACTATTACCTTCTGAACTTATTTTATAAGTAATTTTCTACCTCTTTTCGATCTACGTGACATTAATTTGAAAAAAAATCAATCAGCGTTGGACCCACAAGATAGTGTCACGTAGGTCGGAAAGGTATAGAAAATTATTAATAAAATAAGTTCAATGAATAATAGAATCTTAGTATAGTATAAGTGTGTCTCTGAAATTTCTGAAATAGATTGAGGGGTTACTTGTGCATTATCCCATTTGATTTTGATATTGAAAACAAAATATCCAACTATACCTGAATTGATTTAGTTTTAACTAAAAAAATAAACTCAAATTTTATTAATTTAGTTGATTTGTAAATTTAAAAATTCGATACGAATAATTTGATTAGATATTTAAAAAATTCAAACCAATCTAATCATGAATATCCTTAATTTTCACCAAAGGAAAATTAACACAAGTAAACAAATGAACTTGTAGTTAAAAAAAGATTTGACATTTAATTAGTGTATAAATATAGAAAATAATTTAATTATACATACTTGGCTCTGCCTCTTGTTTGTAATAAATTTTAAAGATATGTTAAATAAATAAATTATACAAATAAAATATGAAGAAACATGATTTTATTTATCAAGATAGATTGCGGATACAATTTCATGATTTGACCTCTCTATACAATTTCATGATTTGACCTCTCTATACGAATAATCTATCAATTTGCGGATTATTCGAGATCTTGATCTCTTTATGAAATTTTAGAGATGCCTTTAAGAGAATTTAGTATCCTTTATATAAACATAAACTAAAGCTTAGGATTGAGTAGTCTCTAAGAATCCTAATCTGAGCATCTTGTAAAGTCCTACAAAATTTTAATGTCTACACTTTTATATTAGATGGTGTGTTTGGGTTTTTTTGTCCATATTTGATTGAATTCAAATTTGTACAAATTTCTAATTTCTGATTAAATAAAATATAATATAAAATATATTCCTTTACCACAAATCATATTCAATTGAATTGTTTTTTTTAGCGAAAGTGACTGTGGTTTTGGAATTGCATGGGAATGGGAATGTATATGCACCGTGTGATCTTCCAGCTTGGGTGAAAGAAAGTTTGCCGTGGAGTGAAATATTATTATATTTTTAATTAAAATATTTCGAGTTTGTATTCCCTTAAATATAAAATTGTTTTTATTAAAAAAATTTAAATTTAATCGAGCTTTAATAACATTGTTGAACATCAAGTGCCAAGAGGGAAAAAAGAGTTTTATTGTCTCCAATGGTTAGTTTTATAAATAGGACTATATAATGAAGAAAAAAAAGAAGTTAAGGTATGGAAGAATTGAATTTTCTTTAGAAACAAATACTATGGGTATATAAATTGAAAAAAATACGAGCAAATTTCTTCAGAATATAACAAACTCAATATTTATATCTGTAGATTCTTTTTAACCATTCCATAAAGAAAACTTTATTCATAGATTTTTTTTTTATTTATTGAATTTTTATAATAAGTCAAATTACATAACATAAATTAAGACGGTAGGAATAATTAATAATCAACCAGTCTTAGGAGAAGTTGGTTTCACTAGAGGTGTTGCTGTTTTAGCTCTTGTTTCATGTAACACTGGTTCTTGTGTGTTTCTTGTTTCATTTCCCTGTAATATTTTACAAAAATGATCTTCATTAGCTACAAAATTATATTGCATGAAAAAATTGTGTTTTTTTTAATCTATACATCTTAGACATATATATTGTTACCAATTTTTATGCCATAATTTTATTTGTTTATAGTTAGTTAAAAAATATCTTTTTTTAAAAAAAATATTAATTAGCTTGTATTTCAACGTATAATATGAAGTTATGAATTTAAAATAGTGTTTGGGCATTCAATTTGAGTTCATGATTTCAAATCTCAAATCTCCAAAATGCATGATTTAAATTTTAAATCATGATTTCAAATCTTTTATATTGTAAAATCTGACCTATAAATTATATTTTGTAAATAAAAGAATAGACTCATAAATTTTAAATTTGCCAAAAAAGACTAATACGTGAAGAGGTTATTCTTACCACGTGATAAGATTATATTAAAGAATAACTAAGTAATTACAATTATTATTGATTTGTGGATAATTATAAAACTATGTATATAATTGTGCCCTTTTACTTGGGTTTGAATCATATTTATGTCCTTCAACTTTGGGTGTGCACAAGTAGATACTTAAACTTGTATAAAGTTGAACAAATAAATACATGTGTCCTACATGTCATTTTTTGTCCTACGTGTATTGTGTCATGTAGGACTCATGTGTTTATTTACTTAAAAGTTGTATAGTTGAAGTGTCTGTTTGTGCATTATGAAAGTTGGAGGTCAAAGTTAAAATTTAAAGCCAAATTTAGGGTTCAATGTATGTATTATGCCTTAAAAGTTTATAGAAAGGATTGTTAGGATATACTATTAACCATGCGTTTTGATATAGTATTAATATTGAACAATTGTTTATTTATTTATTCAATTCAATAAAGTGTTACATTAAATAGATCAATTGTCATATATGTGTCCTTAACTTATATAGTAGATGAGTTGGTGTATAGAGTTTAAGCTTATACACAGAAGATTAAATCATCAGTTCTTATAAGTTAAAATTTATAGTTCACAATCATAGATGAAAATTTGGACAAAATCATCAGAAAGATTGTAGCACGAGATTAAATGTAATTTATCTTGATTATGAGAATGGCATAGTTCTAACTTCTCGTGCTAGTGCATTTGGTATGTATTGAACGGGACCAAGCAGAGATAGTTGTTTTAGACTGACTGATAAAAACATATTCTCTAAACTATTAAATGTACTTATATTCTTAATCTTGATATAACGATTATGATCTGTATATATTAATTATCATTTTGGTTTATTAAAAGGTAAGATTCTGAGATGGGTCAATATGCCTGGTAGATTGGATGATAATAATATATATTGGTGAAATAATTAGTTAGTTGATGGAATCCATGTCTTAGTATAGAGATTGATGATACACCTTTTATGAGAAGCTTGTAAGTTTTCATGTGTAAACCGGCCGGTAGATTTATGAATCTGGCACATGAATAAGTTAAGTATTGCTCTAAAAGAAGTTAATCATTGAATTAAATTCGTCAGTAATTTAATTTATTGATTAGTATCGGTAATCTTAACATGGGGAATTAAATAAGTGTTTAGTGGTGAATTTCGAAATAAATAGAGGAGTTCAATTACGAATTTTTAGTGGAATGATTTGTAATTTATTATGGTAAGAATAATTCAAATTAGTTATTTAGAATTATTTCCATAATAGGAAGCCTCAGTAATAAATTCTGTGGTCCCTCCAGTGCCCAATTCAACTAGAACTCAGAATCCTATTTTCTAGTAGAAGATGGAAAAGTAGCCTTCTTTTTCTTTGGATAGAAACGTGTGTTTCAAGTCCAAAAAGAAAAAGGATTTGCTTTTCTTCTCCTCTTTGGACTAGGAAGACATCTCTATAAATAGGGATTCTTCTAACCTAGATTTGATCAAGTATTCTAAATACAATACTTGCCCACCCAAGTATTGAGAGAGTTCAGTTGTTGATTGGGATCACTGTAGAAGACTATAGAACTGGAGTTGGATTTACTTCAAGATATCTGCACACGCTTCAAGAGGTAATCCTGAGTTAATTTTCAGCATACTTTGTATGTGATAACTATTTGTGATTGTTATTTATATTCATGCAAGATGTATGATTCTGGAATGCTTCCGCTGTGTATGCTATTTTCCAACAATTGGCATCAGAGCCATACTTGCATCTTTATAGATAACCAAAAATATGTGTATGTGAAATTGTATGTATGATTCGTGATTGTGAATTTTGTTTTATCACGAAAAGGACAAAACAGATAGAAACTTGAATTTGTTTGTTTTTGATTAATGCATACAATAATATATAGTTATTTATGAAAATTAATCACTAAATTCTGATAAGTACTTTTCACGATGAAGAATTTTGGAAAGAAATTTAATGGCAGCATGCACATGTCATTTGTTTTTTCTTTTCTTGTGGCGTCACTTTTGTGAATGGATCAGAATTTTTTTCCTCATTAAATGGGCTGGTTGGTTGCTGAAGTGTTGGCTGAAAAAAAAAAAAATATTAAAATTTAGCTAACGTGATTTGGTAGAAAAGAGGAGAAGGCTTTTTTTTATGAGATGAATTTTTAAGTGTTGCTGGAATTTGTTCTCATTATGTTATTGCTGGATTTTTTTTTTTATTAACAAAAGATAGAATAGTAAAAGTTGGTAGTGGGACCAATGCATGATTTTTTTTTGGTAATGCATGTTGATACTATTTCTATAAGGCCACAAATTTTTTTTACAGTAAACTATAGTACTCATACGCATGTAATTGTTTATAGGTGATGAGTATATTTTTTTTAATTACCAAGAGATTAAATAGTAATGAAGTATTAAGTTTATGTGTTGGCTTAGACCTTCCTCCCCATCGGATGAATTTAATACAAGTCATTACGTATTTAATCGCTAGTTTGATAATTTGTATTAACTCTCCTAAACTGAGTAATATATGATTGAATCAATGCAACTAGAGGATTATCACTTGACTTAAATTAACAGTAGACTCTCCAACTGAGTTAGGTCTGTATAAGTTTATGGAGTGAATAATCGGTCATTATATATGTATATTGTATGAATAGTTCTCCAATCCCAACGATTGGCTATTTAAGATGCATGAATGTATATGTATATCATGAGTTTGAATGTAAACATTCAATGTTATATGACTATGTTATTGATCTATTGTAACTATTTCTTTAATCTCAGATTCAACATGTCTCCTTTTAATCCCATTAGTACTATTTTGGGTCAAAACAAACTAGAGGGTTCTAACTATGTTGACTGGAGGAGAAATCTTGACATTGTGTTAACTGCTGAAGAATATAAGTTTGTGCTTCATGAGGAATGTCCATTGAAACCAAATGATCAGTCTAGTGATGAGGATAAGTTAGCTTATCAGAAATGGCGCAAAGCTGATGAGATGGCGCGATGTTACATTATGGCTTCAATGTCAAATGTTTTGCAACATCAACATCAAGCTATGTTGTCTGCTTTTGAAATTCTGGAGAATCTCAAACAAATGTTTGGAGACCAGGGTCGATCAGCTAAGCAGACTGCCATGAGAACTCTCATGAATACTAAGATGGTTGAAGGCACTCCTGTAAGAGACCATGTTCTGAAGATGATAGGTCTTCTAAATGAACTAGAGGTTTTGGGGGCTGAAATTGACAATGACTCCCAAGTTGAGATGATATTGCAGTCTCTGCCTGATAGTTTTCAACAATTTTGCCTAAATTATAATATGAATAAGATGAGTCTATCTTTGGCACAATTGTTGAATGAGCTACAGGCGGCAGAGACCCTTGTCAAAAAACACGTACCATCAATGGCACTTAATGTTGAGAAAGGTTCTACTTCTAAACCGCAAGGTGGACAGAAGAAGAAAAAGGCTCACAAAGCTAAGGCAACTGCACCTCCAACTGGGGGAGTGAAAAAGTCTAAGGGTAAGTGTTTTCATTGCAAGATGTCAGGTCATTGGAAGGCACATTGTCCAGATTTCTTAGCCAAGAAGAAAACAAACCAGGTAACTCACTTTCACTTGTCGTTGAAACATTTTAGCGGCTGTTTCTACCACTTCATGGTGTGTAGATTCAGGAGCCACTGATCATATCTGCACTACTATGCAGGGGTTTCAAGAAACGCGCAAGCTGATTAGAGGTGAAGTTAGCGTTTTTCAAGCAGATGGCTCTGCAGCTCCAGTTTTAGCATTAGGAAATATTACTTTTTCGTTTGATAGTGGTAGAGTTTTAATTTTAAAAGACGTTCTATATGCACCTGCTGTTAGAAGAAATTTATTTCAGTTTCTAAAGTTTTGAGAGATGGTTATGATGTTAGTTTTTCTGATAACGGTTGTGTTATTAGTTATAATAAACATCTTGTCTCTACTGGTACATTGATTGATGGTCTTTTTATTATTAATGTCTCTCCAGAACTGCAACAAATCGTAGAATTGAATAATGTTAACCTTTCAAGTAAAAGAAAACGTTCTTCTGATTTTAATGAGACTTATCTATGGCACTTGCGTCTATGTCATATAAATCTAGATAGGATTTCAAGGTTGGTTCGAGATGGACCTTTAGGTTCATTAAAAGTGGAGGCACTACCAACATGTGAATCTTGTTTAGAAGGAAAAATGACTAAGAGACCTTTTCCCTCAAAAGGAAATAGAGTCAATGATAAACTAGAGTTAATTCATTCTGATTTGTGTGGCCCAATGAACATTCAAGCAAGAGGTGGGTATGAGTACTTCGTGACCTTCATTGATGACTACTCAAAATATGGATATATATATTTGTTGCGCCGTAAGTCTGAATGCTTTGAGAAATTCAAAGAGTTTAAGGCTGAAACAGAGAAACGACATGGAATATATATCAAGTCATTGCGATCTGATCGTGGTGGCGAATACCTCTCTAATGATTTTATTAGTTACTTATCAGAACAAGGAATTACATCTCAAATGTCTGCACCTAGAACGCCACAACAAAATGGTGTAGCAGAAAGAAGAAATAGAATTAGAAATGGTTAGATCAATGATGAGTTACTCTGATTTTCCGCATTCGTTTTGGGGATATGCCATAGAAACTGCAAATTACATTCTGAACTTAGTTCCTTCTAAATCTGTTCCTTTGACACCCATTGAACTGTGGACTGGGCACAAACCTAGTTTGAGACATATTCGGGTTTGGGGATGTCCAGCACATGTATTAAAAGGGAAGGCAGAAAAATTGGAACCTAAAACAGAAGTATGTGTTTTTATTGGATACCCTAAAGGAACGAAAGGTGGTATGTTTATAATCCTAAAGAAAAGAAGGTCATTGTGTCTACCAATGCCAAGTTTCTGGAAACGGATTTTTTAACAAACCATATTCCTAGAAGTAAACTAGTTTTACAGGAATTGAGCAAAGAGAAAACAAATCAATCTACTGAAAATAATGAAAACCAAATTCAAACCCCACATGTTAGAGTTAACATACCATTGCATTATAATAGTGGGAGAGATGTTAACAAACATAAAATTCTGCAAGTACAAGATCTTGAAAATTCATTGCATCAAGGTAGTGGGAGTAATAGTGAGCAGATTGCATTAGAGGAAGAAGTTGTTGATATCTCTGCACCGCAAGATACTGAAGATAACATGGAAACTCAAGATCCTAAAAATGATGTGGTTCCACCACAAGATCATAATAATGCAAATCTCTCTGAACCTACCCCTGCAACTGTAGTGTCTCGTCGTAGTGGAGAGAGTGATAAGAAAACCACTTCGGTATGCACTCTTGGGAGAGTCTTTTGACAGAATCCCTGAAGAGTCAAATACCGAACCTGTGAATTACGACGAAGCACTACAAGATAAAGATGCAGAAAAATGGATTGTTGCTATGAAATCAGAAATGGAGTCTATGTACTCTAACAAAGTCTGGGATCTTGTAGAACCACCTGTAGATGGAGTCAAACCCATTGGATGCAAGTGGATATATAAGAAAAAGAGAGTAGATGGACAAGTGCAAACTTACAAAGCTAGACTTGTTGCAAAAGGGTTTACTCAGAAAGAAGGGATCGACTATGAGGAAACTTTTTCGCCAGTAGTCATGCTTAAGTCTATTAGAATTCTCTTATCCATTGCTGCTCATTATGATTATGAGATTTGGCAAATGGATGTCAAGACAGCTTTCCTTAATGGAAGTCTTGATGAAAGCATATTTATGCGACAACCAGATGGTTTCATAGAAAAAGGAAAAGAACACATGTTGTGCAAGCTTAAAAGATCTATTTATGGATTAAAGCAAGCTTCTAGGGCATGGAACACTTGCTTCGACACTGCAGTCAAGTCTTTTGGTTTTGAGCAATGTCTGATGAGTCTTGTGTGTACAAAAAGTGGAATGGGGATAAAGTGGTGTTTTTGGTATTATATGTAGATGATATCTTGCTCATAGGAAATAATGTGGGCTTGATGAATTCAGTTAAGAAATGGTTGTCCACAAACTTTGAGATGAAGGATTTGGAGAAGCTGCTCACATCCTTGGGATCAAGGTTCTACGTGATCGCAAGAAAAGGATGTTAGGTTTATCTCAAGCTCTTTATATTGATACAATTCTTACCAGGTTTAGCATGCACGATTCCAAGAAAGGTTTTTTCTTTTAGACATGGAATTTCTTTATCTAAGGATCAATGTCCTAAGACAGATGAGGAAACAGAAAGCATGAAGACAGTTCCTTATGCATCAGCGGTAGGAAGTCTCATGTATGCCATGTTATGCACTAGACCTGACATTTGTTTTGCCGTAGGCATGGTTAGCAGATATCAGTCTAATCCTGGACGAGAACATTGGACAGCAGTTAAGCATATAATCAAGTACCTGAAAAGGACTAGGGATTACATGCTAGTCTATCATTCGGATGAGTTGGTGCCCATTGGGTACACAGACTCAGATTTCCAGTCTGATATGGACTCTAGAAAGTCGACCTCAGGAAATGTGTTTACTTTGGGAGGTGGAGCCATTGTTTGGAGAAGCATCAAGCAAACCTGTGTTGCTGAT
The DNA here is from genome assembly GCA_027705065.1 of Solanum peruvianum. NCBI lineage: Eukaryota > Viridiplantae > Streptophyta > Magnoliopsida > Solanales > Solanaceae > Solanum > Solanum peruvianum. The sequence goes on along the minus strand of JAKWJD010001758.1, from coordinate 50,905,885 downwards.
TCTACCATGGAAGCCGAATATGTAGCAGCTTCTGAAGCAGCTAAGGAGGCAGTGTGGCTCAGAAACTTTCTGAAAGACTTGGCAGTTGTTCCTGCAATAGAAATGCCACTCACAATGTTTTGTGATAATAGTGGAGCGGTTGCAAATTCAAAGGAACCACGAAGTCATAAGAAGGCAAAACACATTGAGCGAAAATACCATTTGATTCGAGACATAGTACAGAGAGGGGATGTGATGGTGGCGAAGATTGCATCAGAGAACAACCTTGCAGACCCTTTCACAAAAGCTTTACCGCAAAAGTCTTTTGATAGACATGTTGAAGGAATGGGTGTTAGAGTTGTAGGTGCATGGTTATGAGTCTAAGTGGGAGATTGTTAGGATATACTATTAACCATGCGTTTTGATATAGTATTAATATTGAACAATTGTTTATTATTTATTCAATTCAATAAAGTGTACATTAAATAGATCAATTGTCATATATGTGTCCTTAACTTATATAGTAGATGAGTTGGTGTATAGAGTTTAAGCTTATACACAGAAGATTAAATCATCAGTTCTTATAAGTTAAAATTTATAGTTCACAATCATAGATGAAAATTTGGACAAAATCATCAGAAAGATTGTAGCACGAGATTAAATGTAATTTATCTTGATTATGAGAATGGCATAGTTCTAACTTCTCGTGCTAGTGCATTTGGTATGTATTGAACGGGACCAAGCAGAGATAGTTGTTTTAGACTGACTGATAAAAACATATTCTCTAAACTATTAAATGTACTTATATTCTTAATCTTGATATAACGATTATGATCTGTATATATTAATTATCATTTTGGTTTATTAAAAGGTAAGATTCTGAGATGGGTCAATATGCCTGGTAGATTGGATGATAATAATATATTGGTGAAATAATTAGTTAGTTGATGGAATCCATGTCTCAGTATAGAGATTGATGATACACCTTTTATGAGAAGCTTGTAAGTTTTCATGTGTAAACCCGGCCGGTAGATTTATGAATCTGGCACATGAAATAAGTTAAGTATTGCTCTAAAAGAAGTTAATCATTGAATTAAATTCGTCAGTAATTTAATTTATTGATTAGTATCGGTAATCTTAACATGGGGAATTAAATAAGTGTTTAGTGGTGAATTTCGAAATAATAGAGGAGTTCAATTACGAATTTTTAGTGGAATGATTTGTAATTTATTATGGTAAGAATAATTCAAATTAGTTATTTAGAATTATTTCCATAATAGGAAGCCTCAGTAATAAATTCTGTGGTCCCTCCAGTGCCCAATTCAACTAGAACTCAGAATCCTATTTTCTAGTAGAAGATGGAAAAGTAGCCTTCTTTTTCTTTGGATAGAAACGTGTGTTTCAAGTCCAAAAAGAAAAAGGATTTGCTTTTCTTCTCCTCTTTGGACTAGGAAGACATCTCTATAAATAGGGATTCTTCTAACCTAGATTTGATCAAGTATTCTAAATACAATACTTGCCCACCCAAGTATTGAGAGAGTTCAGTTGTTGATTGGGATCACTGTAGAAGACTATAGAACTGGAGTTGGATTTACTTCAAGATATCTGCACACGCTTCAAGAGGTAATCCTGAGTTAATTTTCAGCATACTTTGTATGTGATAACTATTTGTGATTGTTATTTATATTCATGCAAGATGTATGATTCTGGAATGCTTCCGCTGTGTATGCTATTTTCCAACAAGGATATCAATATATGTGATTTGTCAATTATTCATCATGTTTGAATATTTTGGTATTTATTTATGAATTAACGTTTGCTCATATGGGAACATTGTATAAACATTAGAAAAAATCTGATAGTTTTTTCAAGGCATAATACGTAAATGTGCTCTTTAATTTGACTTCAAATCACATTTATGTCCTTCAACATTGGATGTGCACAAATAGACACTTAAACTTATAAAAAGTTGAACAAATAGACAACACATGTCCTACATGTCATTTTTTGTTCTACATGGTGTCCTACGTGTATTGTGCCATGTAGGACTCATGTGTTTATTTATTTGAAAGTTGGATAGTTAAAGTGCTTGTTTGTTCATTATGAAAGTTGAAAGTCAAAGTTAAATTTGAAGCCAAGTTTAGAGTCTAATATATTTATTATGCCTTTTTTACAACTTGTAAGGTTTGCATGCTGTTTTCGTTTTTGGGTGGAAGGGGTGGATGGTCATGAGAAAAATATAACTTAAGAAAATCAAATTTTATATATTCAAATAAACTTCAATATCATATCAATCTGATTTTTATCATATGTCCAAACATGCCCTTGCCCCTTAGTATTAATCTAGAAAATTTTCTAATTTTTCCATATTTAATTGAACAAATTTTTTTTTTTTGAAACATATTTTTCGGAGAAAATAAGTTGCCTAAATATAAATGAGGAGAACACCATTCTTTTAAGATAAAACCGTTTCTATAACCAACCTTTTATATTTATTGTATCTTGCGCAACCATTTAATGCCTTCAACATGATCATTACAAAATGTTTTTGAAATAAAATCTTTTTTTACTTATCAAACACTAGAAATAAGTTTTAAAAAAATAATTTATTTTTCAAAAAAAAACATTTTTTTGTAAAAAATATTCCCGTCAAATCAAATACATGGACCCTAAGTTTCTCATTATATTTTTTAGTAACGATTTATAGTCATGTAAAGAAAATTTAATCCCTTATAGAGCTTCATAACATGAAGGTAATTTTAAACTATACTCTAAAGTTAAATAGTAAATATTGACTATTTTTCTTTAAAAAAATTTAATCCCTACTATACTCTAAAGTGGAATAGTAAATATTGAATATTTTTCTCACAATATTGACACATGGGTCCACTCATTACGTGTTCCAGCTTTATTAGTGTCAAAAATAAATACAAAATAATTTACCAACGACACAAGTATATATAAATCAACAGTTTAACGAATAGTAAAATTAAATATTTAAAATAAAAAAAAAAACACAAAGGAAAATTGAGGAGGAAACTTACACCCACACTTTGTTCTGCAGCATTACCTGAAATGTTAAGTTGAATTAATACATCAAAATCAGAACTATAGAAGGATTTAAGTTCTACTTCCTCTGTCTCAATTTATGCATAATTTCGAAAGTCAAATTTCTTAATTTTACTCATGAATTTGAATATAACATTATGTGAAAAGTATAATTAAACATAACAATTAATAATTTTTAAAATATTTAAATACTATTTTGAATTACGATAATTTTTTTTTTTTTAATTCACAAAATTTAAATACTATCACATAAATTGAAACAGAAAAAATATGAAATTGTACTCTCTATTTTTACCATTAGCAGGTTTTGCAGATGTAGTGAGGGATTGACCTTGGAACCTGTTGGACATATCTACAATGACAATGAACCTCTCCATATTTTCAATTTTGTTTACCAATGACTAAGATTATGCTTTATATGTTTATATATAGTTGAAAACTTATATCTACTTCAATTTTATATTCATAATCTATATGATTTTTATTTGTGGGAGAGGTTTAGCCATCGCTTTGGATGAGATTTTTTCTACCTAATAAATAATTTAAATAATTTCATTCATTATTTTTGTAATAATTGTTTCACTGTTTCCCTTACAATGTAAGTTGTTTAGTCATGATATACATGCACTGTGGGGTGCTAGTACTGTTTGGAGAAAACAAATAACAAAATTATTTATGACAATAATACCAACATACCATTAAAATTCTATATATGCCTAAAAGAAACTTTAGACATCACATGTTTAAAGTTATTGTCAAATCAATAAACTTATAATTTTTTGGCATTGCAAATATGACTTAAAACTGTAATTCAGAAAATTAGGTATCTGCCCACTTGATGAGTTGTTTTTTGTTAAAAAAAAGTTATAGCCTATTTATTGTTGTTATTGATTTACTTCTTTTCTTACTTCTTTGATATGCTTAATTGAGATGATGATCTATCAGTGCGAAGGAAAATTGGAAGTGTTGGGTTATGGGTCTTTTTTCCCTTCCTATGTGGATAAATAAAAGCCCAATTTGGACCAATTCATTTTTGCCCATAGGCCCATTTTTATTAGGCAAATATAAGCCTATCTAGGTCTTATTTTCAAATACACAGAGAGTTTTTTCAGCAGCCAAAAAGAAGAAAGAGAGCAGTTTTCGCAGTCAAATTCAGTCATAACAACCAACTTCAAATTGCGATTCCCGCTTCGTTTCTTGTCCGATTGAGCTGATTTTTGGACAACATATTATCTTCATCTCAATCTTTGATTAGGAACTGACAGAGTTGGATTTGGTGGCCTGCAGCTTCAGTTTTGCTGTTGTGAACAGTAGCTGCGAAATTGGTGATTTTGCTCCTTTAATTCTCTAGATTTGGTGCAATCTTATTTTGTTGTTGCTCGCTGTTTGGCACTTGTTTTGTGGCCAATTTTGGAGAACAATATTGTAACTCTTGGTGATTATAGTGGAGCTTTTGGTCCCGTGTTTTTTACTCTTCACATCAAAGGGTTTTCCACGTAAATCTTGGTGTCTTGTGTGATTGGTTTATTATTGTCTTGTTATATTTGTTTGGTTGAATTACTTGCTGCTTTACTATTATATTGCTTGTGGTTGTTTGTCTTCTCTTGGTTCAAATCGAGAAGGGAAAGTATAGACTTGGGTATTCTTCCGCTGTTATCCGGTCAGGCATTCTTTGTTAGTGCCTTGTCTTTCCCAACAAAGTGGTATGAAAAGTGAAGAAAAAGAAAGGTGGTTTGATGCTATGGAAGATGAGATTAAATCCTTGCATGATAATCATACCTTTGATTTGGTTAAGTTACCTAAAGACAGAAAAGCTTTGAAAAACAGGTGGGTTTTTCGGGTGAAACACGAAGATGGTAATCCAGTTCCACGGTACAAAGCTAGATTAGTTGTCAAGGGATTTAATCAGAAAAAGGGATTTGATTTTGATGAGATATTATCTCCAGTTGTGAAGATGTCATCCATTCGTGTGGTTCTAGGCTTGGCTGCAAGTCTAGATTTAGAGGTTGAGCAAATGGATGTTAAAACTGCTTTCCTCCATGGTGACTTAGATGAAGAAATTTATATGGAGCAACCGGAAGGTTTTGAAGTCAAGGGAAAATAGAATTATGTTTGCAAATTGAAGAAGAGCTTGTATGGTTTGAAACAAGCTCCCAGGCAGTGGTACAGGAAGTTTGGTTCTTTTATGAGTCAGCAGGGCTTCAAGAAGACTTCTTCAGACCATTGTGTTTTTGTGCAAAAGTTCTCTGATGGTGACTTTATTATTGTGTTGCTTTATGTTGATGACATGCTTGTTGTTGGTCATAATACTTGCAGGATTCAGAAGTTGAAGCAAGAGTTGAGTAAGTCTTTTGCTATGAAAGACTTAGGACCAGCAAGGCAGATTCTTGGCATGCAGATTGTCCGTGATAGAAAGGCCAAGAAATTGGTATTAATCATAAGAGAAGTACATTCAGAAAGTACTTCACAGATTCAGCATGGACAAGCTAAGGTTGTCAGTACACCTTTAGCTATGCACTTCAAATTGAGCACGAAACAGTGTCCTTCTAGTGATGATGAGAAGGAAGATATGAAGAAAGTTCCTTATGCTTCAGCTGTTGGTAGTTTGATGTATGCGATGGTTTGTACAAGACCGGATATTGCTCACGCTGTTGGAGTTGTTAGCCGTTTTCTTTCTAATCCGGGAAGAGAACATTGGAATGCTGTGAAGTGGGTTTATGAGATATCTTTGTGGCACTTCTAGTCTGAGTTTGTGTTTTGGTACAGGGAAGCCTATTCTTTGTGGTTATACTGATTCAGACATGGCTGGTGATGTTGATACTCACAAGTCTACTTCAGGGTACTTGGTTACTTTTGTAGGGGGAGCTGTGTCTTGGCAATCTAGGTTGTAAAAATGTGTTGCTCTATCCATTACAGAAGTTGAGCTTATTGCTATCGTTGAAGCTTGTAAAGAATTGCTTTGGATGAAGAGATTCTTGGGGGAACTTGGTTGTGCTCAAGAGAGGTATGTGCTTTATTGTGACAGTCAAAGTGCTATACATCTTGGCAAGAATTCTACGTTCCATGGTCGGTCTAAACACATTGATGTGAGATACCATTGGATTCGAGATGTGTTGGATTCTAAGTTGCTTGAGCTTGAAAAGATTCATACAAATGACAATGGTTCCGATATGATGACTAAAGCTTTGCCAAGAGGGAAGTTTGAAGATTGTTGCATGGTCGCCGGGATGGCGGTCTCCTCCACATAGTCGTGAGGGGGAGAATTGTTGGGTTATGGGTCTTTTTTCCCTTCCTATGTGGATAAATAAAAGCCCAATTTGGACCAATCCATTTTTGCCCATAGGCCCATTCTTATTAGGCAAATATAAGCCTATTTAGGTCTTATTTTTAAATACACAGAGAGTTTTTTTCAGCAGCCAAAAAGAGAGAAAGAGAGCAGTTTTTCGCAGTCAAATTTCAGCCATAACAGCCAACTTCAAATTGCGATTCCCGCTTCGTTTCTTGTCCGATTGAGCTGATTTTTGGACAGCATATTATCTTCATCTCAATCTTTGATTAGGAACTGACAGAGTTAGATTTGGTGGCCTGCAGCTTCAGTTTTGATGTCATGAACAGTAGCTGCGAAATTGGTGATTTTGCTCCTTTAATTCTCTAGATTTGGTGCAATCTTATTTTGTTGTTGCTCGCTGTTTGGCACTTGTTTTGTGGCCAATTTTGGAGAAAAATATTGTAACTCTTGGTGATTATAGTGGAACTTTTGGTCCCGTGGTTTTTTACTCTTCACATCGAAGAGTTTTCCACGTAAATATGGTGTCTTGTGTGATTGATTTATTATTGTCTTGTTATATTTGTTTGGTTGAATTACTTGCTGCCTTACTATTATATTGCTTGTGGTTGTTTGTCTTCTCTTGGTTCAAATCGAGAAGGGAAAGTATAGACTTGGGTGTTCTTCCGTTGTTATCCTGTCAGGCATTCTTTGTTAGTGCCTTGTCTTTCCCAACAGGAAGAAGCTGAAATATTTCACATATCTCTTGCAGTTAGTGTATATTACATCTGACAGGAGAGGAACTAGAGGACTTTTCAAAAGATTATAAGAAACAATGATGTTCTAGTCAAAAATATTATCCAAGAAGTCCACATAAGAGGGGGGGATAAAGGTGAAAATTGAGCATGAAACTGCAGTTGGTAGATTGGTACCCTGTGTAATTAATTAACTTCTGATATGAGAGGGATAGGGTTACCAAAGACTAGGAATAAATTGTTTCCATGCTGAGAGTATATAGTCCTGGAGATTTCCAGACTGATTTTCTTTTCCAAGTGATTTGTATTTCTCATTTTGGTTGATAAAACTGTTTATTTACCAGAAGAGATTGCAGATATTACAATCAACCTCACAAATTGCTTTGAATTGAGGGGTTTCCATAACCCTCCACTAATTTTAATTAAATTTGTAGGTGTTGAAGCCTCAGCTACACTTACAAATAAAGTAACTTTAAAAGAAATGATTCTTTAAAGGTAAACACAAATAGGTCAGAGGGGGTACATGTACACTACCAATCTTTTTTTCTTTAAGTCAAAAAGTAATTATTATTAAGTAATTGACCCAGAGATTTGATTTTATTTGGATTTATTTAGATGTATACTACTGTAACAATTGCTTTTAACTTATTATAAAAAAGACTAATAGAATACATCATTTTAGATATATTCCCTCGGACCTATTTATGTCTATTACCTTTTTAAGAATCATTTTAAAAGCCATCACCGAGGCTTGTGAGTCAGTGCAGTAGGGAGGGGGGGGTAGGCTTGACTCCAACCATGTCAATTAATTTCCAAAAATGATAAAAGTTAGACGGGTAATGAATCAAACCTTTCCAACTATTATCATCCACGCCAAAATAAACCCCATTCCAGATGAGAAAAGGATCATCCTAGTTCCTTTTCTACAAAACAGCTAATGAAAAGATTCCGCTAACAAAAATTTCCTTCTCATGTCTTCACCTCATGGTGGGAGTGACATTTGTCTAGTTAAAGTAAATTTTTAATTTCACTTAGAAAGTGTTGGTTCAAGACCCCCTCCAAATTTGTATCTTTTTTAGGAATTAATGGACATGGTCAAGCCTCCCCCCCCCCCCCTCCTTCTACATCATTGACTCGCATTTGGTTTCAAATATACAAACTCCATATTTATAGATTCTTTTTAACCACTCCCTATAAGAAAATTTATTCATAATTTTTTTATTTATTGAATTTTCATAATAAGTCAAATTACATAACATAAATTAAGACGATAGGCATAATTAATAATCAACCAGCCTTACGAGAAGCTGGTTTTGACTGGAGGTGTTTGCAGTTTTAGCTCTTGTTTCATGTAACACTGGTCCTTGTGTGTTTCTTGTTCCATTTCCCTGTAATATTTCAAGAAAATGATCTTTATTAGCTACAAAATTATATTACATGAAAACATGTGTTTTTTTTCCATACATCTTAGATATATATATTGTTACCAATTTTTATGCCATAATTTTATTTGTTTTTAGCTAGTTAAGAAATAACCTTTTTTATATTTAGCTTATGTTTCAACGTATAATATGAAGTTATGAATTTAAAATAGTGTTTGGGCTTTCAATTTGAGTTCATGATCTCAAATCTCCAAAATGCATGATTTAGAACTTTAAATCATGATTTCAAATCTTTTATGTTGCAAAATCTGACCTATAAATATATTTTGTAAAAAAAAATAGACTCATAAATTTTAAATTTGCCAAAAAAGACTGGAGTCAATTTCCTAAATGACCACCCAAGTTAAGGGAATTACCTTAAAATATTATTTATGTTTCATTTAGAATCAAAATATCACTCAACTATCACTATTTTCCTCCAATACACTTGACAATTCAAAAAACATCACTCTCTCCTAGTTGGCATGACATGTCATTAAAGTTTTTTTTAATAATAGACTAATTTAATTCATTAAACTCATTTAACTAATATAATGATCATATTATTTTTAATTAATTTATTAAGAATAAAATTTCATACTTACAATCTTTATCATAATTAAACTTTTTATTTTTCATGTTATGCAAAATGCGTTTTTAAAAGTACTATCATCTCATCAATTTTCAATACTTATAAACGTATACATTCAAAAAAAAAAGATATATAAATCACTTATGAACACTAATTTATTTCAATTAATCATAAATTGTATAATAAATCAATAATATTAAAGGTCGATTAATTATTAAAAAAATAATTATTTGGATGCTTTGAAATCCACATATACTAACAATATCTTTTTTTATATGAAAATATAAAGTGAATAATATTTATAGAAAATAAAATTTTGATCTTTATTTATTAGTATATTAACCTCATATAATATGTATAGTATCGAATTAAATTAGCAAATTCAATTAATTATTAGTTTCTTTATTGATGTTTAATTGTATGAAAAATTATAATATAATATAGAATAAAAGAATAATAATAGAAATAAAATTAAAAAAAGTTAAACAATAATTTTCTCTTTCTTACCAATTTTTTTGTCAACCTTGCAAATTTATCTAAATACTTTTATTTAAAAAATTATTTAAATTTTTTAAATAATTAATTAGGAATTTTAAAATTATCAGGTAATAAGTGCACACTGAGATTTTTTTATTGAATTTTGTTTGGTGACAATATATAAAGTTACTACACTTTTTAAAATACTTTTCTTATAATCTTCATAAATTCTCATGTAATTTATATATTTAAATTCTCATGTAATTTATATATTTATTTTATAGAGACATAAGTTTGATGAATTTAATAGGTCTATTATTTTTTTAAAATGATTATTTAATGACAGGACATATCAACTAGAATTTAAAGAGACTTTTGAGTTATTTAGTATTTCTAATGGATAAAAAAATATAATATTATTCACTTTTTCTTCTTCTTTTCTTTTTAAAAAAATAATTTCGAAAGCATGAATTGCAAAATATACAATTAATATTATTGTAATAGTTAATTGACCTTTAATATTATTGATTTATTAAACAACTTATGATTAATTGATGTAAATTAGCGTTCATGAGTGATTTGTATATCAATATTTTTTTGAATGTATGTGTTTATTAGTATTCAAAATTGATAAAATTATAGTACATTTTAAAAATGTATTCATCATAACATAAAAAAATAAAAAGTTTAATTATGATAAAAGATTTTAAGTATGAAAATTTATTCTTAAGAGATTAAAAATAATATGATCATTATTATAGTTAAATAGGTACAATGAATTAAATTAGTCTATTATTAAAAAAAACTTTAATAACATGTCATGCCAACTAGGAGAGAGTGATGATTTTAAAGTGTCAAGTATATTTGGAGGAAAATAGTGATAATTGAGTGATATTTTGGTTCTAAATGAAACATAAATGATATTTCAAGGCAAGTCTCTTAACTTGAGTGACCATTTAGGGAATTGACTCAAAAAGACTGATATGCAAAGAAGTTATTCTTACCACGTGAAAAGATTATATTAAAAAATTAACTAATTAATTACTATTATTATTATTGATTTGTGGATAATTATAAAACTATGTACATTTGAAGGTTTATAGAAAGGATATCTATATATGTCATTTTTCAATTATTCATCATGTTTGAATATTTTGATATTTGTTTATGAATTAATGTTTGCTCATTTGGGAACATTGTATAAACATTAGAAAAAAATTGATAGTTCAGAACTTGTAAGGTTTGCATGCTGTTTTCGTTTTTGGGTGGGAGGGGTGGATGTTTATGAGAAAAATATAACTTAAGAAAATCAAATTTCATATATTTAAACAAACTTCAATATCATATCAATATGATTTTTATCATATGTTCAAACATACCCTTAGGAATAATCTAGAAAATATTTTCTACTTTTCCCATATTTAATTGAACAAATTTTTTTAAACATATTTTCTTGGAGAAAATAAGTTGCCTAACTATAAATGATGAAAACACCATTCTTTTAACACAACAATTTCTATAACAAACGTTCTATATTTATTGTATCTTCCTCATCCATCTAATGCCTCCAACGTGATCATTATAAATTTTATTTGAAATAACTTTTTTTTTACTTAACAAACACTAGAAATAAGTAAAAAAATAATAATTTATTTTCCAAAAAAAAAAATATTTTTTCGTAAAAAATAATCCCTACAAATTAAGAACACCCCAAGCTTCTCATCTTATTTTTAGTAATGATTTATAGTCATGTAAAAAAAATTTAATCCCTTATAGAGCTTCATAACATGAGGGTAATTTTAAACTATACTCTAAAGTTGTATGATAAATATTGACTATTTTTCTGTAAAATATTGACACATGGATCCACTCATTACGTGTTGGAGCTTTATTACTGTCAAAGATAAATATAAAACAATTTGCTAATGACAAAAGTATATATGAATCAACTGTTTAATGGATAGTAAAATTAAACATTTAAAAAAAAAAAAAACACAGGAAAATTGAGGAGGAGGAAACTTACACCCGCACTTTGTTCTACAACGTTACCTGAAATTTTAAGCTGAATTAATACATCAAAATTCAGAGCTATTGAAGGATTTAAATTCTACTTTCGATAGTCAATTTTCTTTATTTTACTCATGAAATTGGATATAAAGTTATGTGAAAAATATAATAAATTATTATTATATGAATTAATAATTTAAAATATTTAATCAAATTTTTTACTTCTTTGATATGTTTACTTGAGATGATGATCTACCGAAAATAGTCCTTTTAACCTATAGAGTAAAATAAAGTTGCATAAACAATATCCTCCTAAATCTCACTGCATATGTTGTTCTTATTGTAATTATGTTTGAGCTTGGCACTACAAAAAAAAAAATCTGATTAGTGGAGATTTAATTGCGGGTATCAATTGTGGAGACCAAGAAATGCACGAGGCTTAAATATTGTAAGTATTCAGGAGTAGAACAATGCAGCGCGATCTGCAAACTGTTGTGGATTCTGAATAAGAAAAAGGACAAGTTATGGGTAACACATGTACTATGGGAAGCAAGGGATAGTGTGGAATACACTGTTGCGGAAACCGAATATATAGAGAGTGATGGAATCACAACTACTATATCTAAAGGTATCTAGTAAATGAGACAACAAGAGAAAGAACACCAGGAATTAACGAGGTTCGGCAAACTTTTGTTTTCTTTTGCCTACTCCTCGGACACAACCAACCAATATTTATTTCACTCCAAAAGAGTACAAGTGAAATACTACAAGAGAGAAAGAAGAACAAATGCCTTAGGAGATGAGAAGGCAAGTGAGAGGTGTTTTACAAATGAATTAGGAGCTACCTATTTATAGGAGTAAATTCTTCCTATTGATGTAATCCATGACATCACAATATGTCAAAATATCAACATTTACCTTGTGAAATCAATTTATGGTTCACCTAAATTTCACCTACAAAAGTTGCTATCTTGACTTTCATACCAATGAAGAATTATCCTCCTAACTACCATATCTTCTCATTAATCCATTTTTGAATCTTGTCAAATTTAACAAATCTCCACCTTGGCAAGATTCTCCATTTTCAACTTTCTCTCAACAACAATTTTGATTGTGTCTTCAACCCTAATCTTCAATGTTCAACAATGTTGATCAAGTTCAAACAATGTTGAAACTTGACTGCAGACACCACTTTTGTCAACATAGCAGCAGGATTATCTGTAGTATGAATTTTCTGCATTATGACTCCACCATCTTCTATGATTTCTCGTATGAAATGATATCAGACGTCAATGTGCTTCGTCCTTGCATGATAAACTTGGTTCTTTGCTAATTGAATAGCACTCTGACTATCACAAAATATTGTGATTTCTTCTTGTCCAATACCAAGCTCTCTAAGCAATCCTCGAAGCCAAATTGCTTCCTTCGCAGCCTCTGTAATTGCCATGTACTCTGCCTCAGTGGTAGACAAAGCAACTGTTGACTGCAAAGTAGACTTCCAACTAACTGGTGCATTTGCAATAGTGAAAACATAACCAGTAGTTGATCTTCGTTTGTCCAAATCACCTGCATAATCTGAGTCACAATATCCAACAAGATATTGACTATCTTTCTGCTCGAAAACCAAACCAACATCTACAGTATTATGAATGTACCGTAGAATCCATTTTACAGCCTGCCAATGATCCTTTCCAGGATTGTGCATGTACCTGCTTACAACTCCAATAGCGTGTGAAATATCTGGCCTTGTGCAAACCATTGCATACATCAAGCTACCAATAGCATTAGCGTATGGTACTCTTGACATATATTCTCGTTCAGCTTCATTATTAGGTGACATATCATCATTAAGCTTAAAATGAGGAGCAAGCGGAGTGCTAACCAACTTTATTTTTTTATTCATACCGAATCTCTTTAGTACTCTCTTCAAATATTCCTTTTGAGATAAATAGAGTTTCTTTGAATGTCTATCTCTTTTTATCTCCATGCCAAGAATCTTCTTTGTCTCACTCAAATCCTTCATCTCAAACTCCTTTCTTAGTTGAATCTTTAGCTTCTCAATTTCCTCTTGACTCTTAGAAGATATCAACATATCATCAACATATAGGAGAAAGTATATAAAGGAATTATCTTCAAGCTTGCGCAAATACACAAATTGATCGTATTTGCTTCTTATGTACCTTTGCTGCAACATAAACTTGTCAAATTGTTTGTACCATTGTCTAGAAGATTGTTTCAATCCGTACAATGATTTTTCAAGTTTGCACACCATATTTTCTTTTCCATCAACTTTGAATCCTTCTGGCTGAGTCATGTAGATTTCCTCTTCCAAGTCGCCATGTAAAAATGCAGTTTTTACATCCAACTGAACTAGTTCCAAATTTAACTGTGCTACCAAAGCCAACAAAACTCTAATGGAGGAGTGTTTCACAACTGGAGAAAACACCTCATTATAATCAATTCCCTCCTTTTGAGCATATCCTTTGGCCACCAATCTTGCTTTGTAGCGAACATCTTCTTGGTTAGGAAATCCTTCTTTCTTTGCAAAAACCCATTTGCTTTCTTGCCCTCTGGGAGATTGGCCAATCTCCATGTATGATTCTGATGAAGGGACTGCATTTCTTCATCCATGGCAACCCTCCTCTTATCTTTTTCTGAACTTTGGACTGCGTCTTTATAAGTGGTAGGAATGTCATCAGCTGCAATTGAGTCTGCACAAGCCACCATATCTATGAGTTGAGCAAGTTTTCTTAATGTCCTTTTTGGCTTGCCGGTTGCTATTGATTCAAGTTGTGGTTGAGGTTCTTGAGATGGAACCTCTTCTTCGACTGGCTCTCCTTCAAGAAGAAAATTTTCTGTTGTTTCCTCGTTTGATCCCTGTGTTGGGAAAATTGTCTTTCCCTCAAACTCCACCTGCTTTGAAGCACCATCAATTTGTTTGACTTCTTCAACTATTACCTTATTTGTCAAGGTAGATTCATCAAAGGTGACATCCCTGCTGAAAATGACTTTTCTTGTCTCTGGACACCATAAACGGTATCCTTTGACTCCAGAAGTAATTCTCATAAATAAAGCTTTCTTTGCTCTTGGGTCCAATTTTGACTCTCTTACATGATAATATGCAATTGAGCCAAATACATATAAAGAACCATAATCTTCAGCAGGTTTTCCATACCATTTTTCAAATGGTGTCTTCCCACCAATAGCAGCAGATGGTAGACGATTAATGAGGTGGCATGCATATGTTATTACCTCAGCCCAAAATTCTTTGCCCAAGCCAGCATTGGACAACATACATCGAACTTTCTCCAGCAAAGTTCGGTTCATGCGTTCTGCCACTCCATTTTGTTGTGGTGTATTTCTTACGGTGAAATGTCTAACGATGCCATTTTCCTCACAAATTTTCTGAAAAAGATCATTTTTGTATTCGCCACCATTGTCTGTGCGAAGAAACTTGATCTTTCTGCCACTTTGAGTTTCTATCATCGCCTTCCATTTGAGAAAAATTCAAAATACTTCATCTTTTGTTTTCATCGTATACACCCACAATCTTCGAGAAAAGTCATCAACAATGGTTACAAAATAGTGTTTCCCACCTAATGAAGGTGTTTTGGAAGCACCCCAAACATCCGAATGAACATAATCCAAAATACCTTTAGTATTATGGATAGCTGTTCCAAATTTAACCCTTGTTTGCTTTCCCTTGATACAATGCTCAGAAAACTCCAAGTTGCAAGTTTTTATTCCTTTTAGCAATCCTTGATCTGATAAAGTTTTCAAGGATTTCCCTCCAGCATGCCCCAAGCGCATATGCCACAGCTTGGTCATTTCTGCCTCCTTCTCGTCATTGGATGTTGTTGCCGCTGTCCCAATAACTGTACTACCTTGATAGTGGTACATGTTATTATTTCTTCGAATTGCCTTCATTACCACCAGTGCACCAGAGCATATTCTCATCACGCCATTATCTGCAATGACTTTGAACCCCTTTGATTCTAGGGCTCCTACAGAAATGAGATTTTTCTTCAAATCTGGTACATATTGAACATCTGTTAATGTTCTACTTAATCCATCATGGTTCCTTAATCAGATTGAACCAATACCATATGCGGTAAGAGGATTATTGTTTGCAGTGTGAATAACTCCACATTCTCCTTCTTGTAAATCAATAAACCAGTCCCGATTGGGACACATATGATAACTACAAGTTGAATCCATCAACCATACATCAGATGATTTGGATGGATCTGTTGTAACTAGTGAGTAATCGGAATCATCACAATCAGCCACATTTAAATCCATGACAGCCTTCCCATTATTTGGTTTGGCTTTGCTATTCAACTTTGGGTAGTCTTTCTTCCAATGCCCTTTTTCTCGGCAAAAGGCACATTCATCTTTGTTGAGTCTTGATCTTGACTTGGATCTCCCCTTCTTCGTTCTCATATGATTTTGAGAACGACCTCTCGCAACTAGTGCTTCTGCTTCTCCGCCTTTTTGTTTTTCTCTCTTTCTTTGTTCATAACTGTATAAGGCAGAACAAGCTTCTTTGAGAGATACTTCATCATTCCCATGCAGTAGAGTCGTTTCAAGATGCTCAAACTCATCGGGAAGTGAACTTAACAACATTAAGGCCATATCTCCATCCGTAAAAGTCACGTCCATATTTCGCAAATCTGTCGCCAACTTATTAAAGCTGGTGATATGATCATTCATTGTGCTACCGAGAACATAAGTGAAGCGTAACAGTCTTTTTTTCATGTAAAGTTTATTTTGACTATTTTTCTTTAAGAATTTCTCCTCCAATGAATTCCATAATTTATTTGCAGATGTTTCCTTCGTGTATGGATACTTTTGTTCTCTTGCAAGGTAAGAACGAATGGTACCGCAAGCAACACGGTTGATAATCTTCCAATCTTCTTCTCCTACACCGTCTGGTTTCTTTATTCAATGGCAATATCTAGCCCTTGTTGAAAAAGAACATCAAGGACCTCGCCTTGCCACATTCCGAAATGTCCTGACCCGTCAAAAATTTCAACTGCAAATTTTGCATTTGACACAATTCTTGTCATAAGCGAAGATGCCAATGATGACGTATTATTGACACTTGATGTGGACTCATCAATTTTCTTGTCTCCCATTTTACTACAAATACTATTTACCAGCTAACAATGCAAAGACCAAAGTAAATCTTTTTCGGATGTGGAAGTTCAGACTATGCTGCAACTACAGAGCATACTCAGATAATACCTTGGCTCTGATATCAATTATTGCGGAAGCCGAATATATAGAGAGTGATGGAATCACAACTACTATATCCAAAGGTATCTAGTGAATGAGACAACAAGAGAAAGAACACCAGGAATTAACGAGGTTCGGCAAACTTTTGTTTTCTTTTGCCTACTCCTCGGACACAACCAACCAATATTTATTTCACTCCAAAAGAGTACAAGTGAAATACTACAAAAGAGAAAGAAGAACAAATGCCTTAGGAGATGAGAAGGCAAGTGAGAGGTGTTTTACAAATGAATTAGGAGCTACCTATTTATAGGAGTAAATTCTTCCTATTGATGTCATCCATGACATCACAATATGTCAAAATGTCAACATTTACCTTGTGAAATCAATTTATGGTTCACCTAAATTTCACCTACAAAAGTTGCTATCTTGACTTTTATACCAATGAAGAATTATCCTCCTAACTACCATATCTTCTCATTAATCCATTTTTGAATCTTGTCAAATTTAACATATACAAGCAAACCGGACTTCATGGATGGTGAGGAGGATCATACAAACATAGAAAATGTTGAAGGATATGGGATGGAATGAAGCAAAAATGATACAAATGGACAAGATCTCAAATAAACAAGTATATCAACTCATGAGCGGGAATATCCAAAAGTAAAATGGAGGAAACTGATATGTAATACTAATGCATGCCCAAAGTGGAGTTTTATTCTATTTCTAACTTTACATGGGAGGCTCCTGACAAATGGAAGACTACTTAATTGGGGTAGTCTGGACTCTGGAGAACACCAAGTGTATATTGTGCAATGATGATTTAAACACATATTGTTCAACTGTTCTTACTCTGGTCAGGTTTGGTAAAAGGTCTTAAGGTGGCGATGTTAGGATCGAATCCACACACACTTGATGAATTAAGAACACAAGAACTTTCAAAAGAAAGAGATGAGAGATCTAGAGAGAGAAACCAATATTTCGCATATATCTTGCAGCTAGTGTGTATTACATCTGGCAGGAGAGGAACTAGAGGACTTTTCAAAAGATTATAAGAAACTATGATGTTCTAGTCAAAAATATTATCCAAGAAGTCCACATAAGAAGGGGGGATAAAGGTGAAATTGAGCATAAAACTGCAGTTGGTAGATTGGTACCCTATGTAATTAACTTCTGATATGAGAGGGATAAGGTAAGCAAAGACTAGGAATAAATTGTTTTGATGCTGAAAGTATATAGTCCTAGAGATGTCCAGACTGATTTTCTTTTCCAAGTGATTTGTATTTCTCATTTTGATTGATAAAACTGTTTATTCACCAAAAGAGATTGCAGATATTACAATCAACCTCGCAAATTGGCTTTAGATATACTCCCTCCGACCTATTTGTGTCAATTACCTTTTAAAGAGTTATTTTTAAAGTCATCATCAAGGCTTGTGAGTAGGTGCAAGGAGAGGGGGCTGGGTGTAGGCTTGACCCTGACCATGTCCATTAATTTCCAAAAATGATACAAAGTTGGACGGGGTAATGAACCAAACCTTTCCAACTATTATCATCCACACCAAAAATAACCTCCACTGCAGATGAGAAAAGGATCAGCCTAATTCCATTTTTACGGAATAATGAAAAAATTCAGCTAACAAAAATTGTTCTTCTCATATCTTCACCTCATGGTGGGGAGTGACATTTGTCTAGTTGAATTAAACATTTAACCTCACTTAGAAAGTGTAGGTTCAAGACCCCCTCCAACTTTGTATATTTTTTTGGGAATTAATGGACATGGTCAAGCCTACCCCCCCCTCCTTTCTATATTAGTAACTGACAACTCTTGGTCATGACTTTAAAAAAATGATTCTTTAAATGGTAATTGACACAAATAGGTCAAAGGGAGTACATCTAAAAAAGGATGCACTCTACCAATCTTTTTTTATCTTGTGTAAGAAAAATTATTACGTTAATATATAAACATTGACTTAGTAATTTGATCTTTTGGGTTTATTTAGATGTATATTGACGTAACATTTGCTTTCAACTTAACAGAAAAAGATTGTTAGAGGACATCCTTTTAGATCTGACCTATTTGTGTCGGTTACCTTTTAAAGAATCATGTTTAAAGCCATCACCAAGGCTTGTGAGTAAGTAGTGTAGGGGAGAGGGAGGGGGTTAGGCTTGACCCCAACCATGTCCATTGATTTTCGAAAATGATATAAAGTTGGACGGGATAATGAACCAACACTTTCCAACTATTATCATCCACACCAAAATAACCTCCACTGCATTTGAGAAAACGATCAACCTATACATCCATTTCTACGGGACAGTTAATGAAAAGATTCAGCTAACAAAAATTTCTTTTCTCATATCTTCTCCTCATGGTGGAGCGTGACATTTGTCTAGTTGAAGTAAACTTTTAACCTCATTTAAAAAGTGTTGGTCCAAGACCCCTTCTAATTTTGTATCTTTTTTGAGAATTAATGGACATGGTCAAGCCTAACCCCCCTATCTTTTTTGAGAATTTATGGACATGGTCAAGCCTAACCCCCCCCCTTTTACATCAGTGACTCACAACCCTTGGTCATGGCTTTAAAAAATAATTCTTTAAAAAGTAATTGACACAAATAGGTCAAAGGGAGTACATCTAAAAGAATGTACTCTACCAATCTTTTTATTTTAAGTAAAAGAATTTGTTACTTTAATATATAAATATTGACCTAGAAACTTTTTGGGTTTATTTAGATATATATTGACGTAACAATTACTTTTAACTTGAGAGAAAAATACTGGTAGAGTACATCCTTTTAGATCTGACCCATTTGTGTCTGTAACCTTTTAAAGAATCATTTTTAAAGCATCACCTAGGATTGTGAGTCATTGGTGTAGAGGGGGGAGGGGGTTAGCATTGACCCCAACCATGTCCACAAATAACCCAGAAAAAATACAAAGTTGGACGGGTCATAAACCAAACCTTTCCCACTATCATCATCTACACCAAAACAACCTTCACTGCAAGTGAAAAAGGATCAGCCTATACATCCATTACTACAAAACAATTAATGAAGAGATTTAGTTAGATAAAATTGTTCTTCTCATATCTTCTCCTCATGGGGGAGGGTTGAAATTTGTCTAGTTAAAGTAAACCTTTAACCACTTAAGGTATTAGTTCATGACCGGTCCAAGTAGTATCATTTTTTGGGAATCAGTGGACATGGTTGGGGTCAAGCATAACCCCCCCCCCCAAACACTAGTGAATCACAACCCTTGATTATGGATTTGAAAAAAAAAAGATTCTTTAGAAGGTAATTGACACAAATAGGTTAGATGGAGTATATCTTAAAGAATGAACTCTACCAATCTTTTTATCTTAAGTCAAAAGCAATTGTTACGTCAATATACATCTAACCATTGACCTATAAATTTGATTCTTTGGGTTTATTTTTATGTATATTAACGTAACAATTGCTTTAACTTAAGAAGAAAAAAACTTGTAGAGTACATTTATGTGTACTCCATTTAACCCATTCTGTCTATTACCTTTTAAAGAATCAATTTTTTAAAGCTATCACCAAGGGTGTTAAATCACTGGTTTAAAGGGGGGGGGAGGGGTTAAGCTTTACCCCAAACATGTCCATTAATTCCCAAAAAACAAAGTTGGACGGGGTCATGAACCAAACCTTTTCAACTATCATTATCTACACCACGACCTCCATTGTAGGTGAGAAAATGATCAGCCTGTACATCCACTTCTACAAGAAAGTTAATGAAAATATTTAGCTAACAAAAATTGCTCTTCTCATTTCTTCTCCTCATGGCTGGGAGTTGACATTTGTATAGTTGAAGTAAACCTTTCACCTAACTTAGAAGGTGTTGGTTCATGACAGCGTCAAACTTTGTATCTTTTTGGAGAATTGATGGAATGGTTGGGGTCCAGCCTACCCCCCCCCTTAGATCAGTGACTCACAACCCTTGGTGATGGATTTAAAATGATTCTTTAAAAGGTAATTGACATAAATAGGCCAGAGGGAGTACATCTACACAGATGTACTCTATCAAAATTTTTATCACCAGTTAAAAGCAATTGTTACGTTAATATAAATCTAAATATTAATATATAATTTAATTTTTTTGGTTTATTTAGATATATATTGATGTAACAATTGCTTTTGACATAACAGAAAAAGACAGGTAGAATACATCATCTTAGACGTACCCCCTATAACCTATTTCTGTTTATAATTGTTAAAGAATTATTTTTTAAAGCCATAACAAAGGGTTGTGAGGCAGTGGTGTAGAGAGGAAGGGGGGGAGGTGGTTAAATTTAAACCCGACTATGTACATTAATTCCAAAAAAAGGATACAAAGTTGAACGAGGTCATGAATTAAATCTTTTCAACTATCATCATCTACACTAAAATAACCTCCACTGAAGGTGAGAAAATGATTAACCTATATATCCATTTCAACAAGACAGTTAATGCAAAGATTTAGCTAACAAAAATTGCTCTTCTCCTATCTTCTCCTCATGGTTGGGAGTTGACATTTGTCTAGTTGAAGTAAACATATAACCTTGCTTAGAAGGTGTTGGTTCATGATCCCGTCCAACTTTGTATCCTTTTTTGGGAATTAATAGACATGGTTGGGGTCAAGCCTAACCCCTATCTACGCTAGTGAATCACAACCCTTGGTGTTGGCTTTAAAAATGATTCTTTAAAAGGTAATTGACACAAATAGGTTAGAGAAAGTATCTAAAAGGATGTACTCTACCACTCTTTTTAGCCCAAGTCAATATCAATTGCTACGTCAATATACATCAAAATATTGACCTAGAAATTTTATATTTTTGGGTTTATTTAGATGTATATTTACGTAACAATTTATTTTAGCTTATGAAAAAAAGACTGGTAGAGTACATGTAGTGTACTCCCTCTGACCCATTTGTACTTATTACCTTATAAAAAATTATTTATTTAAATTCATCACCATGATTGTGATTCACTAGTGTATGGGTGTGGGGTTCGATTTGACCCCAACCTTGTCCATTACTTCCCAAAAAGATACAAAGTTGGATAGGGTAAAGAACTAAAAATTTCCAACTATCATCATCTAAACCAAAAAAACCTCTACTGCAAGTGAGAAAAGTATCATTCTATACATCTATTTCTAAAAGACAGTGATGAAAAGATATATCTAACTAAAATTGCTCTCCCATATCTTCTTTTCATGCTGGGGAGTGGACATTTGTATAGTCAAAGTAAATCTTTGACCTAATTTAGATAGTGTTGGCTCATGACCTTATCAAAATTTGCATATTTTTTGGGAATTAATGGACATGGTTAGGGTCAAGCCTGACCCCCCCCCCCTACACCAACAAATCAAAACCCTTGGTGATGGCTTTAAAAAATTATTCTTTAAAAGGTAATTGAAACAAATAGGTCTAAGGGAGTACATCTAAAAGAACGTACTCAACCAATCCTTTTATCTTATGCCAAAAGCAAATGTTACATCTATGTACATATAAATATTAACCTAGAAATTTGGATTTTTGGGGTTTATTTAGATGTATATTGATGTAACAATAGACTTTAGCTTAAGATCAAAAAAAGACTAGAAGAGTACATTTATATGATTCCCGCCGATCCATTTGTGTCTATTACCTACTAAAGAATCATTTTGTTAAAGCTATCAACAACGGTTGTGAGTCACTGGTGTAGAGGGAAGGGGGATTAGGCTTGAACCGAACGATGTTCATTAATTCTCAAAGACGATACAAAGTTGGACGGGGTAGTAAACCAAACTTTTCCAACTATCGTTATCTACACAAAAACAAACTCCACGGCAGGTCAGAAAAGGATCAACCTATACATCCATTTCTACAAGAAAGTTAATGAAAAGATTTAGATGACTAAAATTTCTCTTCTCATACCTTCTCCTCAAGGTGGGGAATTGAATTTTTTGTAGTTGAAATAAAATATTAACCTCACTTATAAGGTGTTGGTTCATGACCCTGTCCAACTTTATATCTTTTTTAGGAATTAATGGACATGATTAGGGTCAAGCCTAACACCCTCTCTGCATTAGTGACTCACAACCCTTTGTGATGGATTTAAAAAAATATATTCTTTAAAGGTAACTGATACAAATAGGTTAGAGGGAGTACATCTAAAAGGCTGTAATTTTAGATGTACTCTACCAGTATTTTTATCTTAAGTCAAAAGCAATCGATATGTCAATATACATCTAATTATTGACCTAGAAATATGATTTTCTTGGGTTTATTTAGATGTATATTGACATAACAATTGTTTTTAACTTAAGAGAAAAAGACTAGTAGAGTATATCCTTTTAGATGTACACCCTCTGACCCATTTGTATCTATTATCTTTTATTGACACAAATAAGTCAGAGAGAGTACATCTAAAAGGATGTACTCTACCAATCTTTTTATCTTAAGTCAAGAAGCAATCGATATGTCAAATATACATCTAATTATTGACCTAGAAATTTGATTTTCTTGGGTTCATTTAAATGTATATTGACATAACAATTCTTTTTAACTTAAGAGAAAAAGACTAGTAGAGTATATCATTTTAGATGTACACACTATGACCCATTTGTATCTATTACCTTTTAAAAAATTCATTTTTTAAAGCCATCATCCAGAGTTGTGACGCACTGTGTAGAGGGTGGGTTAGGCTTGACACCAACCATGTCCATTAATTTCTAAAAATATACACTGTTGGACGGGGTCATGAACCAAATATTTTCAACTATCATCATCTCCACCAAAAGAACCTCCACTGCAGGTGAGAAAATGATCAACCTATACATACATTTCTATAAAACAGTTAATGGAAAAATTTAGCTAACAAAAATTTATCTTCTCATATCTTCTCCTCATGGTGGGAGTTGGCATTTTCTAGTTGAAGTAAACCTTTAAACACACATAAAAGATTATGGTTCATGATCCCGTCCAACTTGTATATTTTTTGGAAATAACGTACATGGTTGGGATCATGCCTACCCCCCCCCACCTACATTAGTGACTCACAACCCTTGTTGATGAATTTTCTTAAAAAATGATTCTTCAAAAGGTAATTGACACAAATAGGTCTGAGGGAGTACATCTAAAATAATGCATCTCAATCTTTTTATCATAAGTCAAAGTAATTGTTACGTCGATATACATCTAAATTTTGACCTTTTAAAATTATTTATACGTATATTGACATAACAATTGCTTTAACTTAAGAGAAAAAGTCTGGTAAAGAACACTTAGATGTATCCCCTCTGACCAATTTGTGTCTATTACCTTTTAAAGATTCATTTTTATAGTCATCCCACCACGGGTTGTGAGTCACTAGTGGGGGGGGGGGGTTAGGCTTGAGACAAACCATGTCCATTAATTCCCCAAAAAGATACAAAGTTTGACGGGGTCATAAACCAAACTTTTCCAACTATCATCATCTACACCAAAACAACCTCCATTGCATGTGAGAAAAGGATTGTCCTATGCATCCATTTCTATAAGACACTAATGAAAAGATTTAGCTAACTAAAATTCCTCTTCTCATATCTTATCGTAGTGATGGGAATATGACTTTTTTAATTGAGTAAACTCTTTACCTCATTTAAAAGGTGTTGGTTCATGCTCCCGTCCAAATTTGTATTTTTTTTTGGGAACTAATAGACATGGTTGGGGTCAAGCCTAACCCTCCCCCAGTCTCTAAATCACAACCCATGGTGTTGGCTTTAAAAAATGATTTTTTAAAAGGCAATTGATAGATATCGGTCAGAGGGAGTACATCTAAAAATATGTATTCAATCAATATTTTTATCTAAAGTCAAAAGTAATGGATATGTCATTATAAATCTAATTATTGACCTAGAAATTTGATCTTCTAGAGTTTATTTAGATATATATTGACATAACAATTGCTTTTAACATAAGAGAAAAAGACTAGTAGAGTATATCATTTTAGATGTACACCTTCTAATTTGTATCTATTACCTATTAAAAAATCATTTTTAAAGCCATCACCAAGGGTTGTGAGGCACTGTGTAGAGCGGGGTGGGGTTAGGCTTGACCCCAACCATGTCCATTAATTTCCAAAAATATGCAAAGTTGGACGGGGTCATGAACCAAACATTTTCAACTATCATCATCTCCACCAAAAGAACCTCCACTGTAGGTGAGAAAAATCATCAAGCTATACATACATTTCTATAAGACAGTTAATGGAAAAATTTAGCTAACAAAAGTTGTTCTTCTCATATCTTCTCCTCATGGTAGGAGTTGGCATTTTCTAGTTGAAGTAAACTTTTAAACTTACATAGAAGGTTATGGTTCATGACCCCGTCCAACTTTGTATGTTTTTTGGAAATAATGGACATGGTTGGGATCAAGCCTACCCCCTCCCCCCCCACACACCATACACTAGTGAATCACAACCCTTGGTGATGACTTTTTAAAAAAATGATTCCTTAAAAGGTAATTGACACAAATAGGTCTGAAGGAGTACATCTAAAATAATATACTCTATCAATCTTTTTATCCTAAGTCAAAAGCAATTGTCAGGTCAATATACATCTAATATTGACCTAGAAATTTGAGTTTTGGGATTATTTATATGTATATTGACATAACAATTGTTTTTAACTTAAGAGAAAAAGTCTGCTAGAGAACAGTTAGATGTATTTTCATGTATCTCCTCTGACCAATTTGTCTATTACCTTTTAAAGAATCATCTTTATAGCCATCATCACCGATTGTGAGTCACTAGTGTGTGGGGGGGGTAGGCTTGAGTCAAACCATGTCCATTAATTCCCAATAACGATACAAAGTTTGCCGGGTTCATGAACCAAAATTTTCCAACTGTCATCACCTACACCAAAATAACCTCCACTGAGAAAATGATTGGCCTATGCATCCATTTCTACAAGACAATTAGTGAAAATATTTAGCTAACTAAAATTCCTCTTCTCATATCTTATCCTCGTGATGGGGATTTGACATTTTTCTAGTTGAAGTAAACTCTTTATCTCATTTAAAAGGTGTTGGTTCATGACCTCGTCCAACATTGTATCTTTTGTGGGAATTAATAGACATGGTTGGGGTCACGCCTAACCTTCCCTCACCTCTACACAAGTGAATCACAATCCTTGTTGTTGTCTTTAATAAATGATTCTTTAAAAGGTAATTGACACAAATGGGTCAGATGGAGTACATCTAAAAGGATGTACTCAACCAATCTTTTTATCTAAAGTCAAAAGCAATTGTTATGTCAGTATACATCTAAATAATGACATAGAAATTTGTATTGTTGGGATTTTTTAAAATATATTTTTGGGATTTATTTTGATGTATATTGACATAAAAAATGCTTTTAACTTAAGATAAAAAGACTGGTGTACATCTATATGCATTCTCTCTGACCCATTTGTGTCTACTACCTTTAAAGAGTCATTTTTAAAGCCATCATCAAGGGTTGTGAGTCATTGGCTTATAAAATGGGTTAGACTTGAACCCAACCATGTCCATAAATTCCCGAGGAATATACAAAGTTGGATGGGGTCATGAATCAAACATTTCCAACTATCATCATCTATACCAAAATAATATCCATTGTATGTGAGAAAAGGATCAACATGTACATCCATTTCTACAAGACACCTAATGAAAATATTAAGCTAACTAATATTGCTTTTCTCATATCTTCTCCTCATGATAGGGAGTTGGCACTTGTCTAGTTGAAGTAAACCTTTCACCTTAACTTAAAAGGTGTTTGTTCAGGACACTGTCAATATTGACATGTTTTTTGGGAATTAATGGAAATGGTTGGTCTACATCAGTGATTCAAAACCCTTGGTGATGGATTTAAGAAAAAATATTTTTTAAAAGGTAATTGACACAAATAGGTTAGAGGGAGTACATTTATAAGGATGTATTCTACAAATCTTTTTATCTTAAGTCAAAAGCAATCATTACGTCAATATACCTCTATATTTTGACCTAGATATTTGACTTTTTTGGGTTTATCTAAATGTATATTGACGTAACAATTGTTTTTAATTTAAGAGAAAAAGAAAGGTAGAGTACATCCTTTTAGACGTACTCCCTCTGACCCATTTGTTTTTATTTTAAAGCCAAAACCAATGGTTGTGAGGCATTGGTATAGAGGGGGTGGGGTGGCGGGTTAGGCTTCACCCCAACCATGTCAATTAATTTCCAAAAAGATACAAAGTTGGATGAAATCATGAACCAAACCTTTCCAACTATAATTATCTATACCAAAACAACCTCCAGTGGAGGTGGTAAAAGGATCTTATACATCCATTTCTACATGATAGTTAATGAAAAGTTTTAGCTAAAAAAATTTTCTCATCTCATATCTTTTCCTCATGGTGGGGATTTGACATTTGTCTAGTTGAAGTAAACCTTTAACTTCATTTATAAGGTGTTGAACGGAGGTATAGAATGTTATGTTTTACTAGTTGAAGAAAATTTATCCAGGAACTCAACATTAATGTTAGCTCCCCTAATATAGTGAGTTATATCAACATTGACATTCGTGTTTCTTTGAGTGATATCCGTAATAATATTTTTCAACTTCTTGTTGCTAGTTCTCTTGTTACTCAACATGTTCACAATTACTATAGAGTCCATTTTCTAAGTTGCAGTTGTTAAGAACATTACTATTGCAAGCAATCAAACCAAATTTTGCATCCACAGATGAGGTTGGTCATGGCTATAGTTAAAAAATAAAATCAAACATCATTCAAATCAAACTTATTAAAAATCAATAGTTGATGGGGTTTGGCTAGGTTCGGTTTTTAATTTTTAAAATCAATAATATTTGATTCAGTTTTGATTTTGATATGGTTCTTTGTAAATAAAGCTTGTGCTCTTAATACTCTATGAGAAAGGCAAAGAGCAAATCTCAATTGCTATCTCTCATTATGTCACCAATCACAGTACGAACATTTTGCATATAACTTCCATCAATAATGATCTTGGAGTTTCCAATCTCTAGATTCTGCCAAAGGTCCAGTTTCAGGTGGGTGATAAAGTCGTAGTTCAGACTAATCGGCCTACTACGGGAGAAGATGGTCAATTTCAGGTGAAGCCAGTATCTATACCTCAGAGATAATAAATTATGAGAAATAATATTGTAGTTGTGAAGATACTGGTGCAATGATCTAATCCTCCTTCAGAAGATGCAACATAGGAGGACTTCAAAGTTGTAGTTGGAATATAATGACTTGCGAAGTCCAATAAAACAAACGTAACTGTAGACTACTTTTGTTTCATTTAAATTGAAAGACTGAGATCGAAATCAATTTATAAATAGCAAGGGCGTGGATTCAACCAGGAGACCAATGCAGTTAAGACTGCTATAACAACCCTGACATATGAGAGTGGGGTTCTTTCATGAAAAGTGGTATTTTCTAATCTCTTCTAAATTCTATGTTGCCTAGATTCTCTTTTCATTTCATATCCTTCTGTTTCTTCTTCTTCCTCTAATTCTCTTCTGTTTCTTCTTCTATCAGGACAATAGTTCGTCAAGGGAATACTAATTAGTTTATGTTTATGCCTTATTTTCTTATTAGGCTGTAGAAACGTTCAATTCAATTTTAATTCAGTTAAATGAAATTCTAGAAAATTGTCTCAAAAAGTTATTTTGTGTTGCATATATTCAATTATTTGTGAGTAAACTAGTTTGATCTGGACAATGGCATCAGAGCCTTAGATCTTACAAATGGTGATCTTAAAATGGATGAGGGTACTCATATAAAGCAGTTAGAGGAGAACTTGTTTGTCATGATAAGCAGTTAATAGACTTGTTAAATAATCATGAGGATGTCCACAACACCCAAACAGGAATCCAAGGTACACTTGAAATTATCTTAGATTATCGTACTGCATCGGAAAGGGCTCTTAAGAGTGCTCTTGTTGAGCAACAGCTACGTGGTGGATTGTTGCCCATTAGAGTACAATACAGGCAAAATAGACTTAAAGTTGTGCTTGCTCATCCACCCTAAGTGTGAGTTACCATCTTTCGAAGGTCATGACCCTAAGGTGTGGATTTGTGATTGTGAGAGGTATTTCAACCTCTACAAGATCTCTGATAATTAAAAAGTAAAAGTTGCTGCATTATATCAAGATAGATTGCTGAGAATTGGTATCATTTATTGATATTGATTGTTGGGGTAATTGGCTGGGCTGAGTTTAAAGGGGAACTGTACAACCAATTTGGGGAAACATTACTAGAGTATTCAGTGGAGGAGTTTAATAAATTGAACTTAAATTGTACAGTGGACGAATTTCTAGGGAGGTTTGAAGATTTGAAAGCACAAACGATCCTTAGGATTCCAGTTTTAACTGAAGCACACTTGCTGTCCAACTTTATGGAGGCTTTAAAGGAAGAAATCAAGTTCGCAATGAAGATGTTTAAACCTACTACCCTCAAAGGTGTTATTGAAAAGGCTCGGATGTAGGAGAAGGGAATTGAGGTTGCACAAAGGAGACATAAGCCCATCAAAAAACCCCACCCTATGGTGAATCAAACTACTAACTCCAGGTCCAATGTTAATGCTACTTCCAGGAACACTCCTTTCAGTACTAGTCGGTATGTGAGTATAGTAATAGCATTCGTCTTTATTTTTATGTGGCGATAAGTTTTTTCCAAGCCATCAGTGCCCAAGAAAGCTGCTAAATTTTTTAAAGGGTGAGAGCGAGCCTAGTCCTCTTGCATTGGAAGAGACTATGAAAAACCCCTTAGAGTGGAGACCTGTACAAAAATCAGTGAATTACCAGCAGATATGGTAATTGAAGGTGATATTGAACAAGCAATAGAGGAAGTTGTGTTTAAGTGCATTGTCTGGACACAATCGAGGGGTCAATTAAATATTACTGAAGGATAACATTAAGAACATAGACCTTACTATATTGATAGCCTCTCAGAGTTCCCATAGTTTCATGGATGCTAACACTGTCAAAGAGATAGGTTACCATGTTATATATTGCCCTCTGGTGCGAGCAATAGTAGAAGACAATAACTATGTGATGTGCAACTCTTTCTTGTTCTTGGATTCCAATGGAAAATTCATGCTAAGACATTTCAAGAAGATCTGTTGATAGTTCCACTAGGTGTATATGATCTTGTTATAGGGAATGATTGGATGAAAATCTATAACCCTACTAAGTTTGACCGTGAAAGGAATTGTGTAACTATTGGGAGGAAGAATAATAAGTTAGGGTTGAAAGGAATTTATGAAGAGGGCAATCTTAGCATGATCAATAGTGGTATTATGGGTAAGTTACTTAAAAGGGGAAATGCTTTAACTACCCATCTGTTCATGATGAACAATACAACAAATCAGGATTAAAAAAATGGAGGTTATACTATAGGTATTCGATAAGTTTGTTGATGTATGAGTCGAAGTCCTTACCTCCAATCAAATTTTTAGATCACAATATTAATTTGAAGCTTGGGTCTGACCCAGTGAGCTTAAGGCCAAATAGATACAATTATTTCCAAAAAATGAGTTGGAAAAACAAGTTAAAGAGATGTTGAATAATGAAATAATCAGGCTAAGTCAGTCCTCGCTCTCGTCCCCGGCCTTGTTGGTAAAAGAAAAGGATGAACTTGGGATTTTGTATCAATTATTGAGGGTTGAATGATGTCACAAAGACAAGTATTCAATTCCCATTGTAGAGTATTTGTTAGGTGAGTTACACGGATTTGTAATTTTTTTCAAGGTTGATTCAAGAGTTGGATATCATCAAATTATGATGAAGAGTGAGGATCTGTATAAGACCGCATTTAGAACTTATTTGGGGCAATATAAGTTTCGCGTTTTGCCCTTTGGATTGATAAATGTTCATGCCACATTTAAAGCCTTGATGAAATCAAGTGTTTCATCCTTATATTAGGAGGTTTGTCTTGGTATTCTTTTTTATGATATTCTTATTTACAGTCTTTAAATTGAAGATCATGTGCAACATCTGTTAACTATTTTTAAGACATTCAGGGAACAATCCTTATTTTCAAAAAGATCCAAATGCTCATTTCGCCAGTCAAAGTAGAGTACTTGAGTCATATTATCACCAATGAAGGAGTATCTACTTACCCAAGCAAGATTCAGGCGATCGTTGAGGCCTAGACAACACTTAGTGAAGGCTTTTAGAAATTATTTAAGTTTGACAGTTTATTACCAGAAATAGGTGGCTTTTATGATACTATCTGCAGACCCCTGATTGATCTACTTATGAAAGAGGCATTTTGGTGGTGCACGAAGTCAAACTCAACTTTTAATGCTCTTAAACTGAGATGTCATCTAACCTAGTTTTAGCCTTACCTGATTATACTCAGGTTTTTATTGTTGAAACTGATGTAAGCTATGGGGGTATAGGTGTTTTTCTCCCGCAAAAAGGTATACCTGTAGATACTTTAGTAATGTTTTAGCACTTACCCATAGGGGTAAGTCTATCTATAAGGAGTACATGGTCTTTTTGAATGTGGTATATAAATGGAGACATTACCTCCAATTCAACCATTTTGTGGTTAGAAATGATCATTATAACTTTAAATCTTTTGGAGTAAAGAATCATTTCAGCTATCCTACAAAAGGTCCTAACAACATTAATGGGGTTAGACTACGAAGTACAATATAAAAGGGTTACTGAAAATAGGGTTGTTATTGCCCTTTCTAGACAGAAAGAGGGTGTAGATGGTATTCGAATGCAAGAGACTGGTCAACTGATGACGATCAACACCACAATTCCGTTGTGGATACAGGAAGTGACCAATAACTATGACGGCGATAATCAATTCTCACGTTTCTACCTTAGACTACTGTAGGAAAACAAGGTCTTAGTCTATGGCATTCTTCTTCGAGTATTTCTTTTTTAAAAAAGAAAGGTATATGTGGATATCATAGAGTCATATTTGTATGGATATCATAGAGGGGTTACCGAAGACTAGAAACAAGATCATACTGGTGGTGGTGGACAACATGACCAAATATGCTCACTTCATTACACTTTCACATCCCTATACTGTAGTCACTATAGATGATATATTTTAGGGACATATACACTGTTTACATGGAGTTTCCGAGTCTATTGTCACTGACAGATACAAAAAAATTTGGGCAACTTTTGGCAGCCCCAGTTCAAGAAATTAGGTACATAGTGAATAGATGTTTGAAAAATTACTTGAGGTGTATGACTGCGAACAGACCTACTCGAGGGATTCATTGCATAAATTTTCACACTAATCTACAATACATACCTTTTGAAGCTTTATATGGTTACTCTCCACCTCAGGTGTCAATGGTCCTCTACTAAAAACCATGGTACTGCGGCTGATGATGAAGTAATGCGGCAACAACAGCTTCAACTATTGATGGATAACCTCAGTAAAGCGCAGGAAATGATGAAACTATATGCAGACAATAAGAGATCAAAAAAGAGAATTTCAGGTGAATGACTAGGTCTACCTCAAATTACAACCACATAAATAAAAATTTTGTTGCTTTAAGGAAACACTTAAAACTAAGATCCAAGTATTATGGACTCTATAGAGTGATTGCTAAGGTTGGTAATGTAGCTTACAAGTTAGAACTCCTCCCTGATTCTAAGATTCACTTAGTGTTCCACGTATCGCTTCTTAAGAAAAAGGTGGGTGACAAAGTCGTAATTCAGACTAATCTGCCTACTAAGGGAAAAGATGATCAATTTCAAGTGAAGTCAGTAGCTAGTCTTTACAGACAACAGATTAAGAGAAATAATGTTGTAGTTGTAAAGGTATTGGTGCAATGGTCATCTTCCGAAGGAAGATGCAACATGGGAGGATCAGCAATCCCTTAAGGCAAAGTTTTTGGGGTTTGATTGTTGATCTTTGAGGCTGAATTCATGGGAGCTGATATGTTATGATATGAGAATTCCAATGAAACAAATGTAGTTGTAGAGAGTTGAAGTCGAGTAAAGTAAAGGAGACTAATTTCATTTCTTTTAAATTGAACGACTGAGATTGAAATCAGTTTAAAGAATAGCAACGGCGAGAATTCAACCATGAAATCAGGACAGTTAACACTATCATAACCATCCTGACATGGGAAAGTGGGTTTTTTACATGAACAGTGGTATTTTCTCATCTTTCCTAAATTCTCTTTTATCCAGATTCTCTTCTCATTTCCTTCTATTTCTTCTCCTTCCTCTAATTCTCTTCTCCTTCTTCTTTTATCAGGTTATTCGTTCGTCAAGGGAATACTGATTAGTTTATGTTTATGCTTTATTTTAGGTAGTAAAAATTCTTAATTCAATTTTAATTCAGTATAATGAAATTCTAATCTTGACATATTGGGGGGGGGGGGGTTAACAAAGACTTCATTTCTAAAAAAAATCTAATAAAATGATTATTACCTTTTGTAGTAGGTGATTCCTTGCCTTCTTTCTTGTAGTATTCTCTAATCGACACAAGAGTTTTCCCTCTAAACTCACAAGAGTTTGCCTGAGATATTTGCTGATGAAAGGGTTTGTCGAAAACTGCATACAGTAGGGTGGTGGTTCAGCGGAGAGGATCGATAAGAGAGAAACCCTAGTCTTCAAAGAGTTCTGGAGAGTTCTTCATATCAATAGAGAGAATTTCTTTTTATAGATTTCCAAAAAATAATAATTTAGTCTTAAAAAATCCTATGTCTTTTTAGTCTTAAAATATTTGCGAGATTTTACTTTTAAAAAGTTAAATATTATTTTTCTAAATATTAGCTATGGATTTTAGGTCGGAATTGTGCATATAAGAGTTAGATAAATATTAAAAGGCCTAGCGATTAGAGCCGTCAATATGGGCTAGGCCCGTTGGGCCGGCCTAGCCTAACCCGGAATTTAGTAGTGCTGGGCTAAGATTTTTGGAGCCCATTTAAGAAAAGGGCTTTTTAGCCCGGCCTGAATAAGCCTGTTAATTTGAGGGGCTTGAGTAATATCGGTAGGGCCGGCCCGTGGGCTAATAAAATTAAATTAAAAAATATAATAAAATTAAAGAGAGTCTAAACTCAAAACAATTAGGTTAATATTTCTATTTAGATATTCATACTTAAAAAAACTTAATAAATTTTTTTAATGAGAAACTTCACATATAGCCACATCAAAATAATTAATTTACTCTCCATAGCTATAATTTGATAATTACAATTTTTAGCTATGTGTTATTTATAGCAGAGAGGTGAGCGAGACTAGGAGAGAGAGGAGAGAGACGAAAGAGAGGGGGAAAAGAGTTGGAGAAAGGTTAATTGTATATGTATATTGGTTAGATGATTGTATATTATACATATGTAATTATATATATGGCAAGAGAGACTGCGAGAGGGAGGAGAGAGGCGAGCGAGAGAGGGCAGAGAGTGGGAGAGAGGTGAATTATATATTTATATAGACTAAAAAATTGTATATTATACGTATTTATTTGTATATCCTGGCGAATTATACATATACAAACATGACAAATTATACAAATTCGAAGTCAACCCACGTAATTAATTATAATATTAGTCGCCAGTGGTAATTATAGAAAACTATAGCTGTGATGAGTAATTAAATAGTATAAGTTTGCTTATCCGTGTAATTTTTCCTTTTTTAAAATGGTAACTTAACTTAACAAATATTTTATAAAGACAAGTTTATTTGTGAATTTGATTAAAAAGTAGTAACATTAACATCATGTGATATTGTTTTGTCGATATTTATGATAATATTTTTAAATTATTATTTATAATTTAAATTAATAAAAAAAAATATATAATTTTTTAAAAAGTGGGCTGACCCGACCAGCCCGTAGCCCACGTACTTGTGGGTTGGGCCGACCATTTATCAGCCCACACCAAAAATGGGCTAACCTGGCCTGACCCGTAAAATGTCAAAGCATGTATGAGTTAGCCCGGATGAAGTGGGCTAGCCCATATTGACAGCTCTACTAGCAATGTATATTTGGTTGCAATATTTTTGTTCACGCCCAATTTTGACCCTCCTTTCCTCTAATTCATTTTTTTAGCTTCTAAAATTACAAATATGCGGAATACTTTATAATTCACTACTATTTTACATTTATTACTATTACACAGTAATTATCTATATTACTTTAGCTTTTATTATTTTTATGAATATCATCTTCCTATTATCATTTTCACTATTTTAAAATTATATAATTTATTTTCAAAACTTTACTACTATTACTTTATTGTTGTTTTCTTTAAATAGATTGTCGTTAGCTGTTACTTTATTTCAAGTTTCTTACTTGCTAAAAAATTTTGTGCGCTTGTTTATTTTAAATTAAGTATATAATCGTGTATTACATTAAAAAAAAATTTTGCCATTGAAGTGAAAGTTTTGTGTGTATGTGATACAATATGACAATATTCATAAATTTTGGAATGTTAGAATTCAAAGTAACAGTATATTTCTTTTATTGGTATTTAATTAAAAAAGAGCATCTTACCTTTCCTAACAAATCTTTTTTTTTTTTTTTTTTGACATTTACACCACCGGAGCCGACGAGTCCTACTTTAGGTCAAATCTTGGAATTTTAATTTAGTTAAAAAAAATAATAGTTTTTGTTTTTGAAAAAAAGACGAAATCTATACATTGTTTTAGCCCACTAGACACATGATATAACCTTGAAAAGTTCTTTTTTTTGTAAAATAAAGATTTCAACAACAAATGTTTTCTATATAAAAATCAACTCTTATTTTATGATTGTCTTGGTTCATGTGTCCAAGTGTAGAACTTTTCTAAATCCACATTATAAAAGATTTCTTAGTCAATTAATTTACCCTTATTACTATCTTTTCACATAGCCTAATTAATTAATTAAGTTCGGCTGATTAACCATTTTTGATAGATCTAAAAGGATGAATCAATCCTTTCCTTTAGATTAATTGAACTTGTACCTAGAATCTTATGTTTAGTAAAATCTTAAATGGAGTTAACTTTAGATAAAGAGTTTAATTAATTTTAGGTGTTTGGCGACTTATTAACTTAGATAATTAATTTAGAAATTACCAAAATATTGTACACTATTTTGTTCCAATTAAATGGGGTATAACAATTCTAGTTGATTATATCACCATCCATTAGTAGCTATTTAATTTAGAAACTACCAAACTATTGTACACTATTTTGATCCGATTAAATTTATGGTGCGTAAAATTGGCGCCAAATTTTGGCAACGTATTTGATATTTCATCGCTAGCCCATCATATGATGTTGTTCTACTTTTAGTTTTTTTAGTGATGTACTTGTAAATTTGTAGATGATTCGCCATTATTAAATAACAAAAATCTGTTTGTTGTTTGAATTTGTCGATAAACATAGATTTTTTTTAAATATCATATTACATGATCAAGTGAAGTCGAATGGACATTTAAGAACAACTACAAATCAATTGGAGAAGCAAATGATTTTAAGGAAAGAATGGTTATTCAAGGATACAAGAAAATAAAAAATAAAAAATAATGAGATGATATTTTTAAAATATATCAAATATGAAGAAAGTCTAATTGATCCTGAATCCTGCCGAGAGAGCTTGAAGTTGACCAAAGATGACACATACGATTTTGTTGATGCTACATAATTAAAAAAAATGGTAGGGAGTCTAAAACACGTAACTTCTACCACTATAACAAAAGTATCGTTAGCGTTATTTAATTCTTAATTACTGCTAAATATGTATTTTTAGCGGCAATTGTCACTTTTTGTATATGTCCTTTAAGCCTTTCGCGACATTGGTTCTAATGACACTTAACTAATATCGATAAAGACTTTAGCACTTTTTATTAGTGTCAATATTTAATACCGATAAAAATCATTTTTGTTATAGTGTACAAGGTATGATTTTGCTTATGGAGTTGGACTAATTAGCAGATTTATGGAGGTTCCATATCAATCTCACTTGCAAGCCACCAAGAAAATTTTAAGGTATATGCAAGGTACACACTCTCATGACATATTTTTTTCAAACACTACAAAAATATTATGAATTGTATGGAGATTTTTTTGGGGATTTGTATGAAAATTTGCAGAAAACTTATTATCTTACAAATTTTCATACTAATTCCCAAATAAATTCTCATTTAATTCACAGTTTTCCTATAGTGAAAGACTAGTGATAGTAATCTTGTTGAATTTACTGATAGTGTTTGGGCTAGTGATATGTAGGGCTGGACATAAACATTGAAAAATCGAGATACCTAACTGAATCGAATTTGTTTGATATTTCGGTTTCGGTTTTTCGGTATTCGATTCGGTATTCGGTATACGTTTTTGTATTTTTTAGTATTTCGGTTCGGTTTTTTATATGTAATTTTGTGTTATTCGGTATTTCGATTTATCGTAATATATTATATTATAATATATATTTATATTATATTAATTATTAATGTAAAATAATAAATATTTTAATTTAAAACAAAAAATTAAAAAGTAAAAGGCACTTTTTGATGTAACTATTTTTAGCCCATTAAGCTAAATCAAACAAAAAAAGTTTTAAATTTTTAAATTTTAAAAAGCCCACTAAGCAGACCCATTAAAAAAACTGAAATAACAAAATCGAACTAAAATAATATAAACTAAACCGAAATAATAAAAACCAAATCGAAACAAATTATTTTAATTCGATATTCGATACACGTTATATAAAAATCAAAAATAAAAAAAATGGAAAAAATAAAACTGAACTGAATTACCGAATGTCCACCCACAGTGATATGATGAAAAGAAAAAGTACTTTTGACTATACATTTTATTTGGAATCTTATGTACTTTCATGATCTTCAAAGAAACAACAAATTGTTGTTTTATCAACTGCTGAAATAGAGTATATGACTGCAACAAGTACTGCTACACAACATTATGATTGGGAAGATGCTTCGATTTCTTCAACAGAAGCAAGATGGTCTTACAAAAATATTTTGTTATAGCAAGCCAACAATGGTGTTAATAAAGAATTCAGTTTTTCATACATTACTTTTCCATATTAATAGTCATGTTCATAATATCATTTGATATTTTATGTTGATATTTTATAAATAGAGACATAATAAAATTTTATTACAAAAATAATAATCAAATCAATATTTATATCATATATATATATATATAATATATATATTATATATATATATATATATATATATATATAGTAGAGTTGGATTACCATTTTGCTTCTCCACTAAATCAAAATAAAATTAATTTATTCATTAAATACTAATATTTTAATTACATCATGGTAGAGTGTGAAGTCCAACAACTACACTTGATTTTTTTAGTTATGACATTATAATTATAATTGATTAGGAAATTCAATTAGAGTAGAATACAAAATAATGTATGAAACTCTTCTAATTCGGTGACTTTTTGAACTTTGAAACCACAATAAAATTTTATCTATCATGATTCAATCTGCTCCACTAATAAATTTTGGTAGGTGAAAAGACAATCAAATATTATTATAAATACTAGTAAATTGCTCCTTAGATCATAATATTCTTCTTTTTCTATCATCTATTACCTAGATAATGATATAGATACATGTCATCAAAAACTAACTGAGGAGAAAAACATATAACTTCATTTTGAAATTAAAAAGAGAAGCTTCTTACATTTAGTTCAAATATTAAGCTTAGAAGTACAAGAAATGTCCTATATATATTCCTTTAGATCTTTTTTAGGTCAGCTTATGTTTTAAGTTTTTCTTTTTCATTTTGGAGTAAAGGCATGGTTGTCCAAAATATATAAATTTGATATGCAACTCATATTTTTATGTGATTCTGTATTATTTTGTATTATTTTTGTTTTTTGTGTCATATTCTTTTAAGTGCTACTTAATAGACAAACTTCTATTAATACATGATAAATATGATAATACTTGAATAGTTTATGTAATATGTTTTTTGAAATACTTGTAATTTAAATAAATTGTATTACTTTATCATCTATCTAACATAGTGTTGTGAACACACATATATTGTTCATTTTCACCCCTTTTGTTTCATTTTTTGTTTTTCTACAATTATTACAATATGAGATTTAACAATTCAATTTTCAAATAAAAATGAGAGTTACATTTGCATTTATGCAATATTAAGCCTAATAGTTTATTTAAACATAAACATTATATATTAACGGTAGCTTTTCGTAGTGTTAAAATTCATATGCTTGGTATGATGACAATTTTGCTTTTGGATATTTTTGTTGTTTATTTATAAAGTACTTCGACCCATAATTGTTACTATTAAAAATTATTCCTCAAATTAAAATAACGTAAAATAAAAATATTATGAGAATTGAGTAATTAAGCTTCATTTTGTTTAGATTTTAGTAATATAAATCAACAAGATCATTCTATTAACAGTGGAATTATATAAATTGAAGATTTTTATTCTCACAATAGTTTCCATAATATAGGCATTTAAGAGTTTAGTTTATGGAGAGATTTGTTCTCTCAATAGTTTCAATATTTTCCCCTTATATTAGTTTTCATATAATAATATTATGTTTTGGGTATAAATTTTTGTCGTATAATTTATGAACTATATAATTTTTAATTGTAATCTTTCGCATGACACCTAATTTTCAACCCAATAAAACTCAGATATACTACTTACTTTGATAACACTGGCCAGCATATGAGATCCAACTAAGTTACTATATGTAAAGTGGTATTGTATGTGTTTGTTTTCTTTCTCCTTAGGTTTTTAGAATGCCAAAATTTTACTTTGTGACTTAGGAACCAAAAATGTACCTATGTTTTTAGCTTTACCAGGAAAAAGTTCAGTTACAGATTTTAAGAAGTGTAATAGATATTTAGATGCTTTAAAAAGTTTTATGCTTAAACAAATAATAGCTTGTGACTAAAGTTTCTCTTCTAATGTGTTGGAAATATACAAGCATTTTATCATTTTTACCATGTATATTTCTGCAAGAAATGTTAAAATCTGTTGTTATTTATCTTCTATAAAAACTAAATACACCAAATTTGGAAAAATAAGGACGAATATGCTGATATTTTTCTTTTTCTTTGTCTTTATACTCCTGTTTTCTGAATTATAAATGTCATACTCTACTTTTTAAGGGTAAGTTGAACCATATTGAAGATTAAAAACATATAGATTTTTAGTTTTTTTTTTAGAAAAATACTAAGTAAGTTGTTTTAAATTGTTGATATGTGATACTATGTAAAATGAAGAATTAAACTTCTTTTAAAATATTCCATTCATCAAAATAATACAATACAATACATTATCGAAATATATATAACTATCATTCAAACAAATTGTAAGTACTTGGTAAATCAAAATTCAATCCATTAAATAGAAAGAAAAAAACAAAGAGAAACTGATTAGAATGATACATCTCTCATGAATTATGTCCCACATCATCATTTAAGAGAAAGCGGAGCAAAAGCCATAGCATAAGTAATGGGCTGAGCAGACTGGTTAACATACTTACCTGGACGGGGTCAATGGGCGATCAATAAGACCCATGGCCTAGGCTTGTGACCTCCATTGCACTTTGGAGGGGTGCCTGCCTAAGGTCGACCCAAGTGGTCGAGCCTACGTCATAATTTGTTGCTGAGGGGGCCTGCGTTCGCGCGGCCCCTGCCCAATACTAAGCGTAAAATTTGTTATTACATTGTATTTATCTTTTAAGATGATGCTTTTTGAATTTAGCAAATATTTAACACTTTATATTTGTTAGATTTGATGAAAATAACGAAAAATTTAAAAGAGTATATTCTGAATTGACTTTTAATTTATTTTTATCACTTTAGCTTAAAATAAGTGTTTACAATTAATTTTTCAAATTAGTCGGTCACGGTCCAAAAATTAAGGTCATAATGACCAGGGGCATAGGTACAAGTAGAATGTTTGTTAATTAGGATCCGCGAATGCAGGACCCATTGTCACGAACAAGGCCCACTCAGGCTGGCGAACACAGGAATATCTCCGCAATCGCGGAGGACTAATCACAGTCGAATGCGGCCATTCCTCTGGCGAACGTGGTGCCCCATGCACCTTTCTCCTACGAACACGCTAAGGGATCCGCGACCAGACACCAGAAAATAGCAAAAAGGCCTTTAATACAAATACATAGATAACTCCACTGCATTCTTACAAACAAAATCAGTAAAAAGTAGGGTTCACATGCTTTACATATCCGTTAATTGTCATCAACACTTTATAGGTCTTTTCTTCTGGATCAAAACCTATATATGGAATAAAAATAGTCAGGATAATCAATTTTAGGACACTCTTTCAAGCGGGGAAGAGCAAATTGTAACGCGCTCCATGGGTTTCATCGAGCAGCTGGCACCAAAACAAACCATGAACGCACATTATATTGTTGTACAAGACAGAAATTATCAACATGAAGAGGCGTCACTGTTCAACTTGTACCATATTCCACCAAAACTGATTTAGATACTAGAGAATTACAAAATTTGGAGACCGATTTAAAATGCATTAATCAATTGACAGGAATACTCATTTTATTCATGACACTTTCCTATCATAATACGTTTTTCAATTGTGGGGAAATTATTGATGCCTTATTTTCAACTTCAGGAACCAATAGGTATTTTCCATAAATATATCTTTTAAAACAGATCTTTTTCCTAATTAAGGTTCTTTTTGAATTAAAAAAAAATATATTTATCCTAGTTCACTTCAGAAAATATTTTTTATTTTATTAGGAATTGTTGTTAGCCAAAAAAAAAAAACACAATCGCCGTTGCCGGGGATCGAACCCGGGTCACCCGCGTGACAGGCGGGAATACTTACCACTATACTACAACGACTTTGTTGTCACATCTGATGGATACTATTTAATTATTCATATTACTATTTTCATAAATATTTTGTTCCTCAGTCTTGCAATATTTGTCCTTTTCACTTCCCAAATATGAAAAGACAATTATTATCATCTAACAATTTGCTTGAAAAGGGGAAACTATATTATATCATTTCAGAATAGACAAACTTACAACTTATAGTGTGTTTGATTGAGTTTTATTAATTCATAATATATTTTATTACGATTTTTTATTGTTCTAATTAAATTAATGATAAATTTCGACGTTGCTAAAGGATTTGTAAAGGAGATCGAACTGAGATGTCAAGGCCATAAAAAGTTTTGTTGTGACACTTGAGAAGGTAGTTTACGTTAGTAGAGTTATATATAGCATAATACATAAAAATGATCCTTAATTTGGTTTCAGCGGACAATTATGTCCTCCAACTTTGAGTGTGTACAAGTAAACACTTAATTTTTTATAAAATTGAACAAGTAGAACTTGTATCCTACATGGCATAATGCATGTAGGATGCAACGTAGGAAGCAAAATAGTCATGTAGGACCAATGTGTTTTAAAGTTGAATTACATATTGAATCACCTTACCAACAATAAGGTCGTTGTAGTATAGTGGTAAGTATTCCCGCCTGTCACGCGGGTGACCCGGGTTCGATCCCCGGCAGCGGCGTTTTTTTGGGATATAATATGTTTGGTGTCCTTAAAGTTGAAAATAAGGCATCAATAATTTTCAATTCTTTTTTTGGTATCAAAATTTCCTAAAACGGTAAAAGGTACCTTAGTTTCACCAAAATTATTTGACACTTTGAAAATATATATATTCTCATTTTTTTTGCCAAATCATTAATGCATTTTATATTCATTTCTAAATTGGTAATGTCCGAATCAGATTTTATAGTATATATATAAAATCAAATTCATTGGGAGTTTTATTTATAAACAAAAAAATAAACAACACCTAAAAGATAAGGAAAACTAAAAATTAAAGCAGAGCAGAAACTCTAGTTTCCTCTGACCACTTAAACCCCAGTGTATCAATGCACATCTCTATCCATTTGTTCCTATTTAGAACTCTAATGTCAAGTACCTTGTTTCCTCATAAGTTGAACTTTGTTATTCCACAATGCATCATTCCGTGCTTTTCAGATTTCATATATTAAAATATATTGCCATTTTCTTCCACATGCTCTTTACATCTGTTCTGGTGCAGAATTTCAACTTTTCTTCCCTTTTATTGTGACGATAGTTTTATATAGAGCTCTCGACAGTCGGGTACAATAACAAATAGTAACATCTATGAAATGATGAGTTTCATAGATGTCATTAGGTTCACGTGAATCCATGCTTCCCTTCCGAAATTATATATTCCCCCTTCATTTGATTGAAAAAGGGGGATATTGGTCATTAGGTTAGGGGATTTTGAAAGTGAAATATAGGATGAAATGAGTAAATTTTTTAGAAACAAGTTCCATCCTTTTCATGTTTAGTGCAAAAGCATCAATTGCAGCGAGTTGCCTAATGTATTGAAGAGAGATGATTAGATAAGACGTGAAACACATGCAGCTTACCGAAGACACGATCTGCAAATCAAAAATTAGAGAAACTCCAATGCCTTCTCAACTTACCAAAACATAAACCTACAATTCAAGTACATATATCTTGAATTTAGCGAGCACTCAATCTAGAATTTGTCGTTCGAGCAGACTTTTTCGTGAAAAGAATTGAAATGGCTCTAGCCTTAAAGTAAGGAAGAATTAACAATTTGGAGGTGATAAAGTCCTAACAAACAAAATTAATCAAACCTAAAATGAATAAGTATTGATCAACAAAGCAAACCATGAAAATTGTAAGAAAATGAAAATCTAAAATAAGATAATCCTAAGAACCTTTGAATGTTTTTTAACTCTGTACACCAAATTGTTCCATAATTACCCCACCTACAAAGATACAAATTAATATATCTACAAAACTAACAAAAACATTTTACAATGATTGTATATATATTCATATCCTCACAAAGAAAATACTCAATTCAGGTTCACTTTTTCCATCTGGGCTCAACATGTATAAGGTTTCTGAGTCTTTTGATCCGACCACTCTTTCAAAATGTGCCCTCATATACGCCATTTCATCGTCCACTTGTCCTTGTACATCGGGCTTTGGGGGCAGTACGCCTGCCCCCATCGACACCGCCTTAAGTACCTCCATAAGATGGAGGTCTTCTTCTGTAGCATCTCTCTTTGAACAATAACCACTTTTTTTACCATTTACAAACATAGTCCAACATGGCTCATCTAGAAGTTTCATTTTCTCCTTATGATCAGGTCTTTTTTCGCATTCCAACGCGATACGAACCATCCCAAGGCTCATTTCCTTCTGCAACGTGTTCGTTTGCATGGCTAGGTCAATTACCAGCGTAGGTAGGGTTCCTGGATTTTCTTGAATAG
The DNA here is from genome assembly GCA_027705065.1 of Solanum peruvianum. Lineage (NCBI taxonomy): Eukaryota > Viridiplantae > Streptophyta > Magnoliopsida > Solanales > Solanaceae > Solanum > Solanum peruvianum. The sequence goes on along the minus strand of JAKWJD010001758.1, from coordinate 50,861,779 downwards.
AAAGGCTAACACGGCCTTTTCTATAACCAAACAACGTGCCGGATACACCCACTTTAGTTTCGGGTATCCGGCCACCGGGGAGGGAAGGGAGTTTACATACGGGGGTAATAATAGGGAACGATCGCAACACATTACGAAAGGCTCTAAAGATTTTTACGGGACGTTTTTTATCGGTTTTCGAGGAAGGCTTTACGAGGGATAAAGGAGTTGTGGGTGGATCTGGTGCTGGTGGTGGTGATGATGATGATTGTGGCTTTTCCATTGCTGGTTAATTAATTCACCTTTTTTTTAATTAAAAAAATTTAAGGTCGGAGATTTAGAACCAGCAATGGAAACATTGCCATTAAAGAGAGATAATTAAGGTTGTTTGAATCCAAATTAGGTAAATTATATGGAGGAAGAATAAAGAGATAGATAGATAGATATAATTTGTGTATCAATAAAGTTGATGTTTTGAAAAATGATATTTGACTTGAGTTTACTTTTTTATGATCCATAGTATTCGGTACCTGAATTTGTGGAGTTGGATAGAATATTAATGATTACACATTTTTATTGGATATTAGATTATAGAAGAATAATAGGAAAAAAATAAGCAAATTAAATGTATATCTAATATTTTTGTTGAATTTATATAAATTTAAGTTGCGATAAATGTATTATTGTTTTTGGCCCTATTTTATGTTGTTTTTTCTGCTAATAATGAGGGAAGACGATAGAAGAGTATGGAAAATCTTTGTAATAAGAAGGTACGTAGTACATTTATTCAGTATATTTGTGATGATTCTGTCATGTATTTAGTCAAACTATTTTATATACTTATATTCTCTATTAAATAAAGATGAGTTGTTTACTGTCATGTATCTAAGCATGTTATTCAATGAATATTTGAGTTCATTCTGTCATGCTCTAGTGTGTTCCCTTCAGTGTATCTGAGATGATTCTGTCGTATATATGGTCATATTTCAACGAGATCGTTATAGTTTACACTTTGTAAATTTACGACAATCAGAAATTTACCAAGTATAGTTAGCAATTATAACGAAGAAACGCAAAGATAAAACACACATTTATCAATTGAAATTTTATTGAAAAGAATAAATATTGAATAATCGAATACATACATCAGATGCCTAACAAGTTTCAGTACATGTATCTAGTAATCCATCTAAGTCATGAAGTATGTGTTAGAATACAAGTATATGTAAAATGTTTGATTGTTCATAAGTTTAAAACACAAAAAAATACATCTAATGAAATTAGGTGCATGAATCAAATACTTGATTTGGATACATTAGTAAAAGAGCACAGAATATTCAACAAAGTAACAACAAACTAGAGTATGTGAAACATAGTGTTCTAAACATGAAAAATTGAAAAGAGAAGTCTTGAAATTTTAAAAAATAAATTCAAATTTATGGAAAAATTTAAAAGTTTTTCGTATTTTTTAGAAGTTGTTAAATTAAATATACTCAAAAGTTGTTAAAAGATTGATTTACTCCTTAAGTTAAGCATTTTAATTACCGTCCTTAATTAAACAAAAGTTTTAGTTTGTATTTAGCTTAAAATAAATGTATATCAAATATACATATCTGAATGCGATAATAAATATGTATATATCCAACACACCTATTTTTTTAATAGAAAATGCAATATTAAAAACTAACGTGAAGGAAAATAATAATGGTAAACTTATAAGATTTGTAGCGTTTACACTTGAAAAGAAAACCAAACAAATGCTTAGTGAACCAAAAAGGCTAAAATAGAAGAAGATGATGATGGGCCAACATGCATAGGAAAAGCTCAATTATTTTGGCTGACAGCAACACATATGCTGATCATATTTTCCAATAATGAAAGGTACACATAAAAAGTTGATACATTTAATTACCTTAAATTAAAGCACATAAATCATAAAATATCGAAAACAAACATATAGTTCAAGAGCTATTATCCTAGCTAGCCTCATATATATGAGTGACTTTAGATAAATATGTAACACTCGGATTATCATAAAATTAAGACAAATCAGTTCTTTAATTATTAGTACTACTTTAGGAGTTTTTTTGCTAGAGTACCTTTCAAATATCTTAATTAACAACGAATGTACTGCAACCCCATGTTCCTTTAAAGGATTATAAATAATTCTACTAAGACTGCCAATGACATGTACAATTTTCTCAAACATTAATTTCTTCTGTCTCAATTTATATAACTTATTTTTTTTAGTCAAATTCAAAAAAATGACACAATTCTATATTAAATAACAATTAAACTTTAAAATATCTATTTTTTTGCTTAATGAAATGATTTATAAACACACAAATTTTTATTATTTATTTTAGATCATAAATTTTAAAAGTCTTTCTTCCTTTCTTAAATTTTATATCGAATCAAAGTACCTCACTTAAATTGAGACGGAGAGTGGATTAAGTATCCTTCTCCTTTTTGGAATCTAATAATTACTTGAAGTGCTTAGCAAGAGGATTACTAACTCGCTTGCCGTTCCATGTGATCCTCTTGAGTACCTTCTTAATACAATGCCTTGGGATAAAAAGAACTTCTTATACTCTAAGTATCATTGTCTTGAATTGGTTTCATTTTTTCAATGTACAAACATAATTATTTTCCCATAATTAATTACGAAATCCTCAATTTGATCCATATGAATCCCCTCATTCAAATCTCATTTTTTTCTTATTTAGAAATAATTAAATATAACTTTTTTCATCTTCTTATTAATTATATAAAATTAATAGTTTCATCAAAATTATTATATATTTTTTTAAAATGACTATAACTTGAAAACAAATTTCGGAGATTAAAATAACAAATTTATATCTTATCGGCCGACAACTTACACTTTATAGCCTTAGAGGCAAAACATAGACTAGGGGCTTAACAAAAACTAACTTATGCCCGATGGGTAATAACTAGGGATGGCATTAGGCGGGTGTGGGCGATGTAGATTGAGCTTAACTTGTAAAATTTTTAATCCGTTTTATCTTGTATAGTAATACTTTTTATTTTCAATCTGTCCCACCCCGCCCCGCTGAACCCGCCCCCAATAATTTTTCAAATATTTTATTTTTTTAGTAATGTTTGATACTGAAAATAAAATTCATAAAAATAAATTTATTTTTCTATTAAGTTGTATTAATTTAATAGGATAGTGACTTAAACTTTTATTTCTAGAGTCAATTGGAAAACATGCAAGAAATTGTATTATTTTTTATTGAATCATTTTCATTTATTATCTTGAATATTTTAATAGATTTAATGAAATTATCTTAATAAATAATGTTGTATCACTCTATAACATGTAAAAAGTTACAATTGAGTTTGAACTCACATAAAATCACATGTATCCGCAATCCATCCTGTCCCACATTAATTTTTTTTATAAAAAAACCCACTTCAATTTACACCGCATCCGTCCCGCCCCACATAACCTTAACCCCCGCCCCAAATAGCCTTAAACCATTTGAAATGATATGAACGTCTACCTTAAGTGAATAAACGGGACCAAAACTCAAGAGCATTTTGTTGAAATTAAATCATTTTTATAAGATTCTTCTAATAAAGATAAAATATATGGATAAAAAAAAATTACCTAAATATATAACTTATTTACTATATTTTTTAAAATTTTCTATCATTTGAAAATTTTTTTTAAAAATTACTCTCTTCTATTCTTGGATACATCATTTTACACGTTGTATCGATCAGATATATCACTTTATGCGATGTATTAATTTAATACATCACTTTATGTGACTTATCGATTGTGTATATCACTTTACAGTATGTATACCTCTTTCAATTGAATGTATACATTGTAAATATTACTATATATACACACGGACGCCTAATAGTAAATGTAGATTATGCAAGTGGATATACAAACAAAATATGGAAATAACTAGTGTATACATTATAGGGAAAACATTTATTTGATCAAATATATTAAACTGAATACATGAAGCAGCAACATAGTTAAGGACCTTATATTATTTAATTCTAGTCAAACCTTCTACCCTAGAATAATTAAAAATATTTTAGTAAATTTATAATTATAATACATCATGATACAATCAAGTCAAACAATTAAAATATTAAACAACAACAAATAATACAGTGTAGCCAAACTATGTGTCTACCATGCAATATAGTATAGTAGAGTATAATACAATATAATACATTATGAAACAGTGAGTAACAATGATCCAAACAAAGTGTTAGAGTCTGTTTGATACTGTTATCGGAGGTTAGAAGTGGTTTTTCTTTTAGAAATAACACTTTTTCTTTTTGAAAAACTAATTGTTTGGCAAATCCTTAAAATTGTTTTTAAAGAGAAGTAGTACCAATTTTTCTGATGTTGGAAAGAAATTTTAAAAATGTGTTTTTTTTTTAAAAAAAAGAAGAAGTAGAAGCAAAAAATTATTTTTTTAAAACTAAAATCTCCTTTACTTGTATACATATTTATCAATGTATCCCTTATTAATTAACATATCTGATAAGTTTGATTGATTGTCATCCAATTTTTTATTTTTACTTTTATATGATAAATTTTTTATTTTATATTATTATTTATACTTTATATTGTATATATTATTTTACACAATTAGAAATGAAAGTAACAACAATCTTTTTGCAGGATTAGAAAATAGTAATAACTAAAGATTTAGACTCTCCCAAAAATGTAATAACAAATAACAAAATTTTCTTTTCTTAATCTACATATTTTATTCTTTAAAAATTTAAATTTCTTAAAACTTTAGAGTACTATAACAAAAAGGGAAAATGCACAAGTACCCCTTAGGTTATGACCGAAATTCCTAAGACACACCTTAACTAAACTAAGGTTCTATAACCCCCCTGAAATTTTTTTTTGGTAATTTTTGCACCTTTTCGACTAATTACGTGACATCCAAATATATCTCAAGTGCCTTAATTGCGTCGAGTCATGGAGTGTGCCACGTAAGACAAAAGGTGCACAAAATTACAAAAAAATATAAGTTCAGAGGGTAATAAGATCTTAGTTTAATTAATCTCTAAAATTTCTGTCATAGTCTAAGGTGTACTTGTACATTTTCCCTAAAAAAAAAAAGGATAACTACTAAGATTGAATTCAAAAAAATATTGAGTAACAAATAACAAAAAGATTCATCTTTTCAATATTTTTCAATAATATTTATTTATGTATGATATTAATTTAAAATTTTAATTAATTAACACCGATACATGTATTTTTTCGTAATTTAATTATCAAAAACACTTTTTTTTAAATAAAATAAAATTAGCCAAACAGAAATTACTTATCAAAAACATTTTTTAATAATTTGCGAGTACAAATTATTTTTTTTTAAAAAAGATTTTTCTAAAACGTTATATTGTAAAAACACTTCTAAAAATAAGCAGTTTTTAGCAGCACGTCAAATAAACTCTTAATAGTAATATGAATTGAGTTCTTAACATAACTTCTAACAAACAATTGAGGAAAAAATTCTATAGATTGTAGACTCGTCAATCCTTTAAAAGAATTATAGTCGTAATTAAATATTTTTGCTAATTTTATTGAGTGAAATAATTTTAAATAAACTCTCTCTCTTGTTTCAAAGAAGAAATAGTTGAAAGTCGGATAAGAGAGATGAATATGTCTTCATCCTCTTACTATTCTTGGTACTTCATCAACTTGTCTATCTGTGTAGATTATATATATTTCAAGAAAACAATATATTTCTAAATTATGTGAAATTAAATAAAAACATTATCAATTAATAATTGCTCTAAATATACTTCTATCATTAATAATTTATCTTAAAGTACCTTTATGATTAATATTTAATTCGTTCACTTTACTTGGTTATAATTTGATTAGATATATTTGTCAAGAAAATAAATAATAATACACGTATTTATCAAATTATGTCATATTAAATATTAATATTTTAGAAAATAAGTATTTAATGTTGAAACTAAAATATGAAAAAAATTATCATATTTTCTTAATAGGTTAAAAATATTTAAACAAGTAAAAAAACTTTACTTAAAAAATAAGTGATGTTGGAGTCAAAATATATGTATATCCATAAAATCACAATCGCAATTATGATACATACAATGTTTTGGGTTAAATAAAGGTACCCTACCGCCTAACACCCACTTTATCCGCTTTTTCTTGTTTGATAGGCGAACCTTTTAATGACCAAAATACCCTTTTATTGAATTTGTGTAAAACAAACCAAATAGTTCCAAATGGTTGCGTCTTCCTAGAGTTGTAACACCCTTTGAAGATTCTTGAAAAAATAAATTCTTCTCACAGTCACCACTTTTCTTGTAAACCCCCACAAAACCCATTTGGAAGAAAACAAAAATTGACAGTTTTCTTTTTTTGTTTTCTGAAGAAAAAATGTATGAATTTGGGGATGAATTGATAATTGATAGCTTTAAAATTCCATGGTTGATTTGGATTCAGTTAGTGGTGATGATTCTTCTTGTGTTGCTTCTTTTCTTTGGGTTTAGTGTTTTGGATCTTTCAAATAACTCTACTTCTGGAACTTCTTCGCAAGGTTCTTCTTTGCCCTCTAATGCAATTACAATCCTTCAGGTTTGAGAAAAAAATCCCTAATTTATTTGTGTGGTTTCTCTTTTTGTTTGTGATTAAAGTGGAAATGAGAACTTTTGTTTGATTTGTTTCTGAGTTGATTTTGGATTTCTTTTTGTTGCATTAAGTCTGAAATTATATGTTCTAATTGCTAGATGATTAGTACATAGTATTTTTACCCTTTTAATTCACTGTTCTTTGATGTTTAATTTCAATTGCAGAGATGAACAAAAGTACTATCGTTAATTGTGCATTGGAAAATGCTTGTTATTTTGAGTGTGGGCCAATTGACAAGGGAAAAGGTCAAATAAGATAATAATTAATAATAGAAATGATACATTTTTATAATAACATTTCTTATAATAGTATAATAACAAATACTTTTGAATATTTGTGAGATGTAAAAGTTTTTTTTTTTGAGTCAATTCAGGTGTGTACATCTTCAAATTCTTTTTTCTGTAATTATTCGATAATGGAAAAAAAATGATTCATCCTCCATTAATCTTTCAGAAAAAAAAAAGAATTATTTTTTAGTGGTGGCTGGTGGGATTGGTTGTTGTCAAAGAAAAGCACAAGTCTTTGTCAAGTTAGGAGAATTGGATTGCTTATGCCACCGGCCAAAGCATGGAATTCTCAACTTTCACTTTTCACTTTGCAATGTGTTAAAGTATGACAAAAGTATCATATCGGTACTTAATGAGATGGGTGGACTCCTTATAAGACTTGAGCAATCCTCGTCCCTTTGAGCTAGTTTTTGGTGTGTGAGTTTAGGCCTAATACCTAATTTCACACAAAGGTTGATAGTAGTATTAATATTTTCTACCAAAAGCAAAGGTTGTAGATAATGGTGAACTCTTGTTCTGGACCGCTAGGTGTAGGCAATTTAAGTGAAAGCAAAATGAAATAGAATAGTGTGTTGAAAACATGAGGTCTCAGCTATCCCAAAGACAAACATTCGGGGGGTCGTCTGTTAGAAAAATAAATAATGTAGGAATTAGTCGTGTAGGGACTAATCGTTCAGGGATAAGTAGTGCTGAGATTAGTAATGTAGGATATATTTTTTATCAAGTGTTTGGTTCATTGCTTTTGACCTCATCTTGTGTTTGGATTAAAACTCTTTAACAAATTTCTTTTCAATTATACCCTTGCATTATTATGAGATTTTCTATTTTATGTAATCGATCAAGGTAGATAATTGCTGGACAATATTTTTTTACGGTCTTCTAACTAGCTAGGGGAAAAACAATTTTATTGTCATGTTTGCTATTTTTTCACTTGAATTATTTGAGGCTAAACAGTTGTTATCTTAATAAATTAATTACTTAAAAATGTTAATTTTTAATTTAGAATAGATAGACCATCTATTTTTAAAACCGAAAATACGGTTAACAATAGTAAAATCGAATAAATCATCTACATTTACAATAAAAATTGCAAGTTGTAGTTTTAATATGTATGCAAATTTATGAATTTGTTCAAAATACAAACAATTAGAAATCTCATATAAATCAACAAATAATGTATTCAATTCTGATCGCAAACGTCATGTGGGGATATATTTGTCTTTTCAATTAGTAAATGTTAAACAACTCACATTTTAAATATTGCATTTATTTATCAACAAACAACTCTCTCTAAATAATAAAATTTGTAAGCTAATCTATTTAAATAAATTTACTATATAAATATAAAATATAAAATCAAAAAAATAAAGAAAATGATTTGAGGGATATGTTTGTCTTTACATAAATAATCCCATGGTATTAAATCCAATGTATTACTAATACCACCAAATGGAAAGTACTGGTAATACATCTGATAATACCATGTAGGGTCTATAACTATTCCATAGGTTAGTTATACTTAGGCCCAAACATAATACTATACTTAGGCCCAAACATTCTACCAAACAGAATACTAAATAATACCATACATAATACATAATACTTAATACATGTGACTATTTCTCTTAATACCTCCCCCCAAATGACCCCTAATTGATTTTTTCCAGCTATCCTAGCCTTGATGGACAAAGTTACTTGGTACTTGTTGTTGGAGGGAGGTACCATGTATCTCACGGAATTAGTCGATGTGCATGGAAACTGGGCTGGAACACTATCAAAAATATAAAATGAAGTAGATAGTTGTAGTTTTGTTGGAAGTCATTTCATTTCCCTTGAGTATGGCATAAAATACTTTCTAAGTGTGAACCTTCATTCTTTCTTTGGATAGATTTGGCAGTTGTTTTCCACTTTTACCTATAATAAACTTACTTTTGTTGACTATTTTGATTTTGTGGTACAATTTGTGTTCGAAGTTTCAAATTAAACAGCAATAGAGGCAACTAGCGTAAGTCTTAAAATTACCATTTTGCCAAATATTGTTTGTGCTTAATGTATTTTAGAAGAATGATAATGGAAAGTCTATGGTTTAATTAAGATCGACCCATTATATCATTGAATACTCCTCTTGTGATTCTTATAGTTGAAATGTTGCTTCTGTGTGATTCTTCATTTTGGTGTATCCATCCAGCTAAATGACTGGTCTTTATTCATGCCAGCTTCCGAGGTCGTTTAAAAAATGAGAGCGGAGAGAGAAATTGAGAAGGAGAGTAACAAGACAGATATACTATTAAGACATGCGTTCTTATCACCTAGATTTTGCTTGCATTAGCTGGCTACGAAAAGTACACAGACATATTCTATGAGGTGCTTGTTAGCATGTCCATTTTTATTTTTTTATATTTAATGAAATATTTTATTTGCTTAGCACCCTTTGTACTATGGTTTTTTTTTGTTTTTGTTTTGAGACCTCTTCTTTCATAAGACTTCTTTGTTTTGAGATATTGTCTGTAACACGGCCAAAAATAACTGTGTATGGAAAGGGCACTTTCTTGTTTTTTACAATAGGTGTTGTTAGGACCTACAAAGATTTATCCTGTATTAGACATATTAAAGAGAGTGGTTCAAGAAATAGACAAAAAAATGTTTAAGATATTTTATTAAGCAGTTATATTCTATTCACCCTTTTTCTTCACTTAATAAGTTTCACCCCATATTTTTTTTCTATGAGCTACTTAATAAATGTGTTCATTTGTTTATGATTTGAGCTACTTTCAATTTAAGTACCAAAATTATGGTTTTGTTTTCTGTGAATAAATTGTCCTCTGATTGACTGTTGTTCAGCTAGAAACAGAAAGATTCATGGTCAATTATCTCTTGGTAGTTATTGCTGTTTTTTCAAGATTATATATTTCTACGCTTTGCTTACAATGAGAGTCAATATGGCTTTGGGTGGGTAGGAGGATCTGAAGGTTGAGGATTAGCGTAAAATGTTAGTATGTAGTTGAGCGCTAATTACTTTTTCCGTATCAGTATTATTATGTTATTATTACTCTCCTACTATTGTATTCTTCAATTTTATTATTGCATGTTTCCTTTGCTTCAGTTATCGTATTATTTGTTGTTGCTAGTGTTCTTTACTCCATTATTGTCAACACAGCTTTGTCACTATTGTATATCCTTTTCATGCCCAATTTTTTTTCTTTTCTTGACTCGAGGGTCTTACGGAAACAACCTCTCTACTCTTACTTACAAAGTAGGAGTAAGGTTTGTGTTCATATCGCCCTCTCCTAATCTCACTTATGGGATTATACTGGTATGTTGTTCTGTTGCTTACAATGAGAGGCAAAGTAGATGATATTTTGGCTGAAAAAACTTAGTTTTTAGCTGGAATAATGTTGTATCTAACTAATTGTATTTACTCTAGTTACTTAAATGTATCTGCAACTTAGTGTTTCACAGTACATATAATCTGTGAAAGTTGTTAACTTGATGTAACATGCAATTGCGATTATTTCCTTTTGTTAAATTCGAAGAGCTCTTTTTTCTGAACATTTAGTATTTTCAGCATCGGAACCTAAACCAACATGCCAAAGGAGAAAATGAAGCTAGCACTAGCCGTGAAATCAGGGCAGATGAATCTCAAGAAAGAGAAGGATCTGCAGAAAAGGACACAGCCATTTTTAAGTGTTGTGTACGTACAGAGCACCCTTGCAATTACTTTGGACTAGCCAAACAAGCATTTCTCAAGTGCTTGGGCTTTGATTCCGATCGCGACAATTGTAACACCAGAAGACATGCTAAAGAAGACTAATGTATGCTCTTTCTTCACAAGTTCTCTCCCTCTCCCCCTACCCCACTACAACACCTCATCTTTTCATAGTAAAGATAAAAAAAAAGTTAAGAATTCACGGTGGTGGTTCGTAGAATAGTCGAGGTGTGCATGCTTGCCCAGACACCACCGCTCTAAGAAAAAATGACATGCTTTTCCAAGTTACTTGTTTTCCAACTTTAGTACCTACTTTGTTGTTAAAATGTAATATGTGGTTTTGCAGGGGAAGATGCTCTATTAGTTTTAGGTTGTTGAGATGCACAAAGGTTCAGGTCTTGGAAAGAGTAGATGCTGCTAGGTATTTATAAGTGTATATTGCAAGTCAAATGACTTTTGAAGCCTCCCCCCTTCCCCTCTTCTTATTTTTTTCATAGAAACGTGTAACTCTACTCACCAAGGTTAGGACTGACAGGAAAAATTATCTAGTGGTTTTGTGCAATTTAATTCTAACCCTCAATTATTGTTTCTTAGCATGTAGTAGCTCTTTCATGTGAGCAAAGATTAACCTTTCATTGATTTGTCTTCTATACAATTGTGTATCTACCATGTATATATAGAATAGAAGATAACCACCTTTCTATTGAGCACTATGCCTTGTTAATTGACATTATATGAGCTTGTAATATCTACTTTTATCAAATATATGGGTTCATATATTTTATGTTACTTTGATGAACTTTTACAAATAAAAACAGTATTCTCTTTTATTGGGATGCTATGTCACATTATTCACTTTTTATTAATAAATTAACTTTATTACTTTTAGTTTTTTTACTTAGCATACTAAGAGAATAGATATTTTTTTCTATTATTATATTGAACGTCAATTATTTTTCTAAATTATTGTTCTTTAATTTCTTAGAAAATAGGCAAAGTGCTCACCTTTATTTGGAAGCGCTATATTTTTTCAATTTTTTAAGTTGGGAAATATAGTTTCTACTCCTTTTGTTCAATTTTTATATCTTTACTTGTTCAGATTAGTTTGACATTAAATAATAAAGATAATTTTATTATATCAATTATTGAAAATAATAAATATTAAATTTTAAAAGCTACAGCGGCATTATATTATAATTAATAATAAGTATGAATTAGAAATTAAGTAATAAATTATCAGTTGATTTTCTAAAATAAACAAAGTAATAAATAAATAATTATTTATAAGGTAATGAAGAGATAAAGATGGACATAGGGGAATAGTTGCTAAAAAAAATGTGTAAAATGAGTTAGTTGATATAATATTCTTGTTAAGAGTACGTGAAAATTGTTCTCTAATGTCATTTTTTTTTTCGTTCACTTTTACTATTTTTAAATTTTCACCTTGACATTCTATAAGAATTTAAAAAATGACTATTTGAAAAATGATTTAAGAATAAATACTTAGTGTTAACCATAATATAACAGAAAATAAATATGAGTTGTTTAAAAATGTTCATGTTGCGTTATGTAATAATTAGTTTTTACTAGTATATATCTTTTGGGTTGTTGTAGAAGTTCTTTTTTTTAATTATTAGTAAAAAGGGAATAATGTGACACAACATTCATTATAAGAGAAAGCTACTTTCTATGATAAGTATATTTTGAGAAAAATATATAAAGTTGGGTGATATTGTAGATCTAAAACAAACAGAAGTAATATTATTAGATAATTTCTTAAACATAAGTGATGATCTAGAGCAGTGTTTAAAAAACTCTATTGTGGCTCGCCACGGGGTGGGACTCTGGCAAAACACATCGTTACTCAAGTGTGGGGTTTAGTTCTATAAGAGTTATGCCCTAAGCGCTCGATTGCACGTCCAACGCCCAACATTTAGAGCTCGCCTAATACATCTTACGCAAATTAAGTGTTAAAATCTTTAGTTAATATTGTTGACCCTCATAATACTTGAATAAATGAATGATACTCAATATATTTTAAATCTATAGAAATAAGAAGATTGAGAGTACTCGAATATTTAGTAGTAGTATCGCATCTTTACTATTTAGTAACACTTACGTAATATTTCTTTTAAAATTACGTAGCGAATTCTTTTTACTTATCATTGATCTTTATGATTTTGTCATATGTCTCAAAACTATCATATTTTATTTAGATATTTGAAAGTAATTTTATTTTTATCCATGATAGAGTGATGTTTTTATGATAATACTATGATTGATTATTTTCAATATGATAAATTTTTTTTAGGAATAATGATTCTTTTATTATTAAAAAATTTAAGATATTAGATTATCTACTTGTATAATCATGTTAGAAGTTTTATATTCTATGAGTTTTCTTAATCATGTTTGTAATTATATTGACTCACTGGTTTCGTGCAAGTTGTTGTTGTGGGATTATTTCCTCCAGGGCGGGCCATTGTGGCGGGATGGGGGCCGCCCTAGCTGGCCAGTCGAAAATTAACCCCCAAAAATATTTTATTCTGCACTTTTCTATTTTGAGAGATAAGGAACGATCCCAAGTGTTTTCTTGACAGTTTTCCACCATTCTTGAGGCTAAAGGTAATACTTTCACTTTCAGAATCTATTTTTTGATCCATAGAACTTAGTTTTGTGGGTAATTATTGTTGGGAAAGGGTTTTGGAATTGTTTGGATGGTGAGAAAAATCCTAATTTAGATATTGGGATCATGAATTTGATCTAGGGTTGATATAGTTGATTGTAATCCGCGTAACTAGACATCGTTTATTGATTCCCGTGTTATATTAGTTATTTTTAGACCAAGAACAAGCGGAAAAAATTTGGAAAAGGAAGAATCAAGTTTCTTAGGGAATACAAGGTTTGTAAGAGGTAGGTGATGGTTGTGATTTCTTGTTGTTTATGTTTGTTCTTGCTTCATTATGATATATATTGGATGTATGTGAATATTCCATCATTAATCACACTAATCGTAAATGGGGATAGACGGATAATTGAATGTCATGAATCATGACTTGAATATACCTGTGATTGTGGCTTGTTGAGTGGATTGAGTGTTGCGTTCCGACACAGTGGGATCGGTAGCCACATACCGGCATAAACATTGGAACGAGTGTCACAAACACACTAACTTGAAATGGGTACCACGTACTGATACACTAATGATTTGAGTGCGAATTCCATGAAAGGACCATTAATTTGACATAACTGTATATCTTGAGAATTGTTAAATTGTAAGTTATTAGTAAATGATGTTGATATTGCGTATGTTCGGTATATGCATGTTATTATTATTTTGTAATAGCTTATATATGTTGCATTTAGTGGGATAGTTACGTGATAATACAATGTGGTTGTGTACAGATATTGCACTTGCTCTTTCTTTGTTCAGTACATGACATTTTCAAGCGGCTGTTGACAGATCTCATTTAGAAGATCAGTGATCGTCATCGAATTCAAGGGTAAGACAGTTCTTCCGGGCTGCCATGAGTTCTCTTTTCGTTTATGTCCCCATTTCGGACTTAAACTAGTACATTAAGATTTTCTTATGTTTAATTGGATTGTACCAATTTTTTAGATTTGTTGAACTTTACATGTTTTGGTACATTGACTTTTTAGGTTCTAGATATTATTATGTATTTGTTTGATTAAAATTTTGGAGTTTATGATAAATTTATTTTTGCATTAGCATTTAAACCTTCCTTTGTAACTTCAAATGCCTAGTTTTGATTAAGTTGTGTAGTATTTGTTTAGCTAATTAGTATTATAGTTCTCCCATCGAAGAGTTAATGTGGATGCCAATCACGATGATTTGAATTGTCATAATTATAATTCTTGGAGGACATGGACTATCCTTAACCAACAAATTACATTATAAAAGGTTCACACAATAGAGGGGAAACTATTTAGCTTATAAAAAAATTTATATTTTTCATATTGTTTTTTTCTCATGAGGTATTTGTCACTTATTTCAAGCAAGGATGTTGTGAACGGTAGGAGGTAGGAGGTTACAGAGAATTGATCTATTCATAGAGTTATTCTATGATCCATACATGATATTGACTATCCCATTTTTCGTTCTATTCTAATTCTGAACCAAAAAAAGAAAGGTGATTTAACTTGTCAGCTAGAATTGATGAATTAAACCATTCACTTCGCAAAAGAAATGTGTTTCATTTCCACCCGTACAGGTCATCTTGACAAATTAGTCTGCCACCATATTAGCTTCTCGATAAAATGAATGAAGTTGCATTGAGATTAGTTGCTAATATCATAAATGATAATTTGTACCTTTAGATTCGTAGTTCTCATGTTTTTCATCAGGTTAGTAATTACCAAAGAAAATCTCCATTTATTTGATGGAGTAATTCAATATACTCCTTTTTTGTGTGTTGAGAAACGAATTTTTAAAGAAACATTTTGAGTTTTTTTAATTTTTGACCATACTTCACTCTATATATTGGAGAATTTTTTTTAGCTTTTTTCAGTGCATAAATTTGATGTAGTTTCTTTGATATAAATAATTATGTTTTTCTTGATACTTTAAAGATAATAAATAAAAGTGAAAATGTATTTTTAAAGTAATAGACAGTTAAAATTGAGCATAGAAATATTAATAGAGTATATATAGAAAGTTTAACAAACACGATTATTCGTACTTGTGTAGTATTTGTCACATTAGATGGAATTTGATAAATTTACTTAAAAAATAATGATTTGATATGAAATTATGTTGTGGGTTATAGATATTTAATATTGGAAAAATTGTATATAATAGCAAATTATTAATTTATATTAAATGCTATAAATATATTTTGATTAAATTGTACCTATAGCAAATTATTATTATTATTTTCGCCTCTCTCCCTTGTGGAATCTCGCTCGCCACTCTCTTTTGGTGGCACTCTCGCTTTTATATAAATACAAATATATAAAATGTGTTTGTGTTAAAGCGAAAGAAAATTATATATATACATATATTTTCGTTCCCCTCTCTTCCCTTTTCCAAATCTCGCTCGCTATTCTCCCAAATCTTGCTTGTCACCCTCGCCTTTCTCGCTTATACAAACAGAAACGAAATGTATAAATTGTGTATCTGTTTGTATAAGACGAGAGAAACTTCTATATACATATGTAAATACATATATGTTCATCCTATACACTCATAATTATACAATACAAACACTTTTCTATGCAATTTTCTTTTTCTTTCTCTCTTTCTCGTTGTATACAACTACTTTATTTTGTATATGTATAGTGAATTATACAACTGCTTTCTTTGTATATGTATATTGGATTATACATGTGTTTTTTTTGTATATGTATAGCGAAAAATATATATAATTATGTTTGAGCACAATTATGCAAACTATAGTTATAACATAGAAATATGATTTTTATTTTTGCTATATGTGAAAGTTATTCAATAATATTTTTGTTAAAATGTTTCATATTATATCGATTTTTCCTTATTTTTATTTATAAATATATTTTCATATGAAATATTTTATGACTTATATGATAGTAAATATTTAGCAACATTCTCTAAAGAGTTGTCTATAGTTTTATGTTGACATACAAATAAATATGTTTTGACAATAAATATGTTATTGGATTCACCTTATAGAATCTCTAACTAATAAAACACCTTATTTTATCTTGCATTATTTTCTTCCAAAAACTGAATAAAACTGAGTTTGATATTTTATTATCTTTGTTTGTGTTGACATTCATGTTGTTGGCACTTTGATTTTTGGCCCTTTAATTCAATTAATTTTTGAGTTCTTCAATATTAAATAATTTAAAATAATTACTTGTATAAATTAAAATCTTTTTAAAATCACGTTCAAGATAATTTTAGCATTTTCCCAATAATAAACATATATTCTTATTCCAACCGTATATAGATTTATATAATCTTCTTTTAATAAATACTATAATCATTAAAAATCGATCACTACAAATTTTATGTATTAAAGTATCAAATATTTAAGACTATCATCGGGTTTTCAACCTCTTATATTCATTTTATCCATATCTTTAAATAAATTTAAAATTTTAAAAGAGTTATAGATAAGTATTTCCTTTTATATTTGAGAAAACTGATATACAGTGGTAAAATATATTCTATTATTTTGAAGTTTTTTAACTAATGTTACTAATTGGATTTAACTTTTATATTGTTTGGTAAATTTATTAGATTTTCCCTCGATATTAGTTTCTTTCTTGAATAATTGTAGATTTTTATATAGTAATAATTAATAGAAGAGTATATCATCGTTTAAATTAGAGCTGTCAATATGTGTTAGCCCAATTGAGCCGTTCTGGCCTAATTCGGAATTTAAAAGAGTTGAGCTATGATTTTTAGAGTCCATTTAAGAAAAAAGTTTTTAACTCGACCGGAATAAGTCTGTTGATTTGTGGGGCTTCAGAAAGGATTAATTACTTGAGCGGATTCCTTTAAAAAAGGGAAAACGCTCAAATATGCTATTGAACTTTCAGAAAAGGCTCATTTATGTCATCAGTAAAAAGTTTGGCTCATTTTTACCATTACCGTTAAAAAAAAGGCTCATTCATGCTATTATTTTTTGACGATGGTTTTGCAAAACCATTTTTGACACGTGACCAATTATAATTCGACCACATGATCATTTTTTTAATTAAAAAAAATTGAATTAATCTTTTTTTGATTTTTTTATTCAATAAATTGATGACGTGACTAAATTATTATTGACCACGTCATTAATTTTTTAAATAAAAAAATTTAAAATTCTGAATAAAAATTGAATTTGGCCACATGTAAAAATAATGACATGAATGAGCCTTTTTTTTTGCCACATGTAAAAAATGGTTTTGCAAAATCACCGTTAAAAATAATGACATGAATGAGCCTTTTCTTTAGCGATAATGGCATAAATGAGCCAAACTTTTAACTGATGACATAAATGAGTCTTTTCTAAAAGTTCAATGGCATATTTGAGTCTTTGACCTTTAAAAAATAATTACTTATTTTAGATATACTCTTTGATTATTACCATTTATAGCAATATGTAATGATACTATGTATCTTATTGAAATTCTCTTTCTCTCTCGCCTCTTTCTTCTTGATACTATGTATCTTATTGAAATTCTCTTTCTCTCTCGCCTCTTTCTTCTTTTACTCTCTCGCTTCTTTTTTTAATTTCTCGCTCTTTCTCTATCTCACTTTTTCTCCCTTTCTTTCTTTTTTCTTGTTTTTTCTCCCTCTCGTACTGTTACTCTTTTTTTCCTTTTTTTTTTCTTTCTCTTTCTCTTTCAACTTTCTTTCGTATAATAATCAATGATTCTACTGAATAAAATTTGTATCAATACTCAATTAGACAAGTAATTTAATCGTAATAAATGAAGAGACATAATGAACTACAAATTAAAATGAATTAAACTTATATTTAAAATGTATTACACACATATTAAAGTTGAATTAGAAGAGAATTAAATATAAATGGAAAATGTAGTACATGAAAGATTTCTTTGATCTATAAACTGAATAAAACTTGTATCAATAATAAATTAAATCAGTAATTCAATCGTAACAAATCAACCGATAAATTGTAAAATGAATTATACTTGTATTATACAAATATTAAAGTTGAGCTAGAAGATAAAATTAAGCATGAATAAAAAACATAATTAATGAAAGATCGGACAATGATCTATAAAGTGAACTAAACATGTATCATTAATGAATTAAATAGTATCTAACTGAAAGAACATTTAATGATTCGTAGATTGAATAAAATTTGTATCAATAATTTATTAAACGCAAGTAATCTAATCGTAACAAATGAAGAGACATAGTGAACTTCCAAACGAATTAAACTTGAATTAAAAACGTATTACACACATATTAAAGTGAATTAGAAGCGAATTAAACATGAATGCAAAATGTAGCAAACAAAAAAACATTATGTTATTTGTAAATTGAATAAAATTTGTATCAATTATAAATTAAACAAGTAATTCAATCATAACAAATCAAACCAATAAACTACAAAATGAATTAACTTGTATTAAAAATGCATTACACTAATACTAAAGTTGAATTAGAAAAGAGAATTAAGTATGAATAAAAAATGTGACTAATGAAACACCAAACAATGATCTATAGAGTGAATTAAACTTATATCAAGAATGAATTAAACAAGTAATCTAATAGCAACAAATAGTAAACTACAACATGAATTAAATTTGTGTTAAAAGTGTATCGCATAATATTAAAGTTGAATTAGAAGAGAAAATTAACAATAAATGAAAATGTAACTAACGAAAGACAAGACAATAATCTATATATTGAATTAAACTTGTATTATTCATGAATAAAATATGTATTATATGTGTATTATTATAAATTATTTTAGTTTTTATCTAAAGAGCATGAGTGATGTTTGTGCCGATGTTATAAATGTATTATAAGTGTGTCGCTTAAATTGTTTTGGTTGATATTACTAAAAGAGGAGTGAAAGTTTGTAATTGTAATATGTATTATAAATGTATCTTTCATGATTTTAATACAATTATGAAACATATCTAATTTATATGATTGTGTTTCTGTGTTTCTATAATTTAAAGATTTGAAATTTCCTTTTTAGAACATGATATCATAAATTTTTTTGATTTTTCTAATCCTATTCTCATCATGTTTTTGAATAAAATTAGTGAAATATAGGCGAAAACTAATTTAAAAACAGTTATTTAAAGGAAAAAAAGAAGAAGAATAAAAAAGAAGAAGAGAAAGAATACACAGAAAGAAACGACGAAGAAAAAAAATAAAAAAAAAAGAGGAAGAGAAAAGAGGCAGAGAAAGAGACAAAGGTTGATAAAAGGGAAAATTGTATATAATAGCAAACTAATAACCTAAATTAAATGGAATAGCTAGGGTTTGATTTAATTGTGGTCCGTAGCAAACATTAGCTAAAATTTGTCAGCGTCTCTCTCCCAAAAATCTCGCTCGCCTCTCTCCATTCTCGCTCGCCTCTCTCGCTTTATACACAGAAGTGTATAATTCTGTTTTTGTTTTGTATAAAGCGAGAGAAAATTGTAAGTACACATGCAAAAATGTATATCTTCGTGTTATACACTTAATTATACAATTTACAAACATTTTACTTCAAATATTGTAGAGAAAAAGGCCAACGAATTATACAATTGTGAATTATACAATTGCGAATTATAAAATTGCAGTGAAATACAATTTTGTCTAGCTTTATACAACAGAAGTGTATATATTGTGTTTCTGTTTTTGTATAAAGCGAGAAAAACATATATCTTCTTGCTATACACTTATAATTATGCAATATACATACATTTTAATTCGATTCAACTGTATGCAAAACAAATTATACAATTGCAGCGAAATAGGCCAGCGAATTATACAATTTAGGCCAGCGAATTATACAATTGTATATGTATAGCAAATTATACAGTTTTATGTTTGCTATAGAGCGCAATTATGCAAAGTTTGCTATAGCATACAAATATGAATTTTTTGTTTGCTATATGTGAAAAATGCCCTTGATAAAATAGTACACTTTCTTAATTCTAAAAAAATGTTATTTAAGTTAGAATTTTGACATAGATGACAAATATTTTTATAATATAGCATATTCATGTGATTTATTCTAAGAAATATTGGTAGGGCCGGTCCATGGGCCAACAAAATTAATTAAAAATTATAATATAATATTAAAATTTTAAATAAAAGAGAGTCCAAATTCAAAACAATTATGTTAATATTTCTATTTAGATATTTGTACTTTTACCTGAAAAAAATTTAATTAATACTATAAAGATAATTTATTTGTAGATTTATAACAAGTAGTAATATTAACATCATATAATATTGTTTTGTCGATATTTACGATAATAATTTTTTATTATAATTATAATTTAATTTAATAATTATTAAAAAAATTAATTTTTTAAAAATGGACTGGTCCGACAAGTCTCACTTACTTATCGATTGGACGGATCATTTTCAGGCCCACAAGAAATGAGCTAATCCAGCCTAACCCGTAAAATAGCAAAATTTATATAAATTAGCCCCAATAAAATACACAAACCCATATTGACAAGTCTATTTTAAATAATCCAGATGTTTCTTGGCATATCTTCATATGACTAGTCACGGTAGCCCGTGCTTCGTGTGCCAATAATATTAACTTTTATATCAATTAATTGTATTTTCTTAAATTAATATTAACTGAAATTGTTTTTCTATTTCATATTAGATGAATTTTATGATCTTCATTATTAGTTTCATTTCTAAGCTATTGATAGTTTTAAAAATATTTCTCTATTTGACTAATTAAACTTAAATATAATATACCCTCAATACATTCGCAATCTTCCACATGACATATCATTATCAAGTGGTTTTAAACTCTTGTAGGAGTATGATACTCTTAATGAAAACAAGAGAAATGTGAAAATTACCTTTAAAACTGTTTAGGATATATTTCATTCATACTACAATATAAGAGTATATTTAAGTTTAACTAATCAAATAAAAAATATTTTTAAAAATGACAATAATTTAGAAATGAAATTAATAATTTACAATCAAATTTAAAGATATTTTCAATATTTATCACGTAAGCGGCTCGTGGAATTTAGTGTAAATTGTCGTATGTCATGAGTCGGAGACACGTATCATAAACCTAAACAAATGTTCCCAATTTTCATAACACTACATATGTTAAAACATTAAAATATACACCCACCCACCCCAAACAAAAATAATAACCTCATCCAATACCATATACAGACATTGTGTTTTGAAAGAAGAAGTAATACTAGTTACCATCATTAAAAAAAAAAGAAGAAAAAATGGGAGAAAATCCTTGCAATATTTTTGAGAAATTGATTAAATCCACACTAAACTTTTTTGGATATGGCAATAACCACATCTCCAACTTTGTTGTCTCCACATACTCTCACCAACAAGAAGAAAAAGAAGATATCTCATCTATGGTACTTATTACTTAATCTCGATCGATGAGATAAATTTAAGATTTAAATTTTTAATTATTAAGATTAAACTTAAATATTTTTGTATTAAAATATTGAGTTTAGTTGAACTGTGTTCCTCGTTGTAATATTAAATTATTGATGCAGGAAAATATTGAGTACATGACAACAAGGTCTATAAGTGTGAGTAACTCAAGTAGAGGAAGAAGCCCTCCAAGGCCACCAGTCCAATCTGGAGGAGGTGCTCAAACAAATTATTCTTCTTACTAATTATTTCTTTTTTCTTTTTAAGTCTCTGAAAATATATATATATATACATATATATATACATATACATATACATATACATATACTATATATATATACATATATATATACATATACATATACATATACATATACATATACATATACATATACATATACATATACATATACTATATATATCATATACATATATATACATATATATATACACATACATATATATATATACACATACATATATATATAATATACATATATATATATATATACATATATATATATATATATATATATATATATATAATATATATATATATACACTCTTTGTTATTTTAGCCAACAATAATAGATCTGAGACATTTCTGTTGAATATTTCTAGTGTAAAAAGGATGTTCTTATCTATCCACTAATTTTATTTGGAGTTAAATATTTAACTTGATTACATTTTAATGGATTTTCTATCACCTCCCTTTCTCCTCTTGTTTTTTCAATGTTGTTGTACCTTAAAAGAAGGCAGTTCGTCGTATAGAATCTATCTAGCGTAGATTAATATTTTATGTAATTTAATTATAAGTTATTATATCGAAATGAGATAAAATATGATTTATCAGCTATTATTTATGCACACATAAAATGAATTTTTGGATCGACCCTAACTTTCATAATTGAGCTAGAGGAGATTTGTTTTGTAATAAAAAATTTAAAATAAAAATTTGTGTGTTTTCGGACAGTTTAAAAAATAAAAATGTGTTAGTGTCACAAGTATGGTGACAGTTGAGTGATTAAAAAGACAAATGTGTCATTTAAGATTTGGTCTAAGTATGTATGATTCTATATTTTGATTGTTGCGGAAGCCGAATATATAGAGAGTGATGAAATCACAACTACTATATCTAAAGGTAGCTAATAAATAGTAAATGAGACAACAAGAGAAAGAACACCAGGAATTAACGAGGTTCGGCAAACATTTGTTTTCTTTTGCCTACTCCTCGGACACAACCAACCAATATTTATTTCACTCCAAAAGAGTACAAGTGAAATACTACAAGAGAGAAAGAAGAACAATGCCTTAGGAGATGAGAAGACAAGTGAGAGGTGTGTTACAAATGAATTAGGAGCTACCTATTTATAGGAGTAAATTCTTCCTATTGATGTCATCCATGACATCACAATATGTCAAAATGTCAACATTTACCTTGTGAAATCATTTATGGTTGACCTAAACTTTCACCTACAAAAGTTGCTATCTTGACTTTTATATCAATGAAGAATTATCCTCCTAACTACCATATCTTCTCATTAATCCATTTTTGAATCTTGTCAAATTTAACAAATCTCCACCTTGGCAAGATTCTCCATTTTCAACTTTCTCTCAACAACAATTTTGATTGTGTCTTCAACCCTATTCTTCAATGTTCAACAATGTTGATCAAGTTCAAACAATGTTGAAACTTGACCGCAGTCACCACTTTTGTTAACATATCGGCAGGATTATCTGTAGTATGAATTTTCTGCATTATGACTCCACCATCTTCTATGATTTCTCGTATGAAATGATATCGGACGTCAATGTGCTTCGTCCTTGCATGATAAACTTGGTTCTTTGCTAATTGAATAGCACTCTGACTATCACAAAATATTGTGATTTCTTCTTGTCCAATACCAAGCTCTCTAAGCAATCCTCGAAGCCAAATTGCTTTCTTCGCAGCCTCTGTAATTGCCATGTACTCTGCCTCAGTGGTAGACAAAGCAACTGTTGACTGCAAAGTAGACTTCCAACTAACTGGTGCATTTGCAATAGTGAAAACATAACCAGTAGTTGATCTTCGTTTGTCCAAATCACCTGCATAATCTGAGTCACAATATCCAACAAGATATTGACTATCTTTCTGCTCGAAAACCAAACCAACATCTACAGTATTATGAATATACCGTAGAATCCATTTTACAGCCTGCCAATGATCCTTTCCAGGATTGTGCATGTACCTGCTTACAACTCCAACAGCGTGTGAAATATCTGGCCTTGTGCAAACCATTGCATACATCAAGCTACCAATAGCATTAGCGTATGGTACTCTTGACATATATTCTCGTTCAACTTCATTATTAGGTGACATAGAATCACTAAGCTTAAAATGGGGAGCAAGCGGAGTGCTAACCGACTTCGTTTTTTTATTCATACCGAATCGCTTTAGTACTCTCTTCAAATATTCCTTTTGAGATAAATAGAGTTTCTTTGAATGTCTATCTCTTTTTATCTCCATGCCAAGAATCTTCTTTGCCTCACCCAAATCCTTCATCTCAAACTCCTTTCTAAGTTGAATCTTTAGCTTCTCAATTTCCTCTTGACTCTTAGAAGCTATCAACATATCATCAACATATAAGAGAAGGTATATAAAGGAATTATCTTCAAGCTTGCGCAAATACACGCAATGATCGTATTTGCTTCTTATGTACCTTTGCTGCAACATAAACTTGTCAAATCGTTTGTACCATTGTCTAGAAGATTGTTTCAATCCGTACAATGATTTTCAAGTTTGCACACCATATTTCTTTTCCATCAACTTTGAATCCTTCTGGCTGAGTCATGTAGATTTCCTCTTCCAAGTCTCCATGTAAAAATGCAGTTTTTACATCCAACTGAACTAGTTCCAAATTTAACTGTGCTACCAAAGCCAACAAAACTCTAATGGAGGAGTGTTTCACAACTGGAGAAAAACACCTCATTATAATCAATTCCCTCCTTTTGAGCATATCCTTTAGCCACCAATCTTGCTTTATAGCGAACATCTTTTTGGTTAGGAAATCCTTCTTTCTTTGCAAATACCCATTTGCACCCAATTGCTTTCTTGCCCTCTGGGGGATTGGCCAATCTCCATGTATGATTCTGATGAAGGGACTGCATTTCTTCATCCATGGCAATCCTCCACTTATCTTCTTCTGAACTTTGGACTGCGTCTTTATAAGTGGTAGGAATGTCATCAGCTGCAATTGAGTCCGCACAAGCCACCATATCTATGAGTCGAGCAGGTTTTCTTAATGTCCTTTTTGGCTTGCCGGTTGCTATTGATTCAAGTTGTGATTGAGGTTCTTGAGATGGAACCTCTTCTTCGACTGGCTCTCCTTCAAGAGGAAAATTTTCTGTTGTTAACTCGTTTGATCCCTGTGTTGGGAAAATTATCTTTCCCTCAAACTCCACCTGCTTTGAAGCACCATCAATTTGTTTGGCTTCTTCAACTGTTACCTTATTTGTCAAGGTAGATTCATCAAAGGTAACATCCCTGCTGAAAATGACTTTTCTTGTCTCTGGACACCATAAACGGTATCCTTTGACTCCAGAAGTAATTCCCATAAATAAAGCTTTCTTTGCTCTTGGGTCCAATTTTGACTCTCTTACATGATAATATGCAATGAGCCAAATACATATAAAGAACCATAATCTTCAACAGGTTTTCCATACCATTTTCAAATGGTGTCTTCCCACCAATAGCAGCAGATGGTAGACGATTAATGAGGTGGACACGCATATGTTATTGCCTCAGCCCAAAATTCTTTGCCCAAGCCAGCATGGACAACATACATCGAACTTTCTCCAGCAAAGTTCGGTTCATGCGTTCTGCCACTCCATTCTGTTGTGGTGTATTTCTTACGGTGAAATGTCTAACGATGCCATTTTTCACAAATTTTCTGAAAAAGATCATTTTTGTATTCGCCACCATTGTCTGTGCGAAGACACTTGATCTTTCTGCCACTTTGAGTTTCTATCATCGCCTTCCATTTGAGAAAAATCCCAATACTTCATCTTTTGTTTTCATCGTATACACCCACAATCTTCGAGAAAAGTCATCAACAAAGGTTACAAATAGTGTTTCCCACCTAATGAAGGTGTTTTGGAAGCACCCCAAACATCCGAATGAACATAATCCAAAATACCTTTAGTATTATGGATAGCTGTTCCAAATTTAACCCTTGTTTGCTTCCCTTGATACAATGCTCACAAAACTCCAAGTTGCAAGTTTTACTCCTTTTAGCAATCCTTGATCTGATAAAGTTTTCAAGGATTTCCCTCCAGCATGCCCCAAGCGCATATGCCACAGCTTGGTCATTTCTGCCTCCTTCTCGTCATTGGATGTTGTTGCCGCTGTCCCAATAACTGTACTACCTTGATAGTGGTACATGTTATTATTTCTTCGGATTGCCTTCATTACCACCAGTGCACCAGAGCATATTCTCATCACGCCATTATCTGCAATGACTTTGACCCCTTTGATTCTAGGGCTCCTACAGAAATGAGATTTTTCTTCAAATCTGGTACATATCGAACATCTGTTAATGTTCTACTTAATCCATCATGGTTCCTTAATCGGATTGAACCAACACCATATGCGGTAAGAGGATTATTGTTTGCGGTATGAATAACTCCACATTCTCCTTCTTGTAAATCAATAAACCAGTCCCGGTTAGGACACATATGATAACTACAAGCTGAATCCATCAACCATACATCAGATGATTTGGATGGATCTGTTGTAACTAGTGAGTAATCGGAATCATCACAATCAGCCACATTTGAATCCATGACAGCCTTCCCATTATTTGGTTTGACTTTGCTATTCAACTTTGGGCAGTCTTTCTTCCAATGCCCTTTTTCTCGGCAAAAGGCACATTCATCTTTGCTGAGTCTCGATCTTGACTTGGATCTACCTTTCTTCGTTCTCATATGATTTTGAGAACGACCTCTCACAACTAGTGCTTCTGCTTCTCCCGCCTTTTTGTTTTTCTCTCTTTCTTTGTTCATAACTGTATAAGGCAGAACAAACTTCTTTGAGAGATACTTCATCATTCCCATGCAGTAGAGTAGTTTTCAAGATGCTCAAACTCATCGGGAAGTGAACTTAACAACATTAAGGCCATATCTCCATCCGTAAAAGTCACGTCCATATTTCGCAAATCTGTCGCCAACTTGTTAAAGCTGGTGATATGATCATTCATTGTGCTACCGGAACATAAGTGAAGCGTAACAGTCTTCTTTTCATATAAAGTTTATTTTGACTGTTTTCTTCAAGAATTTCTCCTCCAATGAATTCCATAATTTATTTGCAGATGTTTCCTTCGTGTATGGATACTTTTGTTCTCTTGCAAGGTAAGATCGAATGGTACCGCAAGCAACACGGTTGATAATCTTCCAATCTTCTTCTCCTACAACCGTCTGGTTTCTTTTCTTCAATGGCAATATCTAGCCCTTGTTGAAAAAGAACATCAAGGACCTCGCCTTGCCACATTCCGAAATGTCCTGACCCGTCAAAAATTTCAACTGCAAATTTCGCATTTGACACATTCTTGTCATAAGCGAAGATGCCAATGATGACGTATTATTGACACTTGATGTGGACTCATCATTTTTCTTGTCTCCCATTTTACTACAAATACTATTTACTAGCTAACAATTCAAAGACCAAAGTAAATCTCTTTCTGATGTGGAAGTTCAGACTATGCTGCAACCACAGAGCATACTCAGATAATACCTTGGCTCTGATACCAATTGTTGCGGAAGCCGAATATATAGAGAGTGATGAAATCACAACTACTATATCTAAAGGTAGCTAATAAATAGTAATGAGACAACAAGAGAAAGAACACCAGGAATTAACGAGGTTCGGCAAACATTTGTTTTCTTTTGCCTACTCCTCGGACACAACCAACCAATATTTATTTCACTCCAAAAGAGTACAAGTGAAATACTACAAGAGAAAGAAAGAAGAACAAATGCCTTAGGAGATGAGAAGACAAGTGAGAGGTGTGTTACAAATGAATCAGGAGCTACCTATTTATAGGAGTAATTCTTCCTATTGATGTCATCCATGACATCACAATATGTCAAAATGTCAACATTTACCTTGTGAAATCAATTTATGGTTCACCTAACTTTCACCTACAAAAGTTGCTATCTTGACTTTTATATCAATGAAGAATTATCCTCCTAACTACCATATCTTCTCATTAATCCATTTTTGAATCTTGTCAAATTTAACATTGATAATATTGTGATGATTTAGCAGGTTATATGTCGGTAAACCACTAGACTGCAGAAGATTTTTTTCTCTACACTTTATTCATTACGTGTTTTATACTATGTTATAAATATATCGTATAATATATTGTTGTATTATTTGTATCGTATTATATTATTTTAATAAATATAGTATTTGAATA
Source organism: Solanum peruvianum (assembly GCA_027705065.1). Taxonomy (NCBI): domain Eukaryota; kingdom Viridiplantae; phylum Streptophyta; class Magnoliopsida; order Solanales; family Solanaceae; genus Solanum; species Solanum peruvianum. The sequence continues at coordinate 50,833,596 of JAKWJD010001758.1, read as the reverse complement.
AATTATATTGGTTTTTGTTACTTTTCGTCTCTTTTTATTTAAAATTTTTTACATTTCGAAATTCAAACAAGTCTATCTTTAACTGTAAATTAAACGGATTGTTAATATAAATTTTTCTCATAAATCCTTTAAGCATTTTCTATCAGTTATTGTGATGATTTATAGCACTTTTTACGTGATTTACAAATATATAGATTTCACGAGTAAATTTTCGATTAAATTTAAACGGTCGAATTTTCGAAAAACGAAAATTATAACACAAATTGGGAAAAGGAAGTAATATAATTTGTGACAACCATCTCAGGATGGTGCAAAATAGATCAGTATCTATATATATTGTTTTTAGTTCAGTAAAGTTACATCCAGGATCCGTGGCGCAATGGTAGCGCGTCTGACTCCAGATCAGAAGGTTGCGTGTTCGATTCACGTCGGGTTCAAAACTCCCGAATTACTGGATCCATCCTTTTTTTTTTTTTTTGGTTAAATTCATATAAATTCATAATAACAATCAACTCGAATAAGAAAGGAACAAGAACAAGGACAAACACTAACAAGTTTTAACCCTCGAAAAGCAAAACAACACTTCACTATCCTAATATATGTTCTACGCAGCCTCCTATATAAGGCTATAAAGTTGTCACACGTATGACCTACCTAATCACCTCTCCCAATACTTCTTCGGCTAAGTTTTTTGTCCAAAAAGAGAACACACCACTCGAAGAATTTCTATGGTTGAAGTAAAAGTTGAGGTGGGAGGGGGAAGCATTTGCATGGTTACATTGTGTTCTGCAGATTATCCACAAGGTTTCACAATCCAGTTTGGTCGTTCAACTTATTCTTATACCTTTGCTGCTAAAACAGATAGTACAAAGAAGCATAGGTAGATTAAAATTACTAACAAAACTATGTCTCTTTAACTTCTCTACGCTTGGTAGCTCTCCCTACTTTTGCTCTCATAAAATGCACATCATCTCACAAAGCAACGCCGTAAAAACAAAAGAAGATTGAGCAGAAGAACAAGTCTTTCTTCAAATTGACACCTCATATATTCACAAAACAATGCCCTTGCCTCCACTACAAAAACTTTTTAGCCAGAGAGATGCTGCCTTCCCCCATCCCACCTACTCTGGTAATTTAAACAAAGCTTATGCCTTCTATTCTAGTTGTAATCCCTAATAATAACTTTACTGAAAAGTATTCGCCTTTTATAACAATATTTCTTGCATTGCATCTCTATGGGTTTGTCGAGACCTAAATTCACAGCTCAGAGCCCTCAGCTGACAACCGAGTACTAGCCTATGTCTAACCACTGTTTTCATTCACCAGTCACCAGGAAAAAAAGATAAAGGTGACCCCCTCTCCAACTTTACTCTTCCAAATTTGAGAGATGTGCTTGATCTGCATTTGCATCAGTCTTGATAACTTCTAAAACAGTTGCATTGCAAAAGAAGCACCTCTCACCGTTCAGAAGGTGTCTTGAAATGCAGCCGAAGCAAGAAACATGCGAACAAGGGACAAATTGAGCATTTGCTTGACTCGTATAACAGATGCAGCAGATGCTGTCATCATAATCTGTTTCACCCCCATAGGCTATTCTCTCAACTTCCACTACCTCTGACCGACAGATAAGCAGACCTGAAAATATCTCCAGTTGCCTGATTTTTTCCAGATAATCATCTCCTCTGAATAAACTAGCCTGAAATTCATGAAAACAGAGTTAGAATACAGATGAAGCAACCAAAGAGCAATTAACTATTGGAACCCTTTCCAAACAACATTAGCACATATAGGCAGACGTCAAAAACAGCAACTGAACCAAACCAGTCAACCAGCGTTCAGCTTTCTTATTGCCAAGTCTAAAAAACCAGAGTACCCATGACAATTTTCTTTGCTGTAAACCAATTTTCCATGCCATTCTAAAATAGGAAGTAGTACTACCAAATTAATGAAGTGAAGTAAAGACTAACCCAATTGTACTCCAAAAGATACTGAAACCCAGAGACTACAGTATCAGGGCAGTCCATGCTGGCAAAAATCCCAACCATGTCATTATCTCTAGTATCCGACTCCCCGCTAGCCTCCAGCAAATTAAGAATGATTCCAGCAAGGGGTGCCAAAATCATGCCTCTGTTTGGTTTCTCTGGGGGCTGACCTGGACGCCTTACGAAACTGCAAGAATGACAACTGAAGACCCAAATAAGGAGGAACCAAGACTCACACAAACACACATACACAAAAAGGACTCAATACGTCCTTGTTACAAACAAATATCAAGCTATGGTGAAAAGAAAAGCAAGTACCAACTAAAATTCTGATCATGCACGGAATAAGTGTGTTGCACACACATAGATAAAGAGAACGCAAGCTCACAATTTTTTGGTGAATGCAAGTCCGTCGATTAAAAATCTTTTCTTTTTTCAGAAATATCAGGTTTCGGTCTTCTTTCTCCTAATATTGATCTCCTTACTTGGCAGATAGGGCTTTGATTCAACACTAAAGAAATAATAGTCTGGGGAATGATAAACCACAACAAAAAAATTTAACATCAGAACATGGAGGTTTCACTATTAACAGAATAAAAGCATCAGTATCGTCACTAAGATAGTGGATGCCAGTTTATAGTTAAACGTGAGGCATATTCAAAAGAAAAGAGGACCTCATAAGGATCAGCTCAACTCGACTGGAGAACAGATCATTTATCAATTGGAATACCATTGGTCTTTGGTTGTGTCGGACACGGAAGAAATAAGCAGATTTGACTTGACACTCTCTCACTCTAAAAGTACAGAATAAACCAAAAAGAAAAAAGGAAACGCTAAAAGCTATTCCACATAAATATCAAAACTTACAGGTCAAAAAGTTCTTGATCAGCTGCAGAAATTAAGTGGTTTAGTATAAAGACGATCACTTCAGTCAGCCTTCGCAAATTTGTATCTGCCCCAGAGATAAACGCTTGAGGTATCTCATGGGTACAAAATTCTAAAATCCTTGCAAGATTGCAGGATAGATCAAATATGACACTGCATTTCCTTTGCTGAAACTCCAACACCTGGAAAGGCACATAAACATTTCAATACACATCAGAAAAGAAAACAACAAAAGATTCCCGCAATCCCATAAACTACTATTTCACCTTTGCAAGACAGTACCCAAAGTCACCCTCAGTTAAGATATTCAACACCGGCACCCCAAAAAACCAAGATACTACCTATAACTAGTACAAAATAGGTAGAAACTCCAAGCTGGATGAAAAGAAAATTAAGTTTATTTTTTTTATTTTCACGAGGATATGCTTTATTTTTTACAGATCAGTATTCTACTCGAGGACTTGACAAAAGAAAACACTATCAGAATATCATCACACGCAATTCACTAGAATGTATACTTAAAAAAAGCATTTCTGGAGGTAAATAAAATATGCAGGGTGTAAAACATTTTATTTTGCCACTCTATTCTGTAATATAGAGCATAACCTCTCAAACATATTATCAGCAAATCCGTAACAAAAGTTATTACCATCGGAAAATTAGAAATGACGTACAACAAAATGATATTGCAAGTCAAAAACAGAAATGTCCTGTGTGGTCAGTTGAAAAGAGAATAATGGGGAAGGGGGAAAGTAAAAGTAGAAGGCAAACATAATAACTTTTCTGAACTCTGAAATTGGACAATAAAAAAAGAACCTCTTTAAGGTGTACATAGCACTTAGCAGTACTACAAAACAACCATAGATAAACGATTAATCAATTAGCTGTACCCTTTTTGGCTTCCTTCTCCCTCATTGATCCAAACATAGAAGGATAATAGACGTTTAAAGGAACAATACCTTGTAACTTTCCTGCATCTCGCGAACTGAAACTGAAAATTCCGTCATTGCCCAACTCAGAGTGTTGAACAAATGATTCAGAAAGGTAGAAAATAGTTCTTCATCATGCAAGCAAACCTCTCGCAATAATTTCTTCACATTAACAAGAACAAGAGTTAGGTCTACAAGTTACTCTCAATGGCTAAGCAAGACAGAATGTTAACTGTGTAGACAAAGATGAACCATCATCAAATCACCTGATATATAACTGATGAAGAGGAAGATGATTCTCCACGTTTTGATGATCCAAAGCCTGAACCTTTGCACAAACGGAGAAGTATATTTGTTACAGGAATCCATGATCTACTGTCAAAAGTAGATAGTAGTGCTTTAGGCATTCTCTGCATTGCGGCTTCATTACATTCTAATTCAGACAAGAACTCCTTGTACTGCACCAAGATATAAATAGACTGCAGAAGAAGATCTCGCAACTCCACACTCGATATCCTTGGATCACTGAAGTGGGTGACAACAAAAGTAACCTGAACAAGGAAAGTTACCAGTAAATACACGTACAGAATGAAGCCCACTGATCTAAATAGATAACAGAACCAAGTACGAGAAGGAATCTAGCACTGTGGATCATTCCAGAACCAATCCTGCTGTATTAAAAAAATCTTCTTGTGCTAATTTTTTTCTTACAAGTCTTTCTCTTATATTACATTAGCTATAGAGGGTGTTGATGAATTCTATTTAAGCATATCCAAAAAGTCAACCACAACATATACCACAGCATTATAGGCTTGGTCCTGAAAGTATCATAGAAAGATGTGATTAATGAGAGAGTTACGACATACAAAGGATGTGAGTCCTTGCTTGAGAAATATTGTAGCAGGCACAAAAGGAGGATCACTTTTACGAAGTACGTGGAAGCAGTCCACCTGTCATTGAACAACAGAAAGGAAGATTACTTTCATTGTTTAAAAAAATGTGGCAACTAATAAACCAACCAATTAAATGACATGAAAATAGCCGGAAAGAAAAAAACATTTGCCAATTGTCAGCACTAGTAAGGACAAAGCATTTTACATATTTTTTATGCCCAGACATACATAGAGACAACAGTTTCAACTTTTTTGACCAAGATCAATTGAGGGGAAGTAAAACTCAATGCGCATCAAAATGAAAGGAAGCAGGGAAAAATGCAATGTACATAATATAAGACGAGTCAGGTTTGCTTGATATAATCAGTCCCATTCCCCTAAAAGCTATCCAAACACAGCATACTAGTAGTGCAAAGTGCAGAGATGGAAAGGCAAATTGAAGCAAGGCATGGGAAGAAAAGAGTAGGCAAGCGAAAGTTTTGGGTCGCTTGACTATTAGTAACAGCAGAGATCCAAATTCCACATAGAATATCACACCATCTACCAAGGGAAGCCATAGATTCCTCTTGGCTTCACTATCTACGCCCGAAGAAAGTTAAAAGGCACTAGCAAAGAGGTAGAAAAGATTTGTCGCACCAGGCTTGGCCAGTGCGGGTTACCTCACCCATGTGGTTTGCGAGCTATTGCATAGAAGGGGGTTTTTACCCTTTGCGCACCCAAAGGGTAGCGGCTGAGGGTTTCCCTTGACATAAAAAAAAAAAAAAAAAAAAGAGAGATAGAAAAGATTCATGCTAAAAAGTAAACAAAAGAGTAGAGCCTTAATACAAATGATAAGTCACTCTTTGATACAAGAAAATACAAACTAGGCTAGAGTTCTAAATAGTATCCAGAGCCAGAAAGTTTATTACCAAAGTTTCCAAATAGTACTCAGGAATATAAAGGAAGACTGAGTCATCTTTGCTAAGAATTAAAAGCAACTGAACAATCCACATGCACGCTGCATACATCCCCCTCTGCTTCCACCGAGAAAATAGAGAAATACGATACCTGTTAGATGATATAGAGAAAAGAACTAAGCTATACATCCTTGAAAGCATACAGCAGCTACTCATTAATATGGAAGACATAGTAATGTATAATAGTCATAACATAATTTGGAAATAAAACAAAGATGTACAATGATTGTATTACCAAGCACAATGTCTGACACAATCCATTACTTCTTCTCTATATACACCACGAACCTCCTTCAGGCGCTTTACATGCTCCCTGTTAACGTTTTCTCTGATCTGCCTATCAGTTTCTTCCAGAAGAGAGATAGACTGTGATTGCCGATTCATATACAATGATGCCTACAATTGATCAGTGATACTGTTAAGTGATGCGAATCCAGGAAACTAGATAAGGAAGATACTGAACACATCTCCAGCAATGAGTTCAGGTGCCGCAAGAATGGGAAGAGAAGAAAGAAAAGATAATCTGGCAGTACAGTAACATGCTCCACAAAAGTGAAATACAATATCAGGAGCCATGTCCCACATGAGAGAAGCAGATAGAACTAGTCTCACACGTAGTATATATAAAAAAACTATGCATCAATCCCATATTTGTGGGAATCTATCATATGAGCCCTCTGTGTCCACTCCACTAGGTCCATTTTATTCTTTATCAGACAAAACATCTTAGATTATTTTTACACTGACCACCAACCTTCCCCACTCCTACCCCCACTATTTGCTTGGACCGTCATCCTCACCACTATTTTCAAAACCTACTATACCATAAAATAAATTACTCATCAAGAGAGAAAACATGAAATTCGACTTCTAGACTCCTCCCTGGAGGTACAGTTACCAAATCACATACAACACCTTAACCAATGAGTCAACAAAGAAAGATGAGACTGTTATAATTGCCCAGGACATAATTTCAAACTAACACAGGACACTAAATATTCCATCAGTACTAATATATATAGCATATTTTGCAAGGCCAAATGCCGAGAAAGTGGTTCCGTTTGAAACTTAAGCTCCAGTTAAAAAAAAAAGTGCAATGTCCATTAAAGGGACACTACCTTAGCATATAGTTCTGCAAAACAGCTTAATAAAACACCACCATATAAATCCCTTCATTTGATGTTGTGTTCAATGGGGAACATCCGAAAAATCAGAGAAATGGTGTCTTACCTCATTTGCACCACTTCAGACATTTCAAACAACAAGGCAACCTAATTACTACATCTTTTAGCAAGGGGAAAATCTAGTCACCTGCTTGAAATTGGGTGCAAGACCTAAATGGTACAGCAAAAGCATGGTATCCAGTAGCTCCTCTTCTTTTAGTGTTGCTGAAGAAACATTGTTCTCTCTGGGAACATATCTCATTTGCTGCATAGGAAGGAAGCCAAACTCTGATTCCGACTGATCACTCGTGCTTGGTTTATCTGCAATATCATCATTCAAACTACTGGTGCTGCATTCTGCAGCAACATGAGCAGACCTTTCACGAATAGAGCTGCAATGTCCCCGTGAACCTTTTCCCATGTGCCTAATAGAATCTTTGGATATTCTTGTAAAATCCGCATCATAAGTAGAACAACAACACGGCTTCTGCTTACTTAGATGTGTAACCCTATCTTTTACATTGTCCATACACCCTTCTTCCCACCGAATCACTTCCTCATGCTGCTCAATACTAATAGGATGGGATTTTGCTAGGTGATTATATGAACCACCAAGCCTAGGAATATCAACTCGATGAGGATCATTCTTGAGAAACAAGCCTACAGGAAAAGCTTGCTGGCCTCCTCTGTGTAGAAAACCAACATCAGAGGTTCCAGAGTCCTTCATCCAATCACAAATGTCCCCGAACCCCTCAGAGAGGAAATGGAGTACGATACCAAACAAAGAAACAAGTACAGAATTGCTTGAAACACCAGGTGGTGGCGAATCTCGATCTGCACCCCTGTTTTTAAGTAGAATGTTTTGTAAGAATGTCTTGAATACAGATCCAGGAAGCTGAGGTGGTGATGTGGGTGGCATGAACTGCATAACCAAGCGGCAGAGGTCCCTCTGCTTCTCTTCAACCTGCAGAAGGAATGTGTTAATCCGCTTGTAGATGGAGAAACATATAAGGAAATCGCAAACCCTTTAAACTTGTTAGTAGAAGGGATGGGTATGTGTGATATATCAAAAACATCACATGTAATGATTCTTAAGTGAAACGTGAACTGAGGAAACTGATAGATGCACTCGTTACTGTAACCAAAGCAGTTGCAAAGGCCAGATAAACTGGAAAGCTGGACAAAGAGAAGATCTATATGATGCAGTAAAATCCATCAAATCACCATCTAAATGTTAAGATTTGACAAGAGAAGCCAAGAAACTAAAGAATTTTGAATAAGACAAGACACCAGGTAGAGCAGTAATGTATACATACACATCTACTATGCCTTTTATTCCAACTTTCTACTATTTTACGAAAAAAGACCGAGCAAAAAAGAATCGCCAGAACTTCAAAAGATTAGATTTATGTTAGTTTTATGTGCATTGTAGTATTTTTACTTGATGTCCAAAGCCAGAATTAGGATGAAGATTCATGTTATGATTTCCTGGGCAAGTCTACCAAAACGATCTCTTTATTCTAACAGATGCAGCTCAGTGTAAAACTTGATCAAGTAGGAGAGCAATTCTAGTCAGAGGTCTGGGCCATGTGACTGAGTATTGTGTTAAGTTTCAAATAGCTAAGATTGCTCGAGGTTCCTATTAAACTTGATCAAGTGAGAATGTATCAGTTTAATGGTCAGCACATACTTTTGGCTGATAGGTTGTCTTAGTTTTTAATATTTTTATTTTGATAAAGGTAAAGTTGTATTCTTCAGCATTAAGGGTATGTGGGCTACCTCAAAAAGTTCCAAGCTAATCCATAATTACATAGATCCTAGGAAATCTACCAACTGTTCTACTTCTTCTATACCATCTTCTTTACACCAAAAAAACATGTTAATGCAATTTTCTTTAACTTTCCAATTAGTAATAGTAATATTCTCATGACACCTGAGGTTTCTTTCCCTCCAAATAGCCCACCAGACACAAATAGGAACTATAGACCACCATCCTTTTTGGGTCTTGCTCCCCTCTCATCCAACAGCTCAAAAGATCAGTGTCTTATAGCTAGCTACATACAAAATCTATGATGCTATTTCTTCTCCGAAAGCAGTTCAAAGTTAATGTTAAAATCGGAGACATCAAGCATCAAGTACACATTACATCACTAACTACCATATTAAGAGATTTGAGCTTTTATTTCAACGACAATACTCCAGTTACTTATACTTTTAAGGACATATAACAATGGATTCACGTCTAACTTGTTCCAGGACTTTCAAGGAACACCGTCAAGTGCACTTAATCTTTATCAAGTATAAGGTAGCAATATTAGACTAAGAACTAACATGAGCATGGACCAATGTCTTAGTTCTTAATATTTCTACATACAAAATCTATGATGCTATTTCTCCTCTGAAAGCAGTTCAAAGTTAATGTTGAAATAGGAGACATCAAGCATCAAGTGCTCATTACGTCACTGACTACCATATTAAGAGATTTGAGCTTTCATTTCATCGACAATACTCAGTCACTTATACTTTAAGGACATACAACAATGGATTCAAGTCTAACTTGTTCCAGAACTTTCAAGAAACACCATCAAATGCACTTAATCTTATTCAAGTATAAGGTAGCAATATTAGACTAAGAACTAACATGAGCATGGACCAATGTTGAAGGGACAAACAAGGACATAAATACCAATATAAGCTCCGTTCCGCCCACAAATAGAATACCTTGTTAATTATTTCTGACAAAGCACCTGTAGTCAGTAACAGGCTAGCCTCATTTGACACATCCTCACACGAACCAGACCACCATATAGAAGGCATCAGACCTTGAAGATCCTGCTTGTTAGGACTCTTCCGCGACAAAAACCCTTCAAATAAGAGGTCAAAATCTGAAGATCTCCACCACAGTGTCATTACTTCTTCCCGCCTTAAGATGTGGCATGCCAAGGCCAAATATATATATGAACCTGAGTAAGGACAGTTTTCTGTAAGGCTCAATGGCGCTGTTTTGCATAAGGTCGACAGCGAACTTATGATATGTTCAAACAAAATTCTCGACTCTGGAAACTCTAGAAGAGAATCTAGTATGCTGTCCAAACTCATATAGTCATGTGGAGGATGCATCCTAAAGACCTCTATTATCAGTGATAGAAGTGGACCACAAGATATATACTTTGTGCTTCCGTCTTCAGCAGCAAGTGTAGAGAATAATTCCTCACATATCCCACGAGAGACAGGGTGCGAAAGTTTTTCAAATGATACAAACCTTTTCAATCTTCGCAATTTCTCAACAGAACTGAACTCTGCCCTTCCCACACGCTGCATTTCAATTAGCCTTCTAAAACAATTAAGCAGATCAGTAGCAATTGAACTTCTGGTTGGTGGAGGCTGAATGGGAAGGAAACCTTTTACTGGGTACCTGAAAGGGATTTCCCCAAAGTTTAACTCACAACGTTCACCTTGAGAAAGAGAAATTGCTGGATAATATCCCAATCCAGGTACCATCTTACGAATAGCAATAAATGCTACACCAAGTGAAACTCCATTTCGATAAAATGATATCTCATCACCATCCAAATCTATACAACATCCAATCACATCACCAACAACCCATGGCTGACCATAATCCTGAGCTTCCTTATTCCATTTACTGACCCTTTTTCCATCGTATGCATATGAATCATCAGCATCACCCACACCCTTGTGATCAGTGAATGGGCAGGAAAGAGTCGCCCAGCCTAGCTGTTGTATACCAGAAGTTTCAAGAGTTACTTCATACATCCATTTCCCTTTCCAGACACAAGCATTGGCCCTAGCACTGCTGAATAGAGAATGACTCTCCATGATCAAAGGCTGTTTGACTATTCGAATATCACCACAGATGCTTGATTCCTCTAATTGAATAAACTGATGTTTACAACCATCACCACCAGCAGTCAAAACCCCTTCTCGTTTTCCGTCTGTAACAGTCTTCTGATTTATGTGGTACTTCAGAAATTCGTTCTTTATAACTAAGCGAACCACTTCAGCATCTATTGAACAAGAGAGTGACTTAATACACTTGTATGGAAGATCAAAGATGTGCTCAAGGGTTCTTTCCACAGATTGATCGCCAAAACCATCACAATATGAAACAAGATGAGTTTTCTGAGAACTCTCCTTCCTATCTTCACCATTCAATACCACAGCCAACCCAGAAGAAAGGCCACCTATCCCTATACGTAGGCCGTCTTCTGCCATTAGCAACAATAGCACTCCAAGAACAATCAATCTTCACTCACCCAAATCTCAAAACAGCATCCAACGTCTCTCGTCAAAACCAAGACGCAAAGTTATCAATCATTCAACTGTCTACACAACAGAAAAGAACACTAATTCATCACTATTTCCTTAGTTAACAATGAACTTGCAGCTCCTTTACCCTACAGAATCAAAACAAACAAACTCAGAAAATCAACAAAAACCAAAACAAAACGAATATATTTTTCTCCACCATAAGATCAGCAAAAATGAAGTCTAAGTATCAAAAACTCAAATTAAAGTGAAAACTCAAACTCAAATACAAATTTCAGCTTTGACCTACACTTAATCCCAACTTTAACCTCTAATGATCGTTCAACTAAACTAAACACCCAATTTTCAGAATTTAATTCTCATTCCACCACTTAAACTCACAGAAACCAAAACTAAATCACCTCAAATTCGAATTCATTTCACAATAAAACACAATTAAATAAATTTTAAAAAAAAAGCTACCTACAAACAACTGAAAGTTCAAAATTCAACGCAGATAAATAGAGTTTAAAACAAATACTTAGAGGTAAAGAAGAAGAAAACATACCTGTTGAACAAGGTACAAAAAGCTTTAAGGTGCGGTTTATTCGAAGAAAAATTAGAAGCGGCGGCTAAGGAATAGTGGGGTTTTTCAGGTACGCCATTGATGAAGAAGAGAGAGAAAGTAGAAGAGTTAAATTTATTAAAAGAAAATGAAGAGTTTAGATTTGATTTTGTTTTCTTTTTTACCAATTTTTTTCATTTGGGGATTTTGTGTGTATTTGCCAGAAAGTTTGGAAGTTAAGAAGAAACAGAGTCGAGCCATACGCCAATTATACAACTGGCGGCTAAGAGCTTGTTGCCCGACTCGTGATTTCGTAAAAACGCTAATGCTGGTGGTTGGTTTTTTTTCTCGAGTGTATTAAATTTTTTGATCCTATAAATTTTTTGTGATGTGATTTTCAAAAGGCTAGGGGTTGATTGTTGATTTTTTGTCTCGAGTATATCGAGTTTTTGAAGGCTAGTATTAATGATTAATTTTTTTCTTGAGTGTATCGAGTTTTTTATCCAGTTTTTTCTTTTTGATGTGATATCATAAAGGCGAGGGGTTGGTTGTTGATTTTTTTTCTCGAGTGTATCGAGTTTTTAAAGGCTAGTGTTGGTGGTCGGGTTTTTTTCTCGAGTGTATCGAGTTTTTTTATTCAATTTATTTTTTATGATGTGATTTCATAAAGGTCGTATAAAAAGGATATAATATATTAGTGTACAGTCAAAATGTATTAAAAGACATACAACAGTCAATAATTTTAAAAATGTAATTGTGGGAATGATTGATAAGTCACGTGACGTTGTTGTGATTTATAAATAGCGTGAGTGTTTGTGATTACTCGTGTAATGAGTAGCTTGTCACACGTGAATTTTCACCAGATATTTACTTTCATATAAAAATTTTACAAAAAATTTATGAAAAAAATTATTATTATTTTGAAAAACTATGAATATAATAACAATTATTAACTAATTTATGAAGAGTAAAGTAAAATATTTATATTTGAAATTTGAAATATACCATAATTTAAAAGAATCACACAAAAGATGAATTTAATAGATGAAAAAGTTGATATTTAAAGTACTGAAAAAGGGAATAAAAATTGTTAGGGTAATTTAAACAATTGATAGATTGTATAAATAGGGGCATGATATATAATTTGCGTACAGTAGAAAATGTATTGGAAAACATGCAACAGTCAATAACTTGAAAATGATAATTATGATTTATGGTAGTGACTGATAAGTCGTGTGACAATGTCAGTGAATTATAAATAATGTGATTGTTGATAACTTGTTGTGTAGCGAGTACCTTGTCACACATGAATTTTTACAAAACACTTATTTTTTCATATAGAACTTTCATGAAAATCTACGAAAAAGAAAAATATACTAATTATTTTTTTAAAAAAAAATGAATAATATGATATAATATAATAATACTATTAGCTAGTTCGTGAATAAAGTATAATAATTAAATTTAAAATTTCAACTACACCTTAAATAGAAGAATCACACAAAAGAAGATGAATTTTAATGGTGGAAGAAAGTTGATATTTGAAGTATTAAAAAGTTGTTAAGGTGATTTTATACAATAAAGAGGTTGTTAAATGCGATATGATATATTTGCGTGTAGTTGAAATTGAATTGAAAGCCATGCAACATTCAATAACTTTAAAATCGTAATTATGACAGATCCAGTGACTGACTGATAAGTCTTATGACAGTGCCAGTGATTTACAAATATCGTGATTATTAGCTTGTCACACGTGATTTTTTCACCTGACACTTGTTTTCAAATAAAACTTTTACGAAAATCTATGAAAAATTACAATTATTTTTTGAAACCTAATAATATAATATAGTATAATAATAATTAGTAACTAATTTGTGAATAGTAAATTAAAATAATTAACTTTAAAATCAAATCATACCTTAAATAAAAGAATCACATATAAAAAGATGAATTTGATATTTGATAGTCGAAAGAAAGTTGATGTTAGGGTAATTTTATACAATAAAGAAGTTGTATAAATAGTATATGGTATATTAGCATGTAGTAGAAAAATGTACTGAAAGAAGTGCAATAATTAGTAATTTGAAATCGTAAATGTGACAGTGACTGATAAGTCATGTGATCATGTTCGTGATTTGTAAATAGTGTAATTGTTAGCTTGTCGCACATGAAATTTTAGCACACACTTATTTTCAAATAAGATTCACAAAGATCTATGAACAAATAAGACAATTATTTTTTAAAAAACTAATATATAATTTAGTATTATAACAATTAGTAACTAATTTATGAATAGTAAAGTAAAACAATTAAATTTAAAAATTTAAATCATACCTCAAATAAAAGAATCACACAGAAAAAAATGAATTTGATAAATGAAGAAAGTTGAAATTTGAAGTACTAAAAGAGGAATAAAAATTTGTTGGGGGTAATTTTAAGCAATTGAGAGACTATATAAATAAGGTATGATATATATGAGGGTTCACTAGAAAAGGTATTGAAAGACCTACCGCGTTTAATAACTTAGAACTCATAATTTTAATAATGAATGATATGTTACGCGACAATATAAGTGACTTGTAAGTAGTGTAATTATTAGTGACTTGTCGTGTAAAGAGTAGTTTGTCAAACGTGAATTTTAATTAGACACTTATTTTTAAATAAAACTTTCACAAAAATATTAAAAATTACAATCTTTTTTAAAAAAAAAAAACTAGTAGTATGATATAGTATAATAACAACTCGTAATTATTATGGTAAAGTAAAATAATTAAATTTAAAATTTAAACATATCTTAAATAGAAGAATCACACCAAAAAAGATGGATTTGATACATGAAGAAATAATTTATTTATGTATGCATAGTATTGAATCAAAATAAATGTAATTTTAGTAAATATTACAGTCAATAGAAAAAGGGATGATACATAAAAAAATTCTGAACTTGGCACGAAAACTTGTTTTAGTACTTAAACTACAGGGTGTTTATATACCCCTTAACATGTTTGATGTGAATTATTTTCAACCCTCCCAACACCAGCCCAGTTGAAGGCTGGGCATTGTTACGCACGCACGATTTCAATGATCCGTGTTACTAAGGGTTTAAAAATTATCTTATCCTTTTTTAAAACACACCCATACCCAAAATACAATGCGACCCACTTATTAACAAATATCCCTAAATCACTAAGCTCGATTCTCATGCTTTTCTCTTCTCTTAAATCTACAAGACATAAGATCTAATGATTTCTCTTTGTTAGCATGAAGGATTTGCGGAGTTTAAGATTTTCGTGAAAGAAACAAAGAATTGTGTGAAGAAACAAAGTTATCAGGTAAATAATATTCGTTTAGATGATTGTAGCATTTGATCGATTTTAGGATTTTCGTAAATCTTGGTTTTTTTTATCTTTTCAGTTTGATGATGGATGTGTATGTTACCTTAAGGTTTCACCATGGTGGAAAACTACAACTAAAACCTCGTATTAAGTATGAAGGAGGTATTGTCACTGATTATTTTGATGTAGATGATGATAAATAGTCCTACATCGAATTTGTTGATATAGCTAAAGAAATTGGGTATAATTGTGTTGCTTGTGTTGTTTATATTAAACCACCTATATGACGACATGTTGTTGAAGTTAAAAGTTATAAGGATAGTATGGGTATTGTACCTCAATTAAAAAAATGGAGATATTGTTGAACTTTATGTGACTTATTTAGTTGAAGAAGTTGTTGTGGTTCCACCTAAAATTGAATATCTAAATGATGTGGGTGGAGAATCTAATGCTACTTTTTTATAAGAAATCTAGTCAAACTTTTAAGGGTAGGGAACGTTTAGGGTTTGAAGAGGTTGCACAACCTGAAGAACCTATTGTGGGTGAAGAGTTGGGTTAACTATTGGGTAGGGTTTCTGCTAATGTTGGAGAGGACTTGAATAGGACTTCTGTTAGTGTTGGAGAGCACTTGAGAGGTACTTCTTCTGCCATTGTTGCATATGATATTCCAGAAGTTGGATCTGATTGGGAAAGTGAAACAGAAGCAAGTGATGATTCAGACAAAGCAGATTTGTTTGATAAAGAAGAAGATGAGTACGGTAATAATGTTCATGAGGAGGTTATAAATCTTATGAAAGAGAAAAGAGCTGCTAAAATAAAAGGGCCCTAGATCCGAAGGAGTTGATTTAGGAAAAAAAGAAGTTGATTTGGAGTATGATGAATATTTATCCAAAAAATAAATTACTTTAGAGGGTAAGATAGCAGAGATGAGTCTTACTTTGATTTAGATGAAGCTGTTAGTTTTGAAATAGATATTGATGAAGAAGTTAATGAGAAAGATGATGTTGAACTACCTATAAAAAGACAAAGAAAAGCAGAAGAGCAAAAAGAAATAAAAAGAAAGTTTTTTTTATCCTACCTGTCAATTAATAGTTTGGGAGACTGGTCTTGCTTGAAATTGTTAAGTAGCTTTAAAAGTTATTACTAGATATGCAGTTCAAGAACATGTTGAATTAGATAAATATATTAATAAAGCAACTAGGGTGAGGGTAAAATGTACAGGTGATTGTCCATGGTTGTTGTTTGGAAGTATTGCTTCAAGAACAGGAGATTTTGTGGTGAAGAATTATAATCATGTACATAAATTCAATGACATAATCAGAAATAAATTGATGAATTCAAAGTACTTATCAAGAAGGTATGACGACAAAATTATTTTTGAGCCTGACGTTAGAGTTTTTCATTTTCAAATTTTAGTGAAAAAAGAGTTAAATGTGTATGTGAGGAGGACTGTAGCAAGGAAAGCTAGAAATATTGTGTTGCAACAAATTATGGGTGATCATGTGGATGAATTTAAAAGAATTTTAGATTATAGAGATGAGGTCTTAAGGACTAAACCAAGCAGCACATGTGTGGTGGGACTTAGTGAAGAAAATTTTAAAGGTAACAGAAAAATGTTTCAATCATTTTACATATGCTTTGATGCTTTAAAGAAAGCATTCAAAGCTGGTGTTAGGAGATGTAGAGGATTTGATGGTTGCTTCTTGAAAGGTGTTCTTAGAGTTCAATTATTTGTGGTTCTTTATAAGGTTGGGAACAAAGCAAATGTTGCTACTAGTATGGACAGTTGTTGAGGTTGAAAACACATTCACTTGGAAATGATTTATCAAGCTTGTAAGACATGATCTTGAGTTAGGAGATGGGACAGAATTGACAATCATTATTGATATGTAGAAGGTATTTTATTTTCATTTTCATTTATTCAATTATTTTCCTTTTCATTTATTTATTTATTTATTTTATTTTTCATTTATTCATTAAGTTAGATATCATGTTATTCTAAAATGTTGTTAAAGGATATTGACAAAGCTATTCAAGAGCTTCTGCAAAATGCAAAACAATATACAAGACATGTTCTAGCCAACTGGTCTATCAATTGAAAAGGTTTTGAAAGAAGAAATTATTTTTGGAGACGTGTCAAATCTAAATATGAACAAGAATTGACAAGAAAATTGGAATATATGGAGAAGTTGGGCACTAGAATATGTGATGACTTATTGTACTACAATAGAGAGGTGGTCTAAATTATATTTTAAGTTTTTTAGCTGTTGTAATAGTGTTAACAACAGCATGGCTGAAAGCTTTAATTCATGAATTTTAGGACCAAGACACAAAATTATCATCACAATGCTTGAAGAAATAAGGGTCAAAGTGATGAGAAGAATAGGACAATTAAGGAAGTTCTCTGGTACTCTGATGACATACATATCTCTAATGGCCCTAAAGGTATTCACAGAAAACACAATAAAGTTAATGAAGTGTAATCTTAAATGGTATGAGGTTGAAGACAGTTGGGGTAACACATTTGTTGTGAATCTAGGCAATCAAACATGTACTTGTAGTTCTTGGATGCTAAGGGGTATACCTTGTTGCCATGCTATAACTGCACTTCATTTTAAAAAAGTTCGAGACCATTAACTAGGTTGCATATTGGTATAGCAAGGAGACTTATGTCAAGGTCTATTATCACTACATTTAACTATTTATTAACATGGAAATGTGGCCACAGTCGACCAACCCTTTTATTATACCACATATTATAAACACACTACCATGAAGGCTTAGAAACTGTAGAAGAAAGGAGCAGATTGAAAACAAAATAGAAAAATTGTCTAATAGAAGTGTTGAGATGACCTGCAGTCTTTGTCATACAAAGGGTCATAATAAGAGGGGCTATCAATTGAATAATCAAGCTAATGCAGGCAGAGGAAAAGGAAAGGGGAGAGGAACAAAGATTAGTTCAACAAGGTCAATTGTTGATTTTTCTACAGCATCAACTAAATCACAATCAAGCACAAAGAGAGGAAGAGGTCGACTAAGAAGTTCTACAAAACAGGTAATGTTTATAGTAATTCATCTAGTTGTTATTTACATCTTAATCAGTCCAATATTTTTGCTTATCAACTTATGTTATAGGCTAGTGCTTCTAGAAGGGGAAGTAAAATTGGAACTAGTTTAGTTGAAATTGGAAGGGATCGAAAGAGAAACTGAAATTGGTAACGGAATAAGAACTAGTGTTGCTTTTGATGGTTTGGGTCCCACTAGAAGGGGAAGAGGAAGTAGAGCTGATTTAGTTGGAAGGGAAAGAGAAACTGCAACTAGTGTATCTAAAAGGGGAATAGGTAGAGGAACTGGAGTAGCTGCTACTGCTATTATTACTGATGTTGATGGTGCTACTGGAAGAGGGAAGAGGCCAAGAATAGTTGGAATAGCGATACTACATATACAAAATAATTTTAAAATCCACAATGTAAGTTGTCTTAATTATTTGCACACTTTTCAATTTTAACTTCCAAAGTATCTAAAACAACATATTTTTGTGAATCTAGCCCGAAATGCCTATGAACTCTTCAATAGTGACTGGACATCTTGAGCATCATAATCACGATCACGCTTAAAATGAAAAGAAAAGATTGTTGTAACTCAACAAGGTCTTCAAGAGATGAGAAAAACAAAAGAAGGAGAATAAGGTTTAATGCTGATGAAGTTTGATATGGAGATTGTTTTAGTTTGCTATTTTACTTGTTTTTGGAACAATTATGCATCTGTAACTGTATTAGTTTGATATGTTTGTTTTTGAAACAATTATGTTGCAGATGTGACTGTATTAGTTTGATCTATGTTTGTTTTAGAAACAATTATACAATTATGCAGTTGTGACTGCATTAGTTTGATATATGTTTGAAATAATTATGCAGTTGTGATTGCATTAGTTTGATATTTTAATTGTCTCTTTTTGAAACAATTGTGCAACCAGTTTTGCATTACTTTTATGTGTATAATTATGCAGTTATGACTGCAATAATGTGAATGCAGTTGTAAATAAAACACAAAAAAATACACGAATCAGCAAATTACATTAATATAATAAGAAGAACGCACAATTTATTACAAAAGAGTCTTGCACCTAATTGATTACTACATAAATAGTGCTACACTACACCAACATTGATCTCACTACATCAAAAGTTTAAGGTAAGTTCATTGAACCTTTCTTCTTATATATCACTCAGAATAAATAGTTATAGCTATAACCACAAACAAACAACAAGTTACAATAAAAAAAAAAGAGCACATTCTACCACGTCCTTCTCCATTTATTCTACATTACTTTTATCTTCTCAACCTCTTCTTGCAATATTTTCATTTTCATACCTAGACAATCATCATCTTGTTTGAAATCTCCCGACTTGTCAACTTTTTGAATAACATCAAACAATTCAAATGCAGTGGCTGAAGTTTGAGAAGATTTTACTATATTCTCAAGCTCACTCAATTTCTGTATTAATTTAGGAATCATAAATTTTGACCTTGGATCAATATTTTTTGTATCTTTCAACACCAAAAATTGCAAGATCTAGGACCCTTCAATAATGAAAATGGATGAAGGAATTAGTGGTTAATCAAATTTTTAATCGGCTAAAAAAATTAAACAAAAATGATCTTTACCCCATAATAAAAGCATGATCAATATCTTTTTCTAGGGTTATTTGAAGTCCAGGATGTTTTCAAACGCACCACAAGTCAATGATTATAATAAACTTTTTTCTTCATAGTATAATCATCTTCTTCCATAAAAAGATTTGTCAAATTAATTGATTGCATTGTGTGTCATAATTTTGTGCAAGAAGTAACGAGAATTTGAAAAAAAAAAACAGATAATAAGAAAAGGGGAAGAAACAAGAATCAAAGTAATAGATAAAGAAAATAGATTTGAATCTTACATTTTGAAGAACAATTATTCCTTCAAAGATTCAACTTTTAGGTTTGAAGAGCTAAGATTTGAGAAAAATCAAGAAAAATATAATGAATTAGGTCACCATTTTTGGATGATTGGGTTGGTGAGGGAGAAGAGGAAATTAGGTTCTTTAAAAGTGAAGATTGGTCTTCAAATACGAAATGGGTCGGATATTACCGTTGGAGGGTCAAAAAAAAATTTTAAAAAAATGTTAAAAGATGAATTACGCGTATCGTTGGAGGGTCAAATTTTTTTTTAAAAAAAATGTTAAAAGATGAATTACGCGTTGTTCCAAGCTGTATCAACACGCGCATGAGGCTAGTGTTGAGGAGTTGAAAATAATTCACATCAAACATGTTAAGGGGCATATAAACACCTGTGTAGTTTAAGTACTAAGGTAAGTTTCATGTCAAGTTTAAGAGGGTTTGATGTATTTTCATTACAAAAATACAATATTTAGTTTATTGAATTATCTTTATTTAATAAACTCTTGAAATTTGAATACTATTAAGTAGACGGAGTGTGTGTGTAATATATATATATATATATATATATATATATATATATATATATATATATATATATATTATATATATATATATATATATATTGTTGTGAAATATGAGTAATTTTTCTTGTCTTGAACTTTTAAGATAACACCTTTTTAGGAATAATATATTTTTTCGCCAAGACAACATTTACTTTGGAACAAAAAAAAGTATTTAATTTGACGTATTGACTAATTAAGCTTAGGGGAACCATTCATGTTAGTTGACTTGTGAACTTAAGATTGTGAGGGGGCAATAGTTGTAAAATGGTAAACGGATTTGAAAGCAACACATATTATTGATGATTTATGACAAAATGCTTATTGATTAATCACCAATAATTCAATTTTAAAATAGAAACACGTAAAAAAAAATTGTGATCATTTGAGTGTGAAAATAACACTTGTTAAAAGAAAAGGGATGTGAAGAATTAATATGATTTTATTTGATTAATCTGTGTTTTTATCTTTAATTATAGTTTGGTCGTTACCTTTTTAAGCATGTGAAGGAACTCAACTTTCCAAGAAAAGAAAAAACAAAAAAGGTATGTGAAAAACAATGTAATTAGATTTGATGATTAACCCTTCAACTATATTAATTAAACTCATATTGTTAAATAACAATAAGACTCTTTCGTGTCATTAAATTATTTATTCCATGTAGTCTAAAGTAGGATGGTTGAAGAAACCATCAATAATTTTATAAGATTTCAACGAAGTCAGAATTTTTATAATGAATTTCAAAATATAAAATATTTGAGTTGACTCCCTCTCTCAAGTATGTGTGGCTCTGCGCTATTGCATATAAAATATTTTGCCTCACACAACTTAAATATGAAAATTGTATGGGGAAAAACATATACATGATCAATTTGACTTTATAAAAGGAAGAAGTAAAAGTTGCAAGAGTCACATACATAGTGTTCATTAAACATATATACATTGCTATGTTAATTAAGATTATGGAGTACTATGTTCAAAAATGACTACTATAAAATTCTGATTTGCTAATAATATCTAATTATTGAATAGCGTTGGAGGGTGTGACAAAGGAGAGTATCTATTAGAGACTAATCCAACATTTTTAATTAATCTGAGATTGCTCAAGTCATTTATTTTGTTGTTTACCTACCACATATTATTTAACCATATCCAAGTTGTTTTTCGATATATTCCTCTAAAAAAATTGATTTGATCTTATTCTTCCCCTAATTCACAAAGAGATTTTTGGTGAAATTATCATGTATGAAATGAACATAGTTTTTCAAAGAAATAATCCACTTATTTCTCAAGAAAATAAAAAACATGTTCAATATCATTTGATTGGATAATTGACAAAATCTCTTGTTTTACTTGTTTTTAAATTATATCATCTTTTATTTGTTTTTTTTATTATTATTATTAACAGGGTTTCAATATAAAATATGTTGATTCCACGTATTAAAAAAGTTTTAAAAATAGTTCAAAATTGTCACGACCCAAAACGAGCCGCGAGTGGCACCCACACTTATCCTACTATGTGAGCGAACCAACCAATCTAAACCCCAACATTTCAACCATAATAAACAGAATATAATGCGGAAGACTTAAAACTCATTAATATAACCAATAAATAACTTCTAAAATTCAATACTTATTATTCCCAAAATCTGGAAGTCATCACCACAAGAACATTTATCCTCAAAGTACTAAATCTAAGAAAATCTAGGAAACTAAAATAAGTAAACAGATGGTCCATGTTCGAACTTCAAGGACATCCAGACATGAATGAGAGAGAATCCAGTCCGAGCTAGGAACAATAGCTCACCCTGAATTCTGACGTGATGAAGACTGGCTAGAGTTGCGGTTGAGTTGAAGACGATGGCATGTTTGCTGCACTCCACAATTAACAAAGAAAAACAAATACAAGTAGGGGTCAGTACAAGGCACAAGTACTGAGTAGGTATCATCGGCCAACTCAAAATACAAAGCAATATATGTCAGATAATGACATAAAATCAACTAATATTCTCAACAGGTGACAACAACAAGTACCATAACCATTGGCCACAACACCAAGCACATCTATGAGGACTCAAGCCTCCACACCATACTCATTTGGGAAACAGGTTCTTTAAATTGAGTATATTAACATAATTCAAGATTCATTCTCTTTACTATTCTGGTGTCGGAACGTGACACTCCGATTCCCTCAATATTCATTCTCTTTATTATCCTGGTGTCGGAACGTGACACTCCGATCCCCTTCTATCCTGGTGTCGGAACGTGACACTCCGATCCACTACTATCCTGGTGTCGGAACGTGACACTCCGATCCACTACTATCCTGGTGTCGGAACGTGACACTCCGATTCACTACTATCCTGGTGTGGAACGTGACACTCCGATCCCCTAACTCTACGTGTCGGTTCGTGACACCCGATCCCCTAATCTCATTCTTTTAGTTCATCAACCTTCTTTTATACCAAGGCATCATCATTAACAAAGTGGGTTTAAGGTTTAAGATTCACAGCCTCATCTTTCCAATCCATTACAATTATATAATCATATCATGCAAGCACAAAATTAAGCATATAGAAGACTTTACAATACTACCCAATACATATCATTCGCTATTAAGAGTTTACTATGAAATAGCATAAACCATAACCTACCTCCACCGAAGAATCGTGATCAAGCAATCTACTTTCCCAAAGCTGCGTTCTTCTCTTTCTCTCGTTCGTTCGTCCCTCTTCTCTCTGTTCTTTCTATTTTTCTTATTCAAACCCTTTTTTCTTTTACCCTAATTATCATATAATTAAGTATAAAAGATGATAAAAATAACCCACTATTTATTTCAAGGTTATCTTCTTTAACCCCCAAGTAATTGATTAACATTAACCCACTAACTTTATAATTATAAGCATGAATAGTCCAAAACGCCCCTTAAAAACTTTTAACAGAAATCCGACCCAGTCAGGGTTACGCAGCCTGTGACGGTCCGTCGTGACTGTGACGGTCCGTCCTGCAGGTCCGTCATAAAGTTCAGAGATTTAATTCTGTGGAAAGATTTGTGACGGTCTGTCGTGCCAACGACCGTCCGTCCTGCCATTCCGTCACGAAGTTCAGAGAGTCAATCTCAGTACCCAAATTTTCAGAATCTAAGTGTTTTGGAACGAGACCCCCTCGACGGTCCGTCGTGCTCATGACGGTCCGTCGTGAGATCCGTCGACCCAGACTGTTATTACCAGAAATAAACTCTACCGCTCAAAACGACTAAACAGGTCGTTACAAAAATTATCAATTTACTTTTTGTTATAATTTAAATTTTTAAAGTAATCATGCATTATTTTTTAAGTTAGACACTTTTTTATTTGAATTATTTATCGACTTGTGCGTATGTCATCCTTGCACAATGGTCATGCTAATTTTTTTAACGTATTTTTCTTATTTTATCAAAAGTCACTTCTTTCAAATTAGAGCTATCCACTAGGATGTAAGTTTTTTTTTTTAGAGGTTTTATATAAAGGTCTTTGGGTCATTTTGATCATAATATTATTATCATCAGAAAAAAATTATCTCATAATATTATTGAAAGAATATGAGCTCTTCTTGAAGGAAATGCCGCTAATTCTAATGTTAATATCTTTTATTTATATTAATAATATATAACTTAATTAAACTCTTCATTAAATTACCTCTGTTTAGAACAATTAATTACATATGAGAAACAAGAACTAATAGTTGTCTTATACTAAGAGTTTTGCACAAGACGAACTAGTTTGTGCTTAATTCTCCTTGTATAATAGAAACTGGTCCTCCTTTAAACAAGCCTTTTTAAAACAAAAAAAAATCAGGTATTTAGGTCCCTGAATTTGTCGTGCCTATGTTTTATAAAGTAATAATAGACATAGGTAAATTAAAAAAATATCAAATATTATTTTGAGAAATATAGACAATTCATATAATAGGAAGAATTACTATAAGAAATTTGATACAACTTAAATATTATGTTTCAAAAAATTATATAGATAAATTATGATAAACTTCACAAAAGAAAGTAAAGTTTAAGGCCTCTATTCAATTTTGATATTAGGCACTAATGTGTTCGATGACGGAGTCAAATTTTGAATAAAGAAATGACAAAATATAAAGAAGTAAAAACGTGTTAAAGTTAATAAGCGTCTTTGTAACATTTATACATTAAAAATTAATTTATCTATTTTTAGGTGCAGACACAGGTGGACGTTAGATCGTACGGTATAACGTTACAGCTATTCGGACGTGGAGCTTTCATCCGAACTTGGTAGACCCTCATGCTTTCAAGGCTGCCTACTGTTATTATCTAGCTTAGATGTAGGCCTTAGCTAGTTGAGCATGTTCCACTAATGTTTCATTTCTCACTTCATTTCAGATCTTGTATTGGTGTCGTTTTGGCAAGTACACATTTAATGCAGCTATGAACTATTTCTTTCATTTGATAATCTTAATGTTAGATGGTTGACTGAACATTTATGAGTTTAAGTAGAATGTCTAATACAAATGTTAAATAACAAAAAGTTCAAATTTTCCATAAAAATTAACCTAGATGAAGTAAAGATGACGTATGTAGGCTTGTCTGCGATCTCTGAGAGGTCAACAACGCTGATTTCGTCTGGATTCTAGATTCCGATCGTGACAAAGTTTGTTAAATATATTTGAGCCGACCCTCCCTAAACTCTACTTACAGAAAATGAAATTATTAGTGTCGGACTACACCACACTCCCAAACATGGTGACAAATAAAAGCATGGTCATAGCATATATATTAATCCATATATATTCTTCATTTTCAACACGCCAATAACATGGCTAAAAAGATATTCCGAATTTTGGCAAGTATATACTGTTTGGCTAGATAAAGATAAAAAATATAGACAAGATATAAATAATCCCAATTTTTATAATAGTGGATAATATTAATTTTTACTCTATGAATTATGAAACAAACTAGTACTCCACTACGATAAAAACAAGTCTTAACGACATTAAATATTGACAAGAATAAAGAGTGCTAAAGTCTTTACCGATATTAGTTAATTGTCATTAGAACCAATGACGCTAAAGGCTTTAGGGACGTATACAAAGAGTGACAATTACCGCTAAAAGTACATATTTAACGGCAATTAAGAATTAAATGCCGCTAATGGTCATTTTTGTTATAGTGTTCCTTTCATATAGAACATAAGTTCCCTTCATGTCAAAGTCACCTACAGTAAAACATACTCCATCCGTTTAAAAAAGAATGATCTCCTTTTCTTTTTAGTCTGTTTCAAATAGAATGATCTCTTTCTTTTTTTTCTGTAACAATTTCCACATAACATGTTTTAAAGCTACGACAAGATTAAAAACGTAATTTTTGTACATTTGACATCACTTTAATTTAGGACCACACGATCAAAAGTCTCTTTATTTTTTTTAAACTCCATGTTAGTCAAATTAGATTTTTCATCTTCGTGAAACCTATTATTCACTTTTCCCAAACCTTTGTCTCCAAATAAAAATAAAAGAATAGTCAATTAATACATATTTTACATTAAAAGAGACTTGCACTTTTTCTTTGGTTTTAGCTTGGCAATTTTTTTTTTTAAATACTTCATGACTTGCATAAATTATTACAAATTTTAAAAATGGGTAAGCACAACCTTAACTTAATATATAAATTTATATACTAAATTATCATCTAGCTGAATATCAAAATTGTTCACTATTTTATACTATTTCTGAAATGCTCTTAATTAAATAATTCACTTTGGTCTATCCAATTCTGACTCAAGTAATCAAGTTGACACAGAAGGATAAGGAATGGGCAGTGGCAGTACAAAATAGTGAAAAAGAGTACTATGTGTGACTTAAAGATGAATAATGCTCTATCCTGAAAGCCTTTTTATAATATTCATTGAAAGTGCGCACCTTGGATGGTCAATTCCCAAGGTTCTAATATTAGGGTTCAGAGTTCAAACTGCGATCAAATTTAGATCGCACATTATAAGATTCATTTAAAAATAACGTTTTTAACATAATTTTAAAATAATTCATTACTGCACCACCTAACCATGTCAATTTTGTCTTTCTTATTAATTATACTATTTATATCATCAAATTTAAATCGCACATTATAAGATTCATTTAAAAATGACGTTTTCAACATAATTTTAAAATAATTCATTACTGCACCACCTAACCATGTCAATTTTGTCTTTCTTATTAATTATACTATTTATATCATCAATATTCCTACCTACATATATATATTCAACCTCCACCCCCACGTTAACATAGGGCGTATTTGCTTTTGGTTATATTTTTGTATCGAATGCATTTGTATGTATTTGCTACTACTTATACATTTTGTAACAAGTTCTTGTTATTCATCATGTATCAATGTATTCAAATGTATCCGTAACTTATTATGAATTTATGTCAATATATTAAGTGTTCTAGCTAGTTCCTTTATTATACGCTTATATTATGGTACTAAATGTATTTTTATTGTTTTATATAGTTTCATTATAAAAACACAATAATTATATTTTAAGAGGTGTACAAAATTAAAATGAACAAGTAAATATAAATATAGAAAGTATTTATATTTAATTGAACATGTGATACATCGTGTCCTTTAAGGATTGTTGAAAAGTAGTAACTTATAGATTATGCATTCAAATTCGATAATTTTGACTCAAATCTCATATGTGTATAAAAAGCAATTAAAAAGGAGTATAGAATACTAAGTTCGATAATTTTGACTCAAATCTCATATGTGTATAAAAAGCCATTAAAAAGGAGTATAGAATACTAAGTAATAGATTTGTAATCTAATAAATCAAATAAATTGTGATAAATTATTTCCAAAATCAAACGTGTAATGTCTAAAGAATATTGAATTCACCCATAACTGTTGATTAATAAGAAATTTGTTTTACAAAGATTAAAAAAATAAAAAGGCACAATCAAAATTACCAAGGCTAAAAGCTTAAGTAGAAGATGAGCATGAAGCTAATTAATTACATAGTGTTATGGATCGGCTCTAAGTTAATGGTAGAAGGCTAGAAGAAAATCATCCACATCATGCTTAGTGCACCCTTTGAAAAGTAGAGTCACTCCAATTTCCGCACATCTAG